>PYUH01000274.1:311714-422955 GCA_016808085.1 Suaeda aralocaspica
AAAAAAAAAAAAAAAAAAAAAAAAAAAAAAAAAACATTACATTAGTTGCTTAAATGGAGAGCAGCCACGGAAGTGTTATGTGACAAAAACATCCCGTTAAAGTTGAAGGGGAAATTCTACAGGAGTGCCATAAGACCAGACCAGTGTTGCTCTATGTTTCAGAATGTTGGGCTTACAAGAAAGAGCACATTCAAAAATTAGGAGTTACGGAGATGCGGATGTTGAGATGAATGTGCGGGAACACTCTAAGGGATAGAATCAGGAATGAAGTCATACGTCAAAAAGTTGGTGTCGCAGACATTGCAAGCAAATTAAGAGAAAATCGCTTGCATTGGTTTGGATATGTGAGACGGAAACCTGAGGGAGCCCCGGTGCGACGAGTGGAAGGATGGGATCATGGAGGTTACAAACGAGGTAAGGGGAGACCGAAAATGATTTGGTGGGAAGGGGTTATAAAGGATATGAAGCTTTTGGATTTACAAGAGAATGAGTTCCTTGATCACAGGGGATCGAGGAGGAAAATTTATGTAGATGACTACATGGAATGATTTTTTTGGTTAATGTAGCCGACCCCAATATTTGGGATTAAAGCTTTGTTGGATTGATTTGATTGTTAAATTAGTTGCTTTATTCAGTGGTTTAAAAAATGAGTGGAAAAGAGTTAATCACATCGCGACACTTACCAAACAGTAGTTGGGGCAGCTTCTCTCTTAGTATAGTTATTATTGATGGCATGGGATGTCTGCCTATAAGTATGGTTGTATTCATCAATAAAATATTGTTACCGGTCTAAAAGAATCTAAACTTGAGTCTAACGCAATCTAAACTTGAGTGTTAATTCTTGTGAGTAACTCTCTTTTGTTGCTCTCTTCTTGGAAAATTTAAAAGGATCATTGAACCAGATTGTGAGTTATCTTTGGGAACCATACTTCTCCTTAAGCTATAATCTATCCAAAATATAATCTTTATGGTTAGCTTCACCTCAACCCCATCACGAACCTATTATTGTTATTGCCAATAAGTGTCACCATATTAAATTCACCTTATTGTTTTAAGGTCAATGAAAAAGATAAAGACAAAAGGATATTCGGGGTGTGAAATATATAAATCATGATGAACAACAAACTAGGTGTAATCACTATGAAATCACGATATATATATATTTCTTGATGCACATCACATTCCCCTTCTTTTGAGAAGATGAGATTTTCTCAACGATAACCTCTTTTTTTTTCTCATACTATAACTATGTAATATATAAAGAGAAGAGGGGTTTTTGGTAAATTTTAGTTGACCAAAATACCCCTCCTTAACTTTTTTATTAGTTTATTATTGTACTTAACGGGGATAGTATATATAACCAATAAACTCTAATAACTACATCTAGATCAACATTTTTTTAAGTGCAAAAGGATTTCTCAAAATAAAAATATTTCAAAAAAAAAAAAACTAAACTGCACAAATATTTGTATTAGTAGCCAACCCCAATTATGAGACTAAGGCTTTGATTGATTAATTGATTTCACAATCATTTGTAGTATACGGATTATATCAAATGTGAGTTTTTTTTTTCTCTCATAATTTTAATTTTTTGTACCTTGAGCAATGCATATTGTTTGTGCACGTGATCTTGTAATTATTAAACATAACATTCAAGGTTAACTTAACATTACAACTCCCTTTGTTTCAAGATGTTTGTCACGTATTCATTATTGGGTGCTTTCTCATGTTTGTTACACTTGGAATCTTTCATTTTATACCTATGTATTTAGACAATTTGGATTGGTTAAATAAATCTTGGAAATGGTGGTTCATTGCTTATAAATTTATTTAATGAGAAAAAATAACAAAATAAGTACATTACTTTTTAAAATACATGAACCTAACTTTATTTTAACCAATCAAATATAAGCATCACACACACTACCATCTTTCTTAATTTGTGTGCAAGATTCTAAATGTAACGAACATTGTGAAATGCGGAGAGTACTATGTATAAGCAATTTGCTTCACCAATAGTCAAATAAATCATTTTGCCACTTATTCTTCCATTTAAGCCATTGCTAAACCTACACACTAAACATCATAAAAGCTTTTCTCTATTCTTTCAACTTTATAATCTACTTGTCTCGTTTTCTTCCATCTCTTTTTTATCTTTTTATTTTATACATCTCATTAACTTCCTTTAAAAAGATGGGATATGCTCCAAGGTAGCCTCCTATTTTTTTACTTTCTCATTGGTAGCCTCATGTTTCTTAGATAATCATCGATGACCTTAAGTTAATATATACTTATGAAACATAACATTATAGGTTAACGACATTGATAAAAGTGATTTTCTTCATCATGGTTAGTTAAAACGTTAACTCATGTTTCCGCTTATTCTTCCATTTTTTCTACTACTAAATCTATACGGGCAGCTTGCTTGGGGTATTCATAAATAGTCTTCATATCCTATGATGTTGTTGTTAGGTCATTCATTCCAATCTCTACCCCCTTCCCATTCCCCCAAATTCTTCTATGTTGATTCCCTACTCTCCCTAGCCTCCATTCCCTTTTTTTATCCACCACCACACCACAATACCGCTACCAAAACACCCAACCACCCCATTACCTTCCCCACCTAGCCGCAATGCAACCCTTCTCCTTCCCCTCGAATCACCAAAAAAAACACACCACTAGCCACCTTGAAACCCACCTCAAATTCTCAACCCACCAAAAAAAATTTCCTCCTACAAGAAGGGATTTGCTAAACAACGCCCGCAAAATTATGTGAAGTGTGTTAAATGCCCTAACTTCCTTCATTCACTCACTTCTCTCACTCCACCACCATCACTTTAACCATTCCTTCACGATCACCACCACCACTTTAAGCCTTCCTCCACCACCACCACAATATTCTCCTAACAGCGTGGAAGAAAAAAAGTTGCAGGGAATCAACTTCAAAGCAAAAGGAAAAAAATGCCAAGGTGACGGCGGCAAAGAGGCGACGACGGTTAATATATATATTATTTTTCTTTTTTTTAATATGAAATAATCCCAGATCCCACCCTACCTCGTTTAAAACCCTCATGATCCCACCCTTCCACTCGTCGCACCGGTACTCTCTCAGGTCTCCATCTCACATGTCCAAACCAACGCAAGCGAATTTCCCTTAATTTGCCTCGGTCACATATGCTTTATAAAATTTGGGGTATCAATATAGATCAAAAAGACCTAAACTAACAAGTTTACAAGTTTGATACTAATTGTTAAAACAAAAGGGAATATAGATGATAAGTGGGTTTTTGAACCCATTATAGGTAGTATTTGTAGTCGTTTTTCCATTTTTTTTATTTTTTTCTAATGGAATTTTTGTCTAATGACAAATGTTTTCTAATTTCTACCCACTTACACTAAATGAAAACCCTAAGGTGTAGCATTGTCTATGTTGTATAATGTTTTCAAAATTGAAAATTCTCATATTGAATCTCTAAACCAACCTAGTTTTGTAGGCCACGCAATCCACCATCAACTTTTTCGTCAAAAAAAAAAAACAATAATAATAAAATCATTAGAATTTATTATTATTTTAGACATTTTAGTCAAATTTATTAAGAGATAAATTGAAAAAAAAAATCAAAAAATGATAAACTAATCGAATTTTAAGAAAATTCAAAATTGTAAAGGAGTGCTAACGACGAGGGCTAAAACTTAGAAAACTAGGTCGTTATGGGACACAATTGAGATATACTCTGTAATAAACTTATAAACTTTAGGTCTTAGAAAAATTGAACCTCACAAGTATAATTAACCCAATTAGTTGTTGCATGTTCATACGACCATACAATTCAATTTTACACTAAAACTACCCTCGAAACCCATGTGATGCCCAAGCTACTAAATAGTGTTTTATGATACTCGTAATTTTAAGGATGTGAAGAAAAGAAAATTTGCAGTAGAGCAAAAGCAAGCCAAATTGATTATATCATTGTCATCTTAAGAAATCTACGTCCAACTTCTATACAATTACTACATATATTCTTTCCCAAAACAACATAAAAAATAAATAAATAAATAACCTTTTTAGCTTTCCCAAATTATCCTCTAACCACTTAATCTAAATCTCTAATTTACCTTTTACAATACTCCTAGTACTTGCCTTTGAGGCCTCTTTTGATATACATGATTAAGGGTGATGAAGTGCATTGGTTCGTTGCAGCATGATAAATCGAACCAAAAGCAACCTCGAACTAAAACAAAACGACATCCAAGTGATCCTGAACTTTTTAAATTAAGCTAAAAAGAAAATTCTAGATATTTCAGATTAATTCATTAATACTACAAACTATGTTTAGTAGAGTGGAAGGATGTAATCAAAGGATCATACCTTGGGAACACAACAACATCAGGAATATTTACAGCCTTGTGGAAACTGTTTTGTGGCTTCCCATGCAAGGATCTTTCATCATAATCCAATGTCATGTTTTCCTACCAAAGAACCATAGATGATTTAATCCTCCGTGACTTCAACTAAAATATAAGATTTATTAGCTACAGTATCTTATATTTGCATCTGTTAACCATCTTCCTTTTAGGCCAATAAGTAAAAGAATCCACGGCATAGTGGGAGCACAAACGCACAATACAAATGAAACATCTGTCAATAGTAAGTAAAAAAAAAAAGAGAAAACTTGCAAAGTTGCATTGAAGCCTTGAGTTTTTAGGCTTTCTAAGCTGCCTCACTACTTTTTGTAGTTGTAGCCTTGAGTTGTAATTTTGACTTTCGAGTTGTGGTTCAAGTTGGGGATTTGAGATAGTGGTTTGAATTGGTGGATTTTGAGGTTATGGGCTTTGAAACTAGGTTTAGGTGGATGAACTTCCGACAACCACCATCAAAACCTAAGATCTAGTGGTGGTGGTGGTGGCGGTGGTGGGATTAAGGCAAATTTTGTTGGTTGTAGTAGTTTAGTGGCCAACTCAAGGTGATCTTACAGTTTGGGGTGGTGGTGAGTGGTGGTTACTCGAGGAGGCCTTGCATGGTAGTTGGGGGAATTTCTCTCTTTACCATGTGGGTAATACGGTAATTTTACCCAGTTTAAAGTTTGTCTAGGAGTTCGTGTCAAAAAAATTATTGCAACAAAAATTAAAATAAAGATAGTACCGTAGTACTCTCTCCATCCCAATTTAGTTGCTACATCCACTTTTTCACAACTTCCAACAATAGTAATAACATTGAAACATAATCCACTTGAGTACTTGAACTAAGAAACATCACAAGGATGAAGGCAACAAGCCATACCCTCTTTTTAATACTATAAATGATCCCAACAAAGTAACTATTATGTAAAATGAGAACATAAATTATGAGTAACACCTAAGGCTATCTTGCATAATTATATCCTCAAGATTATATTTTAATCAATATAAATTAACTCTTTAGAAATAAAAAAAAAAAAAGGAAGAAAAAAGGATAGGAGATATTCTATCAAAAAAATAAGCTTAATTTTCTGTTTTGTGCCATAAGAAACCTCTAGGCACATTTCAAGTTGTGATATACTGTCTTTAGGAAGAAGCTAAAATTTTCCTATAATAACACCGCAATAGAATTATATTATTTCTACACGGCGTCATAAATGTGTCATAAATGAGACTGAATGAAGTCAATGAACATCACAACATATAGACACATCCTCATTTAATTTTCAAGACATATTACGCCACAAGAAAATGGAACTCAAAAGCTTCCAATGATACCATGAGTTTTAAAAAATTGTTACTAAAACATTTGAATTACTCATGGGAACCCATATTGTTTGGTAAGCGGCATAGTATTTTCGTGTTTATGTCAAGATAAACAAAACTCAAACTCTACAGTCGTAAGTTTTTTTTTTTCACAAATATCAATTACAATCCAATACTTCCTATCATCTGAAGAGGTACTTTTGTTACTGGGAAAGTATCCATCTCTTAAACATTTTGCTGAACAATTTTTTATCGAGTAAAAAATTCTTTATCTAGCACGGCTTTTCAACTAGGGAAATCACTCTTATGCTTTTTTAAATCAACCTCCAACAACCCTAATTTTCGTGAGCTTCATCTCCTCCAATGCTCCAAAGGATGAAGATATATCCCACCCACAAATCTTCTACTACATACATTGCATTTTCATAGTTTTCATATACCCTACCTTTTCTCTTTTGAGGACCTTGAGTTTATTTATTTACTTTTTTTTTTCTATCAAGAAAAGGACCATTTCTAGATTTTAACATACTCCCTCCATCCTATAATACTTGCCACATTCCCTTTTTGGATAGGGTTTTTTTGCAAAAGAATAAAACATGAAGGGACCATTACTTTATAGAATAATTGGGTTAAAAGGTAGGGTATTAATTGACAAGAACACAAAAAAAAAGGTAAAGTAGGAAGAAATTGGATTCAAATAAACCAAGCTTAAAAAAGTTGTAAGAGTTTATATGAGGACCAAAAGCTTAAAAAGGAAATGTAGCAAGTGAATTGGGACATCCATTTAAGATAAATGTAGCAAGTACTTACGGATGGATAGAGAGAGTAATCTAAGTTTCACCATCCAACCTCCCCCTTTGAAACAAAAGGGTTTTTCTACACCGTGCCCCTATGCTATTGGGTTTTCTAAGGTGCGCCATCCAAAATTAGAAGTTCCATATGGTGCCCTTAAATTGTAATCACCCTATCCATGGTACCCTTGATTACAATTTCTGATGGACGTCCATTAAACATCCTTAAACCTCTCTTCTCCTATCACATCATTCCTCGTTGCCCTATTCTCCTCCAATCATCTTCATCCTCAACCTTAAAGCCCTATGCAAACCACAATCACCAATCCATCGCAACAAGCACCTACTTATCCTTGCAACAACACAAAAACCTCCACCACTCTAAAACTAATTAATCAGTCAATTATTGTTCCCACAAAACCACCAAAGAAAACCACCCCAACCAAACCTAAAACACTCCTAATTGCAGCTCCAAAGAATCTAATCAATGACCCACTTTTATTTGCAATCCAAACTTCATTTTGTACTTACCAAGCACCCATTAATTTGTTCATCAATATTAATCTCGTATATCAATTTTACTTTTGATGCTCAACAACAAAATGAATGAAATTGTTCAAACTTCAAACTCAGTGGCAAAACACGGATACACAAGCATTGACAACTTCCATTAGAAACTGATTGATTGCCTTTGTTAGAAGATTGACCTCAACATCTGAAAATAGTTTCAATCTCAATTGAAGTATCTTCTTTCAAACTATCCTTCACCCATTCGGCACTAGTCTCAGTGTCCCACTTTAGAAACTCCTCGCCTACCCTTCCCACAAGTCCCACCCACCAACAAAACCCCAACCATCTCAAAAGCCACCATCCTACTCACGAAAAAAGCCTCACAAAACCAAAATCCATCCTCCAATATTCATTTTAGGTAAAGCTTGAAGTTAAAAGGTTGATAATTTATGCTATATAACATTCGTAAATTTATGTTTTTGTTGATAATTTTATATAATTTTGGAGAAATCGCAAGGATGAGAAATGAGCAAGAATATGGTGAGGTGGAGGAATAAGGTGATGGCAGGAGTAACAAAAGAGGTAGATGAGAAGAGAGAATATAGGTAGAAAAAGTTAACATATAAACATAACACTTATTTAACAGTAGGGATATTGTGTAGAGGGTGACTGGAGTTCCAAGGCACCGTGTAGAACTTTTAATTTGAGAGGGCACACCATAGAAAACCCAATACCACAAGGTCACGGTGTAGGAAAAAAAAATTGAAATTTCCAATTACCTCAATGCACAACCACAACCCTTGTATGTGTGCACGCAATTTCCCCTAGAGGTGTGCACCTCAAGCACTGTCTTAGTTTTAAAAGTGCTTGCCTAGGCACCAAGGTGCCCAAAAAAAGCCTCCGGTGCAACCCATCCCCCTACGAGAGGCGCAGGAAGTGTTATTTGGGATTTTTTAATTTTTATCCCTTTGGTGCCTACCAACTAGATGCGCACACTCCTATGCCTAGGAGCGCCTCTCATCTTTTAGAAATAAGACCCTTGTCACTTCCTTCTACATTTCAACTTCTTAGCTCCCCCAAACCCCTTGAACTCATTTCTAATTTATGAGCTTGAAGGTTTAAATTAATTTTCTTCTATGAAAAAAAGGAAAATTTCTATGTTTTTTACTTACCTTGCAATTCCACTTAAACATTTTTATTCTATGTCCATAGGTATTGGGGAATAGTGTAATTTTAAGAAGAAAATACAAATACAAAGTATTTGAACATTTAGGTAAGCAACTATTACTATGGACATAACCACTACCCTTACGAAACTACACACAAATTCATTTCCATTATCACTTTTATCATAGCATATCGCTTAGACTATACATGTCGGTCTTAACTTCACGGCCCATTTGGTAGTCACTAATAAATGTTGGTAGCAAGAATGAGTTTCGAGTGAAATTTAGGAAGAAAAATCAAAAGTGCAATCCTCCATCGCAATGAAATCAACATCATAAGTCTTCATGACTCATGAGGATAAAAGTTCATCCTCAAGCTAGTGTATACTTCATATTTTTTATTACTATCTAAAACTACTTGTGTGGAAGGTATAAGGTGTGAATGAAAATTTATGAAGAAGAGTGTGAACTACCACTGTCGTGGAATGGAAATAGATTTTAATACAACTTTCTATATAAACTCATTCCCATTATCACAATCTATGGCCATTTACCAAAAGAGCAATCAAAGTACCAAGTGAACCGCAAAATCCTAGTGAAATCTTTATAACATAAATGAGTAACTTCACATTATTTCTCATAATATGTCCGCAAGAAATTGAAAAGAAAACAAAGACAACTCTCTATAATTGCCTAATCCTATCATATTACTTGGCTATCCTGATTAGTTTAGAATCGGCTTCAAGAATTCAAAAGTAAATGAAGAAAATAATTGACTCCAATCATCCGAGTAAAACTAGTTCAAGAAAACAGTACCCCACATATAGCCTTCAAATCATCGATGAGCTCCTGCGGAACGCTCCGGTGAGAACCTTTCACCACAAACTCGGAGCTTTCTTTTCCCCCAACGCTATCATCTCTAAATTCAGAAGAAAGGAAAAAAAATCATAAATAATAATCAATTGATTTTACACCATACACAATATCTCTGCTAATTAATCATCAAAAACAACAATCAAACACACTATCTTTGTTAATTAATCATCAAAAATCCAAAACTTCAACTACATACATAAAAAAATTAAAAATAAAAAAGACATAAATAGATAACAAACTTAGAATCTAAATAAACTGCAAATAAATAAATAAAAATAAAGAGTGAAGGATGAGAATCGAACCGAGGATAAGGATGAATATTATCGGAAAAAGAAGGATTGGATTGAAATTGGAGGGTAAGGGTTGCGGCGGAAATGGGGATTAAGTAAGAAGGCCACCATAAAAATGGATTTTTTGATTTTGATGAAGATATAACTTCAGATATTGCAGAAGAAGATGAATAGGTGGAGTTTTGAAAGTGGGGATTTCGGAAGATGGTTCTGGAAGATGAGCGTATGCGAGAGAACCACCATGAAAATGCCATTCTGTTATTTTGATTGCTTTCAAATTTTGTGTAGGGGATAATGGATAGTAATAAGGCGCACTAATTTGCAAGGCGTTTGGCATGCTACTATGCTACCGCCTACCGGGCTAGGAGATAGCAACAAGAAACTAGATGGTAGGCATGTGTATAGTGTTATATGATATACGTATTTAGTGGATGCTCATTATACTCTCATGTATAATTTAGAATATTTCGGAAATTAGGATTCACTTTCAAGGAACCTTTCCCTACATTATATATATATATAGAAATAGAATCAAGTGAAAATCACATCATTAGCTAAAAACTAAAAACTTAAAATCTGAACCATCCATATTACAAATCAACGACTCACAACAATTCATCTAATTCTTTAAATCTAACGGTTCAGATTAATAGCATATAAAAATAATCTCATCACACTTTCTCTCTCATCCTTCTCATTTTTTACACAGCATCTCACAGTCTCTCATTATAATTTCTCTCTCATCAAAATTGCTCTCTTCTTTCTCTACTGAAAAATTAAGCTCAACCGCCATTGATAAAAATCTCGCCATGGTTGATTTCTTTCTCTATTTGGTAAGTGTTCTACTTAAATTATGTTTTGTGTTCTTTGTTTCAACTTAAATTAAGTTCAATTTCTGCATTCCTAAACACTAATAATTGTGTTTTGTGATTTCGCGAGCTTCAATTTCATGCATGAACGCCATTGAAACCTCCACCATTGATGATTTATTTCGCTATTTGGTAAGTGTTCTACTTAAATTATGTTATGTGTTCTTTATTTTAGGTTAAATTAAGCTGAAATTTATTAGTTTAAGTTGCGAAACGTTACATCGTTTGTTGGATTTTCGCTTGTTTTTGATCATTTATGGTTTTAATTTCATTTTGTGAAGGATGTCGACTGTTTTTTTTTTTTTGATGATTTTAGGGTTTTATTGTGAGATTTTGGTGTGGAGTCGAAGGTTTGGTTGTTAGGAACTTAGAATGTAATGTGCGATTTGATGCTTTAGTATTAAGTGATAATTTGATTGTGTTTTTTGCGAAAACTTCAGATTTGTGAAGCTATTTGAAGAATTTACTTTGCATATTTCATCAGTCGGTTTCGACAGTGAATTTACTTCAGACCCGTGTAGCAGGTTTGATTTGCTGTACTCATTGAATCTACTTAGTTAATTTGCAGCAGTATGTTATTGTTGTGTTTGATATTGTTTTTAAAATTTTGATGTAAAAAAATTTTGATGTATTTCCTTACTAGTTTACAGGTTTGAGTCAGGCTTAAATGAATTATTGTTGTGTACAAATGATTTGGTTTTCTGTACTTTTAAAATGAATTGTTGTACTGCTGATTTGGTTTTCTGTACTTTTAACTCTGCTATTCTGCATTGCGGGTTTGTACATTGTGTACAAAGCTGACTCTGATATGAAGCTGTAACAGATAGAGTTATACTGATATTAGTACTCCAGTACTGATATTTAATTGTTGTATATTAATCAGACTACAATGAGCTTTAATTATGTACACATACATGATTGGACAATTAGACTTTTAAAATGATCATTAATGTTAAACATGTGCAGCATTTGGATGTGTGTTCTGAAAGTAGATAACCTTGGATGTTACTTAGTTACAGAGTATTTTATTTATATAAAGAAATGTGAGAGTAATATTTAAGGTAAATGATACATTCATTTGTTGCTTTGTAACATTATGTATAAACTTGTCAAATATGCATATATTATTTTAGCTTCAGCTTGATATAGTAAGATAGGGGATTATGGCTGTGCATATTTTAGTAATCCTATCTTATCGAGTCTGAAATATTTAGGGAGGAGTGGGTGTAACTTTTTGTAGGTGTCATCTGTTGATATATAATTAATTACATTTAGTATGTTATTATTGAAGGGTAAGCTGCTTAACACCATGGCAGAAGTTAGTGGTATAGGTTCTGGAGTTTCTATTGAGCCTTTGCAAGTTGTCTACCCTTCTAATGAGTAAGATTTGAATGTTTTGATATTTCTGCAATAGTCCTAAAATTACATATTTGAGTGGCTAATCTTAAGCTTTCATTCTTTCCTATGTAATAGGGACCAAAATAATCAGGATGTTTATAAAGTCAACTCCACTGCCTCCCCTTCCTCCCCTGTTGTTCCACCTTTATTGCTTGAACATATTAATTTGGAACATGGAAACTCAAATGGAATCAAGTAACATGTCTACTAGTTTTAACCTAACTTTTATTTATTTATTAAAATTGAATTGCTTTTAGTTTCTCTATTCTTTTTCTCTTTATAGTGATGAAAGTCTTGAAAATGAAGAAGCTCCTGCTACATTTTCTTCATCTAATGCTAATATTGATCCCAGCAATTACACTTGTGGAGAAGCTAGAAGTGTTGATGATGTGATTCCTCCAAATCCAAATACGTAATCTTTCTTCTTACATCTAATGGATAAGTTTTAGAACATGAGTTATAAAGTGTAGAATGTAAGTTGTAAAGTTTAGAACATAAAGTTTTTAGTAAGCTTTTGAATGTTTTCTTATTTCCACAATAGTTACTCTATGGTTACTCTTTCATTGCTTACTCAAATTAATTTGTTACTCTATGTATTTTAACTTATCTTTTTTTTTTTTTTTGTCTTTCTCTTGTTACTTGTCCTTGTAGTGCTTATGATGATGATGATACTATCAAACCTCCTTTTAAGAAAGCTAAAAGTGTTGATTCTATGACTTCTCCTTCAAATAGGTAATATTTTAGAACATATGTTATAAATTTTAGAACACTGGTTATAAATTTTAGAACGTAACCTATAAATTTTAGAACATTGGTTATAAATTTTAGAACATTGGTTATAAGTGTTGATTGTGGCATCTTTGTTTTGAAACATATGGAATGCTATCATGGTGAAAAAGACACTGAATGGGATTGTGGATTAAAGTTGGATGATGTAAGTATTTTTTCTTTACTGCTATATTTTGTCTATATTGCTAGTAATTTCTTTCTGTGTAGTCTTTATGGGTGAAGGCTTTACAAGTTCACTAAGGTGAACAAGCATCATTAGGGAATATATTCTAGCCATATAGACTAATAGTTTAATAGTATGTTATTCTATCCTCAGAGTTTAGGAGACTTTAGGCATGGCTTTGCCTTAGAATAATCTATAAGTAGCAGCTATAGCTAAAAGAATCTCAAGCATAATAGAAACTTTATACTTAGTATACTATACAAGGCTTTTGAACCAAAATACATTAGGTGTAAACTTTAGAACAATAGTTGTAAAGTTTAGAACATTAGTTGTAAAGTTTAGAACATAAGGTTTTTAGTAACTTATAGGAACATGATTTTAGCACACATTTTCATTCAGTATTTAATGTATGTTTTTTTTTTTTTGTTACAGGAAGAACAAATGAAACGGTTGAGAGTAGAGTATTGTGCCAAGATATCAACACACAAGTTGAATAATTTACACCATTTGTATAGTGGCAAATGCAAGAGCAATGCAAAAGGAAATTAAAAAATGATGATTAGTTGTTTGATTTGTATGCACATTTTTTGGCTTTATAGGACAATTACGGCTATTGTGTATCAATAGAGATATAGAGTATACAAACATGTTCAACTTACAATGTATATATTGCTTCAATTTTTTTTGTTAATATTGTTATTATAAGTTGTGAGCTATTTCAGAACACCTGCAGATAAATTTAGAACATTTGTTAATCTTTTTAGAACATATGTTATATTTTTTAGAACATCAGAACTAAAATTTACAACTTTATTCTTAAGCAAAGAATCATCTCTCATTCCCCACGTTTTGCACTTATAGGATATTTATGGCAATTATGTGTCAATATAATTGAAATATAACATTATGTATTATAATTCAAAATACAATAATGTATTACTATTTTAAACTATATATTGATTCAAATTTTTTTTTTTTGGAATTGTTACTATAAACTATGAACTATTTCAGAACACCTATAGACAAATTTAGAACATTTCTCACTTTTTTAAGAACATACATGAAAACTAAGGTTTAGAACTTTTTTCTTAAGCAATGAAATTATACCTCATTCCATAAATTTCGCACTTACATGAAAATTATGTGTGTCAATAGATTATCCAAAAAACTACTACATTTGAATTTGTTCAAAAATCTAATAAAATGATGGAAAAAAAAAACTAATAAAATGTGTTACATAAATCCAAGTATCGATAATTGATAAAGTACAAATTTTGGAACAAAGTTATCTCCTCGTTGACCTTGACTATCTACTTCTTCCACCATAACCTGAAATTTCAAATAAAATATATTATCAAAATAAAATAAAACAAGAGTTTTAAAACACACAACTACAACAATATTTAGAACAAGAGTTTTATAAAAATCAAACTATTTAGAACATGAGTATAAAAATTTCAAACATGTGCAACAATATTTAGCACAATAGATCTCATTTTTAAAACATAAAGAGAAATAATTTCACACGTGTTTCAAAATATTAGGAGATAATTTTAGAACATATTCTACAAGTTTTAGAACATCAAAACTAACTTTTTCGAAAGATATTCTCAAGAGAATAAAAAATGCTACCTCATTGCACATTTTTCGCTTTTTGAGGGCAATTCCGACTATCATGTGTTGAAAGCTCACCACATGTCCTGCATAGTCTTTTGTTCTTGTTTTGTATCTCTATAGCAATCTCTTTATCACTTTTCTTCCTCTTCCCACTACCACTTCCTTTGTTTGAAGACTTATTTGGAGGAAGAACATCAAGTTCTATTGCATTAGAACTAATCAATAATTCAATGTGCTTGTCATTTGATTGTTTGTCATCTCTTGATGTTTCATTCTCCTTACCCTTTGCAGATTGCATCTCTTTCTCAACAATAGTTAATTTCTCCAACAATGATTGAAGTTGCTCAGGGTTATCTTCAGTAAGAGTAACACATGTAAAGAATTTGGACCATATATCACCTATAAGTTTATGCTTCTCATCCTTTTGTACACCTTCTAAGCCTTCACAAAAGGTAAACATTGGCTTTTTCATAGCATCTTTAGTCCACCGATTCAAGATATATTGTTTAGGGATTTCTGACAAAAATTTTCCTTTCATCACCAACAGAATGTGACGACATAATAATCCCTTTGATTCAAACATTTTACAAGAACAAAAAGTTGTATCAGAAGTTGGAATGTATCTCAAGTAATATCTTCGTTTTCGAGTGTTATCGACAATTTCATACTTCTCAACCCCTTCTTCAAATTTCATCAAGCTTGAAATTCCACAATTAAAAGTAGCATGCAGAAATTCATGTTGAAACTTATAGAAAAGTTCATGAGTGTAGACAAGACTAGCATGCCTTTCTAAATGAAGAGGAGTCACATAACGAGGCAACTTACTTTTACTTTCAGAGTTTAGTTTATCTTGGTCATGCCTTTGAGAGTCCATTGCAGATTCAACTCTAAACCACAACTCAACCAAAGTACAATTGAGATTTGTAAATCTTGTAAAAAAGTTGTTTTCACTCTCAGATTTTTGGGTAGACCGTAAGATGCCACCTAAGAAAAGATCTCGAAAGTAAGATGGGATCCACAATTCTTTCATGTTAAACATTTTAGAAAACCAATTGTGGTTTTTTAAACCAAATTCATCCATCACTGCATTCCAACCAACAATAAATTCATGTGGCTCTATATCTGCATCCCACACTACAGCATTAAGTTTTTCCAAAAAGTTTGTTTCTAAACACAATGTTGGACCAACTTTGCTAGGAACCTTCTTCATAATATGCCACATACATAGTCTGTGATTTGTTCTTGTGAAAATAGTTTCAATAGCTACTTTCATGGCAGGATCTTCATCAGTTATCAAACAAGTAGGTTGACAATTTCCCATGGCTTTTAGAAAACACTCAAATAACCATACAAAAGACTCAATATCTTCATTAGCAAGTAAACCGATACCAAAAGTAACACATTTTCGATGGTGATCTACTCCGGTAAACGAGGCAAACACCATAGAGTATTTATTAGTATCATATGTTATGTCAAATGAAAGCATATCACCAAATACTGAATAATTTTTCCGACTTATTGCATCAGCCCAAAACACTCTCATTAGACGGTTTCGTTCATCTAAACAATGGTTAAAGAAGAAACCTCCACCACTGTTCTTAACCTTTTCTTTCAAGTTTTTGATAAACATTGCAGCATCAACATCACGTAAGTAGGACTTCACATCTCGTCTAAAATTCTTAAAATCAACCATTTGGCCCCAACATTATCATAGCCGCCCACATGCTCTTTAATTAATCGAAAAGATTTATTTGGCCCTATATTTAATCTTGAATTGTCAAATATAAATTTTTTGTGGGCAAGGGTTAATTTTCTTGAACTTTTCAGAAAGTGCATACTTGTAGGAGTAGCAAATAAATGGTTATGAGATTCATGAAAAAGATAAACCATAAATTTACCATCTTTCATTTTCTTAATACCAATTCTTGCATCACACCCCGCACGATTAGTGCTTCTTCTTTGAGAATTAAAGCTAGTCACACAATTACCTTCCTCCTTTTTCAAAATTCTAGATCGACTATCACCATCTTCTTTGTATCCTTGTTTATTGCAATAGATGTGTTTCAAGATGACATTACCATCCTTATCTTTTTTTTTCAGTGCCAAGTCTCTCTACAAAGCCACAAAAACTAGCATAGGACTTGTAAAATTGAATACCTTCTAACAATGAATCAAATGGCATACCAACAGTAGGTTTTACCTCAGGAGGGCAGCAAGGAATCCATTCCTTTGAACCCCTTGGGGTGAAACAAGCACGGGGAGTAAATGTCACAGTAGTATTTGTTGTAGTTGTTGTTGTTGCAACTGGAGGAGTAGGAGTTGTAGAATTTTCTATATTAGTGCTTGAGCTATTGATTACCTCTTCTTCCATTTTCTATAGCAAGTGTAATAAAAAGTCATTTTCTATAACATTTATAAAAATCAATACTATTGTTCGAAAAAACAAACTAGTTGTTCTAAATATTCTCTCATTTATATTATAACTCAATCAAATCCTAACATGAAACAAACAAGGTCAAAGAATCATAGAGAATCGTAGAGAAAACACTAATGTTCTAAAAAAACAAACTTGTTGTTCTAAATATCATCTCTATTGTCCTAAATATTCTCTCATATGTATAAAAACTCAACCAACTCTCTTTTTTGTACATATAATCAAATATACTTTTTTAATGTAAAAAACAAACTTGTTAAGCAAAGAATCATAGGGGATTGAGCATAAGTTACAATAAAGAGAAAATACTAATGTTTTAAAAAACAAACTTGTTGTTCTAAATATCATCTCTATTGTTCTAAATATTCCCTCATTTGTATTAAAACTCAACAATAACAAAAATAACAAGTAAATGGTTATAACAACTAAAACCATAACAACTAATCTGAAAATAAAAATAATCACAACTCCCAAAGTAAATAAATAAAATAAACAATAACAACTAATTGTAAATCCAGTAATCACGAGCAAACAAGCTACAACTAATCAGTAATCAGTAATAACAACTAAAACAATATCAATGCATAAAACAAAATTAATCAATGCATCATCATAATCAAATTTTACTAAAACAAAATTTAAAATAACTAAAGAAACTAAGAAAAAGCAAAAAATAAACATAAAAATAGTAAAAAAAAAAAACAAAATTAAAACAACCTGAGATTAGTGCAATTGTATTGATTTTCGAACAACTAGTATTAAGAATTGATTCCCGTCTTTCAATTGAAAGATGGTATTAAGAATTGGTATCAACCTGAGACCAGCGACGGCGACTATAGTGGTTGCGACGGCGGCGGCGACAGCAGGAAAGGCGACGACGGCGTGACTTCACTCTTTGAAACGAATTAAAGAAGATGATAATTTGAAACAAATTGAAGAATGGAAGAAGAGATAGGACGAATTGAAGAGCTATGACGTGGTAATATTATGGTGATGTTGAAACAATCGAATAAGAAGATGAAGATGAAGATGATGATGAAGAGAAAGTTTGTTTTTTCTCTCTTCACTATTTTCTCTCTCCTAATTCATGAATGGTGGGTTAATTTTTTAATTAGATTTAATCTAAAGCATTGATCTATATCTCTTAAATATTACGGTCAACATTTAAGGTTTTTAGTTTTCAGTTTTTTTGGGGTTTTAAGTGGATCCCCCCTCTCTCTCTATATATATATATCCCTTAGTAATTGAATGATAGATAGATCTATTCTCTCCTACAAATACTCTCTACTAAAACATTATTTTCTATAACACGTTATTAACACGAGTTCTAGCTAACTGGGTGGATTAAGAGAGATTCTCGTATTGTTATTCTCAGTATATATGTTTAATTAATCACATCTCATACATAAGGTACACATATATCAAACTTGTATTACTTATAGATTTGTGTTTCTCATGATAAATATAGTATGCAGTAGTAAAAACCAATTCGTCAGGGTTAGGGGTGTACACGGTTCGGTCTGGTGCGGTCTAAGGTTCAGACCAGACCGCAAAATTGCAGTCTAGGTGTTTTCCAGACCAGACCAGATCGTATTTTAGACTAGACCGAACCAGACCACAATTTTTTAAACGGTCTGGTTTAGTGCGGTTTGCGATTAAACCGCAATTCCTGAAAGATTTTATGAAGCATAACTTTATAAGAGCGAAATGCTAATACACAACAAACGATAAGTTTACCTATACAACCAAGTGCAAGTCTACAACAAAAAATGACAATATAACATCCATCAATCAAACATAAAATGGAAAATCATACAGAGTTACAAATTTAAAAGGTTGCATATTTGCAATACCATAAATCTTACAACATAAAATTTGTCTTTAAAACTAAAATAAATAGAAAATTAGTCCAATGTCGATAAAATAAAAGTACAATGATAGGCAAAAGTTATTTACGGTGGTTTATGGTCTGGTCTAAAAAAAATAAAAAACCGAACCAGACCGCAAAAACTACGGTCTAACTTAAAAAAAACAGACCATAAATTTTGGACCGCGGACCAGACTAGACCGTAGAAATACGGTTTGGTCCGCGGTTTGGTGCAGTCCAGACCATTCTTTGTACAACCCTAGTCAGGGTCCATTTCTTTTCCGTAACATATGCGAAGTATTTATCTAACAAGAATTTCATTGAAGGTAAACTTCATAATTCATACTTTACAACAACACCGTTGCAACAATTTAAAGCTTGGATTCAAAACAAAAAGGGAAAAATAAAATAAAGAGAAAAAAAAAGTAGGAATCAAAGGTTGAATTTTCTCATAATAATTGTTATTATTAATCAGTATAGTCTAAAAATTTCCTTGATTATTTGACCATATCAGCAACCTCTTTATAGTCATAGATACATGGAGCTTTGTTCTTCTTTGGATTGTGAGGCTTATAGATGAATTTTTATAGGTTTCCTTCATAATTTTCCCCCTATATCTGTTTTATTTTGTATCATTCAAAAATCATGTTTGGTGTTTTTATGATATATTGTGGCATTATTCTATTTTCTAAGATCTCTGCTTGATTGTTAGTTTTATAACTACTTCGTTTTCCCTTTATCTCTAAATTTTTAATTGATTGAGTTAATCAATTGGTTTATGTCTATTTCAATGGCAACAATAACTTTATGGCTAAAAAAAATAAATAAATAAAAAGTTATTGTTTGGTTTCATCTAGACTTCCTTGGTTAGTTCTGTTACATTGCTTTGTACAAAATTAAAAGTCAAATTAAAAAAAAATAGTGGTTTGTGTTTTACAAGTGTGATTAATATGTATTATGACGATATTATGTAGCATAAAACAGTACATAGAGTTAGAAACTAATATGATGGCGTTGGAACCGTGCTTATTATATGCTCATGATACTATGTGTGAAATTATGAATAGTGTGTGAATCCGATAAGTCGAGCATATTACCCATGTTAGTTTTTTTTTCTTGATTAACCTATGTATGCTCTTGACTCGTGTATTACTTCATAGATTGGATTATTGATCAGATTGTTTTACTCCGTACATATATATATAAACATATCGAAAGTCTTATGTCCTAATTTTTTTTTCTATTTATAATATGTTCTATCTCTTATGTACGTAATTACTCCATCTTTGTTATCATTTCACTAATGTATTTTATAATTAAACGAACCAATTACTAAGCCATAATTTTATATGGATTTAATGTGGTACAAGATATGATAATATGCCCTAACCACCTAACCTACATAATCACGGCTATATAGGGTATTATACGTTAAGGAAACATAAACTAATAACACTGGCCATGGTTTCATATTACTTTCACATGATATAATACTTGTGTTAGGCGACTTGTTTGATGCTCTCTATTAACATACAAATTAAAAAGTAAAATGAATTGGTAGGTAATATAACTTGTTAACCAATGTATTCTATGTGAGAGTCTTAATATAATGTTTCTAATTTTAGTCAATTTATTGTTCATTATATAGCATATATATATATATATATATATATATATATATATATATATAATATGTGTATAAGAGAGACTGTCTGTAGCGCTCAGAAAGACACAAAANTATATATATATATATATCCAGTAATATGTATATTTAGTAGTATAAATTTTCGTAAGAAATGTGTTAGATAAATAGTGTACAATCAATAATTTGCAAGTTAACAATCTAACATCACATACTCCTTTTCATATTTTAAGGAATAGAAGTTCTACCTATTGTTCATGTTCATGTAGAATTGATCACAATGTAGTACTTTGGTCACATTAATAATTGATGTTATAAGTTGAGACTTTTATGATACATATTATAATGAATTTATTTAAATTTAAAATCTTGATGTATGACCGGATTCAATTATATGTGTTGTTAGATGCCTATATGAAGTAGGATAATTAGAATGAGTATATTGATAATGAAGTACTTGTTTGTATATATAGACCTAAAGTTTCTTACATCTATGAAAAATACACGTACATATGAAAGTGATGATCCTTAATTTTACAAAGGGTCAAGAATCCCCATCAAGATCTATTTTCATGACCTAGTTCTATAATTTCTACGGTATGCTTTTATATCCCACCATTCAGGCCACAAAACAACTATGAGCCCGTGTACACAATGTCATGCAAATATAATATTCAAAAATATTGAATAATTAATATACTATCTTTAAGTGTATATTAATGATGCATAGATAAGTAGATAACTAGATATACTCATTTCTTATAAGTGAATGAGAAATTATATGATTAAAGGAATAAGTAACATGTTTGCACGATGTTTCCTTGATTATAATTTATGTGAAAGTTCATAAGGATTGCAAACATGAATACATAATATTTATTTTAACAAATAATAATTTTATGAGTTTAAGATAATGATAATGACTTTGTGAGAAACACATTTGAATAATGTATTCATTATCTATGCCCATATATTGAGAGATTTCAATATAGAGATTTATATCTTTGGGCAAGAGGAAAAGATGGGTGTATTATAAGCATAATATACTTTACATAATACATGACATTGCCAATAGCTTGTGAAGCATATGAGATTTAAAAGATGTTGGATTATTTTCATGCCCCCCATATGCTAAGTTTAGGGGGAGATATTATTTATTCCATGAATTATAAATTACATTGGTGGTCAGTTAAGTACATATATACAATGATTTATTTAATAAAGGTGGCCACATGATTAAATGTATAGGTGATACCATCCTAAAGATGCATCGGATGTAAAGAATGACATTAATTACATATTCATTATATATAAGTGATCTAATAAAATGTCCTAGAAGGACAACGTGAGATACTTAAGAACATAGACCACGCCTAAAACGTGGTGTATAATGGGTTCTAAAAATTAATATTTTTGAGTATGAAAGAAAGTGATACATTTTGAAATATTTCCAGACGAATTTAGTTATGTTTAGTAAGATCGATATGTACTAAGATTATACAAAATACTCTAGAAGAGTATAATATGTCCAACAAGATTAGCATGTATCAAGATTATATTCATATGCTTTAGCAGAGTATATGTGTTATTATTTGATCAATTATTAATTGATTGTCTTGCCAAGTATAGAAAGAAACACATGTTAGTGTTCTCATATCACATCATATTAATGTTCATGGCCATGCATGAAGTATTTATAATAAAGTGATCACTAGTGTTTGAAAATTGACCAGAGTTTTGAAAAGTGATTAGATGTGATAGTTAAATTAGGTCATCTGGGTTTAATAGTTACCCTTACCCGTAATGAAAACATAAAATTTTAATGTTGATAATGTGCTGACGCTCTCTCATGTTAGATATGTGAAATGTTTTGAATGGCAAGTCATAATTAATGAGCATTGATATTGAGCTATATTTGGATTGTGATTTTAAAAAAAATTTCAAGAAAAATAGATATGAGCATTGATATTGAGCGACTTTGGATATAGATATTGAGCGACTTTGGATATAGATATGTAATGGGTGACCAGAAGTTCACTATAATAGCTTATATGTTGTTCCATATGATGTAACTAAAGGCTTACCAAATCACCTTGTATGTTAACACTTAGAGTAAGCAAAAACTCTCTTTCTATAACTCATTATCAAAGTCATTGACGATCCAGAAGATCACCATTGAGTGGAGTAATTATGTTTATATAACAATCATTTTTATTGGGGCTGTTGAATGTCAGCACACAAGAATAAACCGACAACTGCACATTAACTGTCACCCCATTGTTATTAATGATATGTGTGGTTTTTATGGTGTTTTCCCCCTTGTTTCGGGCCAATTTTATGCCTAAGAGTTGTGTTTTGACTTGATTTTAGCTCATTTGGTGTTCTTTGGCTATTTTGAAGTGTTTCGCCAAGTTTGATTGATTTCCGGCGATTTTAGAGCTTTTTGGTTTGATTTTATCATTTGCGGTTGTTATGCTCGGTTTTGGCATCTTTTTGTGTTTTCAGGAGCACGGAAACCAAGGTTTGGAAGGAAGCTGGGAAGCTTGGACGGAACGAGAATGACATGTGCATGGGAATGCGTGCCAAAGAAGTTATGGAAATAAGCCATGAAGAAGCTATGGAGAAAAGAAAGCAAAGAAGCTCTGACGGGTCTATGCGCCCGCACAAATTCCTTATGCGCCCGCATTTAATCTTTGAGCAGTATTCACTGGGCTTCTGGAGGGCTGATGCGGGCGCACAAAATTGCTATGCGTTCGCATCAACGGTTTTTCGTAAATTTTGTTTCTTTTATGTTTTTCGTGCTTTGACTTTGTAAACTTAATTTGTGGGGTTTTAAGGGCACGACTTCCTAGCATAAAACACTTTATGCTTTTCATAATTTAGAATTAATCTCTTAGGGTTTAATTAAGCACTTTTTCTCTCTCGAAAATAAGATTAGGAATTAGGGTTTGTTCTCAACATTATTTCAATTCAATGCAAAGTTCTTCAATTTGGTAATTCCTTTTACTTTTATTCTTTTTGCTTAGTTTAATTTATGCTGTTTAGTTTCGTTAGTTTAATTAATTTAGTTTATTTGTTGATGTTAATTAGTTTAATTGTTAATTATTTCATGAATTTAACTATGAATTCTATGATTATGATTGCTTTGATTTTCATGTTCATGAGTGAGTAGTTAATTTTCTAGGGTTAGGGAAACCTTGAATAATTAATGGACTAATTAATTCAGATTGTTTTTTTTGCAATTAGTAGTCAAATTCCTATTATTGGCTTGTTTGTTTACAATTGAATTGTGCGCAGATTTAGTTGTAATTTTGGTAATTGTCGAATTTGATGCCGAGAGGTAAAAATACCACAATAAGACCACTGAATAATAGGCGGAATTAGTCTAGGCATGAGCGAGAGCCGCTAGATGAGTTTCGAGAGAGTCTAAGTTCGAGAGAATTAGTGAGCCCTAATTTGACGATAATTGTGAGATTGAACATTCCTTGTTAGTGAATCAATTAGTTGTTCTTGGTGACTCGAATGACCCTAGGCTCAAATTATTGGTTTTAATCATCGTCATTTCCCGTAGTTAATTAGTATTAATTAGTAGTCAATTAGTTAATCAACATTTCTCAACCAAAGCCCTTTACACAGTTTAAGCTTTTTAGAACTAATAGAGTTCAATTTCTTCCCCGAGGATTCGATCCCTACTTCCCTAGCTACATCAGTTAGAGTTGTCCGGGTATTTTTGATAGGTGTGGGATAGCCTCATCAATTAATCTCTAGAAGGGAACAACTTATGATGAATTTATAATCACATGTGCGATGAACATCATAAGTTAGAGAAGAGATGGTTTTCATTGATTGTTCTCTTGAAGAGACAAATAGTCTGTTGAATATATCTCTTCTAAGCAATGAAATTTGTTAAAAAAAAATCTTCTATTGGATGAAATATTTTTGCACATGAAATTATATACTAAGTTGGTTAAGAATATGATGCCCCTATATTTGAAAATTTTACCAACTTAGGGGGAGAAGAATTGGGATAAGTTGGCAAAATTACTAAATTATAAAGTGATGATCCCTATTATGAGTATTTGAGATATCATTGCCAACTTTTATCTATATATTGTCAAGATATGTTGCACATCTATGGTTTGATTTGTATTTAGTTATATCTCATGTTACATAGTGTTAAAGATACATTTTGGTCATATTATGTGTATAGATTGAGATAAATCTTGCCAATAATACTTGAATCACTACACCTGAAGTGTAGGTTGTATGATCGGTTCCAAAATAAATATGTAATATATGGCAAGAAAGTGCAGTTGACGCTATTGAAAGTGTAACGGTATATTAATAACATAATGTATGCCCCGGAAGTGGTATAGATATCTGAATTATAACATATGGCCTATGATATAAGAGCTTAGATGTTATAATCGACTAACGGTGCCAATGGAAAATATTTTCAGATATCATTGTAAAATAGCATGCAGATTACATCTTGAAAAATGGGATACCGGTATATGATGGAACCGATGGATTATATGCATATGCAAAAGTAGTGGATTTGAAAATAGGGATTTGAAATAAAAGTCCACTTTTATGTCGACATATTAACAATGATCAAATCTTATCATGGATTTGAAGTCCAACTAAAGGTGAATAATGATGATCATCAAGGACCAGAAGTCCAACAATGGATTTTGAAATCTACAATGTACAGTGTCTTGCATATTTTAATCTTACATTTATGTGCATGTGTGAGTCATAGATAAAAGCATTATTCATTGCATGTATAGATAGTATTTAGATGCATCACTAATCATATACATGTTTTATGTTTAATATCTTATTTGTATACATTTAAGATCTCATCACATTATATGCAATAATGCTATACAATAATAATATAGTTGTGATGTATGTGAAATTTTGTATATAATGTAGTAAGTTGTGATTACAATAGTATGAAGAGTTATATGAAGAAAATTATCCTCCAATGAGGATATATTTGTGATGAAATTATACATATGAAGATGTTCTAACTACATTTTATGAATCACGCATAAAAGTTCCAGAAGAACTTATATAAGAGATATTCAAATATCAAGTCTTTCAGATTGCATATTTTTAATACCAACATTTATCAAACTCCCAAAAGGTATTGATGACTAGATTTTCAACCCTCAACCTGAAGTTTGAACATCTAAAAGATAAATTGAATTTTTTTTGTTCGTTGGAAGACTCTGATGGTGTAAGGATAATCTTTTTATGGTACAGAAGAACCATAAACAATTAAACAATGTTATTAATAATTTCACGAGTTGCCATGAATCATGATGAATATTTGATTATTAGTAGCTACTTTATATAACTTCTAGAAGAAGGCATAACTTTAATGTTTATGGTAACTTACAACAATATAAAGTAATGTTAAATGCAATATATGTGTTATTTTCAAGAGCATGGAGAAATGAAGATATCTCATATGGAAGATTTGAAGACTGAAGCCCAATCAGGATGGATAAAGGAATTTAATGTTATTCTATTTCAAATGTGGAGCTACCCAAAGGTATTGGATTCATATTCAGAAAGATCTCAAGTTATGCATCCACCAGGGGGAGGAAATACACGTTGCACTCTTTTTTTCTTAACCATGGTTTTGTCCCACACATTGGGTTTTCCCGGAAAGGTTTTTAATGAGGTAACGTCCTAAGGCGTATCTCGAAAGTATTGTACTCTTTTTCCTCTACTAGTTTTTATTCCATAGGGTTTTTCCTAGTATGGTTTTAACGAGGCACACTATTCAATAATGGTCATCCAAGGGGAAGTGTTATATAATATATGTATTTAGTGGGTGCCCATTATACCCTCATGTATAATTTAGAATATTCCGGAGATTAGGGTTCACTTTCAAGGAACCCTTTCCCTACATTGTGTGTGTGTATATATATATATATATATATATATATATATATATACCCTTGTAATTGAATGATAGATTGATCTATTCTCTCCCACAAATACTCTCTACTAAAACCCTATTTTCTATAACAGGAAGAAATTTTTTAAAAACTTTTTTTTTGTCAAAATTAATCTTTTTTAAAAAAATTGCTAGAAGAAATTTTAAAGTAAAGTTTTTTTTTCCAGAAGAAACCTTGTTGGCTATTTCCGGTGTTGACCACGAAAATCAGGCGTTCACCCACCTTTTTTTCTTATTTGCACTTTTTTTCTTTTTCTCATTTTCCCTCCTTAATTTTCCCTACTTTCCCTCCATTTAACCCTCCTTAAATGTTTTCTTTGGTCAGTTTTTCCCCATTTAGAGCTGCAACTCTGTTTCTTTCTTTCTTTCTTCTCCATTGTTTTAAGGTTGTTAAAGCTTCAACCTTGTTATTTTATTTGGTGAATTTGTATTTTTCATTGAAATTAACTCCTTCATTAATTACTATCCATTGTTTTTGTTTTGCAGAAAAATGGTCACTTCCAGTGGCGGGAAGAACATCTTAAACGAGTGACAATCCAGGGAGGAAGTTTCTGTCTTGCAAATTCTATGACCACGAAACAGGATAAAGGGGATGCAATACCTTTCAATGGGTTGGTGAAGGGTTGTTGGAATGGCAAAGAGATGTGACGAACGCATTGATTGCTGAAAAACACAGATTAGCCACCGACAACATACTGAAGTCTAGGCTTATTTGTGAGAGTCGTCAAATAGATAGGCTAAATGATGAGAAGTTAGAATTTATGATGAGAAGAGTAGGATTGCTCATGAGGTGGAGAAGTTGAAGGAGAAGGTCTTGAAACAAAAGCGCAAATTGAATCAAAAAATTGCAATGATGAAGAATGAATATGGAAGAAATGAGCTTGTTGTTTGTGCAATTGTGTGTATTGTTGTTAGTTTCATCCTTGTCAAACTATTTGGATATAATTTGTTGGTGAGCATGTCATTTTGGAGAATGATTACAGTTTATGTTTTGCTGCTAGTGTTATGAGTGTAGTAGTAAGCACATTTATGATGGTTGAAGTAGTGAGGAAGTTTTAGTTGGATGTCTTTATGTAAGTTAACCATTGTGAATGGAATAAATAAAGCTTATCAAATGTTATACTCTTCTGTAATTTATCTAAACATGCTTGCACACAATAAATCACACAACTTCACAGGAATAGCTGCAAAATTCAATAAGTTTTCATTCAACAGACTAAATGCTTACAAACGGTTATCTTAAAGGCAACTAATTTACCATACACGCTAATATCTTCTTGCTCCCTCTAATAAGAATACATTATGCATTCAATAACAGATACATTTGGCATTAAACAAAAACTACATTTACCATCAAATGTTTACCAACAAAAGCTACATTTCAAAACAGAAATCATCAAATGTTATTACTGATAAATACACATCAAAGTCATTTGTTGCATCTACTGTGGGGCTGAGCTTGAGACATTCAGCTCAGTTGCTTTTTCAGTGGCTTCAGTTGTGGTGGTGGCTTGCTTGCATGTGGTTTTGTAATGACCTAATCCTCCACACTTCCTGCACTTGTTCTGTTTCTTGTCTCTTTGTACTTGTTGCTTCTCTTTATCTTCACCCACTACTTTCTTCCTCTTCTTTTTGGATGGCCTACCTGGCATCACTCTATATGGAGGAGGCAGAGGTCTTGGATTGTCAGTTTCCTCCCATTGGTCATAACCAGACATGGCTCTAAAGGTAGGAGCATAGGTGTCTGCATATGCGTTGAATGTGATAAGCAACATGCACATAATGTTCATAATCAAATCCCATTTTTTGGATGCAAGCAAGTGCATGGCAACATGGCATCCTAGGTTGCATAAAAACGAATATCAGTATGGGTACGGACACTAAATGGGTATGTGAAAACACCATTGAAAAAACCGAGGAGACAGATACGTGAAAGAAAACAATAAGAAAATTTATAAATTTTTACATAATTTCAATAAAATATTGAGGTAAATATCAAATTTAGTGATGATAATATGGGTTATTAAACGTAATAACTACTAAAAACCTAAAAGACATAACAATTAAAGCAGGAAAATAACTCAAAAGCTATATATGGGGTACTCAAATTAACCTAATCAATTATGTTAATATGGGTACGTGTGTCCAATGTGCCTCGGTGTCGGACACGGGGTACAACAAATTGGAGGTGTGTCCGTGCAACCTATTGGTATCCCCAAGAGTGTGAACTTGTAACATAATCACTCCTTCTCCAAATTAACAACATAAGTGTCACTATCATGGTCAACTTTAAACTACAACAAATCAGCTTGTAAAACTCTCATACTTGCCACTTCTTCCAACCCTTTGTGGATCATCTAACCACTGATAGAATAACGACACCATTTAACTTCCTTAACCCTTCCCTTTTTGCACTAAATCTTTACATGACATATCTTCTTATCCATTCCTCAGTTGAAGGATAGGTACGTTTCTCCCTAGCTTCCTTAAGAACATTGTTGAAGCTTTCACAACAATTATTCAGCATCATTCCAGTTTTGCAAGAAGAACTGAATGCATGCCTTGACCAATGTGAAGCAGGGATATCAACAAGATAAGCATAAGCTTTGTCATCGATGGATTAGATAATTTCCATATGTTGCCTAAAATGATGCTACACAGATGTATGAAACAAACACTTTCAGTTTAACATTTGCAGAGGTACAATGATTTTGTTTTTCAGTTTAACATTAGACATATTGGATTAAACCTTACCTTTGTTGTAGATTTAGTTGCAACTCGGAATTGTTTGTAAATTTCACCAGGATATTTCTTTTTGAAGTTACTCCAAATGTGTCTGCAACAATATATTGTTTCTGCATTGGGGAGAGCTTTTTTAAATGCATCTAACAACCCCTACAATTAACAACCAAAACATAATGGATTAGAATATTTAACTTTGTATGAGCTTTTTTAGATCCTAATTTTCAGTAAATTAATGAATCAACATAGACTACACCTTTTGTCTGTCAGAGATGTATGTTACATCTTCTTGTCCTGCACCTAATTCACAGAATCAACAACTGAAGATAGGTCAAACTTCAGTAATTCCAAAAACCACTGTCATGTATCTTTGTCTTCTGTCTCAACAACAACCCAGGCAATTGGGAAAATGTTGTTACCATTATTGCCAACTGTAGTGAGGAGTATGTCTGAGTAATGGACCTTTAGGTGTATGTCATCTACACCTATGATTGGCCTACATCCAACAATGAAGCCTTCCTTACATGGTTGAAGGCAAACATACATCCTCTGGAACAATGGAGGAGGCCTCTCTATGCCTTCAACCTTCACAATAGTTGTACTACCAGGATTATACTTCATAATTGCCCTACCATAATCTCAAACCCTCTCATACTCAGCTTGTGAAGTCCCAAATATCATTCTCAATGCCCTTCTTTTACAATGATAAGTTTTGTAATACCCAATATAATGTTGCACTTACACTCTCTCCTTGCTCTGGCTATGAATGGCATCAGCTTCATATTAGGATCACATCTGAAATCCTCTAAGTACCTCTCAGCTAGGTACTGTGATGTACAATAAGGGTTATCTATTTGCTTTCCACAAATATGTGGAGGTCTATAACCTTTTATATTCCAAGTTTCCTCTAATTTCAACTTCCTAGAATGCACCTTGAACTTACACTTTCTCTTCCTTTTACAACTACACCTAACTATCCTAGCCCACTTCCAGTCACAAGCACACCTTTTAGCACAATAAACACTAACTCTAGTCCTATTATTATGCAATAAGTAGTAGTTATATCCTTTTTCAATTGAATCCCGTTGCAAAGCTTTCTAAATACCTTATTTGATGGAAACCTCAAGCCTTTACTCAATGTGACCTTACCTTTGAAGTCAACCTCAAGGTTAAACAGGGGGTATTTCTCTCCTTCATCATCAGATCCAATAACTCTCAACTTGTCATCATCACTGTCCACCAACTACTCATTTCCAGCAAGTTCATCATCTCTATTGTCATTCAAATATCCTTCCTCCTCCCCATCTCCAACACCATTGTCCTCACTATTATGAGTAGTGACCCTCTCACTAATGTCATGATCCACAATTCATTGAACAAATCATCATCATTCTTGTCTTCGTAATCATCCTCACTCAATTAAGCTTCACTATCATCCTCACTTTCAAAACCATCTAAATCTGCCTCACTGTCAACTTTATTTGGAGCAACATTTTGTGAGTTATTTATAGTGTGTAGCTGTTTTTTGGATGAAGAAATGATAGGCAACTTTTTCCTTGGTGTTATTGGGGAGTTAGGTGCAATTGAAGGAGTTGGTTGAGCATTTTTGGAGATGCTCAATGATGCAGGGTTTTGACTAGTATTTGATGTATTAGGAATCTGTCCTGGTCTCCCCTCTATGCTTGTCGTTCTCTCACTTTCCGTGTCACTATACACACTTTCCACCGCATTAGTTTCACCTTTGTGGTATTTTTGTATTTAATTTAGGGGAATGCACTACATACAAGTGGTAAAAACCATCCCTCTCATGAGCTTTGAGAAACTCTTCCACATCTGCATCAGTAACTATCCTATCCATCCCATCGTGCAAAGTACATCTACGCTTTCTAAACCAATATTCACCTTCATCCTCATACCCTAAATCATGTGTAACCCAATAAACAAATTAAAAGTAGCAAACTTCATCTATATTTAGATACAAACCCATGTGTGTACCACCCCCATAAGTTGTTTTACTCTTTTTACTGATAAACTGCCCTGCATGATACACCCTAAAATTTACAGGTTCCATGAAAAGAAACCACTTTTCAAAACCAAGTAAGAATTAAAATAGCATGGTAAAAGTAATTTTAAGTTGTCCCCACTGGGCTACTTTATTTCTCACATTTCCCTAAGTTCCTAATCCCTACACTCCGAGACCTCATAGGCCCATATCTGTTCTGGGATAAAACATCCCATAGAAGGGTCTTTTATGTCAAAACCCCTCAACCTTGCACGTGTGAATGAAGGGAGTGAAGCAACTGAAGCACTCGAATTTCTTTTCATTCTCTCTCTAACCTTTTGAATTTCAAATTTTTTTTTATTCTTGAAACTATACACTTTGACTGTAGGTTAGTAAAAAAAAAAGTTCATTGTATCCTTGTAAATTATTCTCTCTCTTTAGTATCTCCTCCTCAATTTTCATATTCTCCTCATTGACTAATTGCAAAGGTGGGTTGCATTTGAAAGTGTTGTTCATTCGTTGTTGATAGTGTCATGAAGTGAAGGGTGGTAAATGATAACAAAGGTTTGTCTTTAATTGAATAATTGTCATTGAATTTCGATTAGTTTGTGCTTGTTTGAGCAAATTCATATGATTTTCGAGTAGGTTTTGCTTAGTTGAATTATGTTTTCAATTTCATCAGTTTGGGTATGTAACGTAGGGTAATTTTTTTTTTTTATAAATCAATATGAATTTGTTGAAATAAATCTGAATTTCGATTAGGTCAAATGTAATATGAACTTCGTTGAGTTTGGTGATTATTTCAGTAATTATATTTTCAATTTCGAATTGCATGTCATTATTATAGTAAATGGAATTTGAAATTCGGTTTGGTCGTGATTGTTTGAGTAAAAGTAATTTGATTGACGATTTTTTTTGGGTTGTTTGAGTAAATTATTGGATTATTTGTTACTATGTTAGGATTATTTTATTAATTGTGACTTAATTTTAGATTAGTTTTTGGTTATTTGATGAAACTTAATTAGAATTTCGATTAGTTTGTGTGTGTTAAAAATTCATCTTTAGTGTGGTCCTTTGTAAGATATTTTAGTATTTGAAGTGTGAGTAGCTTGATTGTTGAACAACAATTTTTAATTTAAAATGAATTAACAGGTGAAATATATTTTTTTATATGTTCAGCCCACCCACACTTGTGAATTGATTATATGGTATAATGTGATTGCTTTAGTTGTGAAAATTTAATTGTAACAATCGTTGCACTAATTTCTAATTTGAACATGGAACTTTAACTTTAAGCTTGAGTTTCAGTTCTAGTTGCAATAGCTATGGACGGTAAATCAATGGTATTTTTAATATTTTTAGGTGTCGTATCTGTTGATGGCATCCAAAACGGAATCAACATCAACAAAGGGAAAGAAGGGGAATGTTGGGAAGAAGGGGAATGTTGGGAAACATAAGGTTGTTAAAAATGTTGAAGTATCTTATGATGATGCTGAAGGCTACTATTCTCGATCGAAGGTATATTGTTAAATGATTTTTTTAGGTGAAAGTCTTGGTTACACTATTTTATTTCACTGATGCTGGTGTTGGCTTACTTTTTTGGCTTTGGTTGTATATATATATATATTGTATTTTTGTTGTTGGCGTATTGGTTGTTTTTATCCTGAGTACAATGTTTTGTATTCGTTAATCAGTTGTTCGGTTTATAATGAATTTGATTTTTAATTAATGTTGTCTGTTGTTTTGTTATCTATTTCTTTCGTTTTTTAGAAACTGTGTTCATTGATTTTTAATAATGTGTGTTATTCGTTTGATATTCTACTGAGTTGGAGGTTGTGTTATTTTAGTTGGAGGATGTTGTTAATTTATAATAATTTGTTGTTATTGAGCCTTACTAGGTCATTGATATGATTCAGGTTCTCGGTTTTACAATATTCTGTATTATTAACATTATGACTATTGTCATTGTGATTGTAAATTGTGTGTACTTTGTTTTGTTAATTTTACCCGAATCCCCTTAGTTTATGTGATGTATTCAAGTCTTTCATGTCAATTTATTTTTTTGTGAAATAATATTGGATTTGTCATTTTCGTTTGTTGGGGTATAACACATGGAAGGTTCTATTTTTCTGGATTATAAGTTTTGTTGTTGTATGTGATCGATGAGGTGTGTGAGGTTAACTTGTGGTACAGCTGGTTTTAGGCCCTATATTTTATTTTGTTATTGTTTCATAGTATTTTTAATGGTGGTTGTTGATATGTGTGTATTATTTTCCCACATTAACATTTTTTAAGGTAAGTGACAAAGGTGCAAAGAAGACAACGCAGAAGTTGAAGGAAAAAGAAGAGGACTATGATGTTGATGGTGATGAAGAAGACGAGGAGTATGATCCTGAGGTTGAAGATTGTGAAAAGGTAAATGTTAATATAAAATTATCTGTTTTTTTTTTTGCCAAAATGATCATTGGGTAGGTGTTCATTTATTTTGTTGACTTTTTATGTAGGAAAGTGTTGAAAGAATCACTATTAATGTCAATGATCCGGCAATATTTGACGTAAGTAAATCAATTGACATACATCATAAGTGTTTTTTAATCACGTTAGTAATTGATATAACTGTGTATTGTAGGATTATGACTTAACAGAAGGAGGTCGGGTTAATTTTCGAGATGAGGTTGTCTTTAGACAGCATGACGAATGTGGTGGGGCACCCCCTAATGTCAATTGTAGGGTGCACACTGTTGGGGCTGTTGTATCTAAGTTTGATGAGTTGGAGGTTAAGTGGGTTAAGGAAATGGGATTTGGCGGCATTCTTAATTTTCCTGGTAAAAGTCTTCCGAGGACATTGTGCTATTGGTTGATGTTTAAACTTGACCCGGTTAGAAAGCAACTGAAGATTTCTCCTGGACAACGCATATCGCTTAGCAAAGAGCAGGTGCACTGGGAGTTTGGATTACCATCAGGTTGCAAGAAAGTTCCCCGTAGCGAAACAAGTGTAAAGGTTCAACAATGCAAACAGGAGTTGTATGACAACTATGGTGTTAGGACTAAAAAGGGTAATGTTATTGTTCCATTGTCTAAGGTGATCCAAACACTTGATTGACGGGGAAAGCGTGAGAAAGATGAGTTAGAGTTTAAGAGGGCTTTTTTGGCAGTTGTTCTTAGTGATGTTCTTTGTCGGCCGACGATGTGTGCTAAGATTCCATCTGACGTGTATCCTACTGTTTCGGTTGCGCTGGATGCATGTAGTTATGATTGGTGTGGATTTGTGTTAGAGCAGCTGATAAGTGCAGGCCGTACTTTTGCTCTTAGCTTTTACCGTCATGGGTTTGCTAAGGGTTGTGGTGGATGCACGTACTTTCTAGCAGTAAGTTGGCATTATTTTTTATGTTATTAGTTTCATGAAATTTGTTAGATATCATATCAAATTTTTTTGTTCCGGTGCAGATTCTATATCTTGATCGTTTAAATAGACCACTAATTGATTGGGGAGTATTCCCCCGTGTTAGAGTTTGGAATACACAAGTTGTTAATGTTGTTGCGAAACAAGATCGAATCCCACACCCTACCAGGGGACTTGTTCTTGGGCATATTGGGGTAAGTATCCATTTCTTTTTGTAGTATTTGATTAATCTGTTTCAATTCTTTTCTATTTTAATTCATGTGGTTATGTTGTTTACTTTGTTTTTGGTAGTGTATTGACGTAGCTTATGGTGAACAAAACCCTCTTGCTGCCAGAGACACCATGGGCCCACAATCTTTTGCCAAGGAGGTAATGTCTGTTAACTGTTTGTCCTATATAAGTTTGTTAAGAACCCGTCACACTATTTTTGTTAAATTGTTATTAAATTTTGTTTAATGCTTGTTGGCAGGTTGCTGCTTATGTGTTAAACGCAATGAGAATGGGGGAGATGCCTCTCGATAAGCGCTATGGTAATGGACTCAGATGTGAATATGAAGAGCACTCAGATGATGAAGATAAAATGTCACGGCAACAATTTCATAGAAGAATGGACCCTTCTGATAAGGCTAATCCTTATTTAAGGACGCTTGCGAAGCAGGCTAAGTGTGTAGCTGGAAGTCCCAAGGCAAAGAAAATGAAGGATAAGAAGAAGAAGATAGCCATTGAAGTTTTGTCAGAGTCTCCAACTAAGCGTAAGGAGATGAATCGCAACAAAAGAAAGAGGGCTGATAGTGTTACCAAAAAAAAAAGTAGAAAAAAAGGCTTCTGCAAAAAGGGTCTTCTAAGGAAGACGTGCGAACAACTACAAGTGCTGATGCTTTATCTGAGATGAAATTCGATGAACGTCTTGGAGGAAGCCAGCTATGTAATGAAGGCCAACTTGTACCTGCCCATGACAAGGATGGTGAAGTGACACCTGAAACTGTTTTCAATATCCCGCAGATTTGCAAGGGATTTGAAAAGACCGGAGATGGTGTCATTGGTTTTGGAACTGAAAATTGGATTGAACGTGAAATAATGCAATTTGATGAAGAGCAACAGAGTTACCCTATTGATCCTTCTATATATTGTCCTTCCACCTAATGAAAATACCCCTGCACTTAGTGGTATTCAGAACAATGTTGTTGGCATTGAGGGTTATGATTATGATGTTTGTGGACTGAAGTTCAATTTCAATAGTATCGAAGAAGGGGGTTTTGTCGATACCAATTTCCATCCTCCCGACAAAAATCAACAACCAGTTCAAGAGGAGAATCAATCTCATATTGAGTCATTTGACGATAACAGTGGACAACACAATGATCACACAGAACATCGTACGGAACATGATAACTGTGTTGTAATTGATCGGGTTGGTGATGTTAGTGCTGAACCGCTACAGCAATCGGAACAGCGTAATAAAGAGGACAATGAACTAAATACTGATTCAATGAACCAGTCCAACGTTAGTGCTACTGAGAATGCTGCTATTTCAGCTAAAGGTTGTAAGTTTAGGGAAAGACGGGGGACTAAGCCCAGCCTACAATTTAGAGATACATCTTTTACATATGAATCATTTCCAAGGAAGAGCCCGAATACTAGAGCAAAGCTTGTCAAGTATGTGAAAGTAGTGGGCACTTTGATATTGGATGACAGATCTTCTGGTGGCGATGTATCTGAGTAAGTACTTAATGATTATTCATTTACATCTTAAAATTTTAGTTTAGTTTTTTTTTTGATAATAAGTACCTAATGTTTTCAGATTTTTTGAAATAAGTACCTAATCAAATTTTTTTTATTTAAGTACCTAATACTTACATTTTTCTTAAATTTAAGTACCTAATAACGAAATTGCTAAAATTCTGTTATATAATCCATTTGTGGGGCCCATGTTTAATTTTTTATTCCTTTTTTCTTTTTCTTCCTCCATAAAACCTCCATTAAACACATTTCATTTCCTAATTCTCTATTTTCCTCCTATAAACCCTTTTCTCTCTCTCTCTCTCTCTCTCTATACTCCTTGAACTTCCCTATGATTGATTTTCTCTCTCTACCACATTCAATTGTCTTTTTTGGTACCCATTTTCATCTTTATTAAAACCATTTTCTTCCCTTCAATAAACCAACTACCAAAAATAATTTAAAATAAAAACGAAAATATTGGAAAAGCTATTTATTTATGTCAAATATTTTGAATTCTTAAACAAATGCATGTTATTTTGATCTTCCTTTAATTTTTTTGAATTTCACATAACTCACACTCAAGTGAAATTTTTTCTTCTATATAATGGTTTTCTTTTTCTATTTTCATTTTGTGGTTTAGTTAGGGGTTTTAATGGAGGTTTTAGAAAGAACAAAGAGAAAGAAAACATCATGTTTGGTGGAAAAAATGGAAATTTTAATAATGGAGGTGTTGTCAATCAAGAAAATAAATCAAAAAAGTGAAATTAATAATGTTAAAAAAAAGATGTTTAGTTAATGGAGGTTTAATGGAAGGGGGAAAGAGAAAGAAAGGGAAAAAAGAGGTTTAATGGAAGGTTAATGGAGAAAGAAAGAGAAAAAAAGGTTTAATAATGGTGGAAGAAAGAAGAATGAAAGTAAGAAAAAATAGGTTTAATGGAGGAAGAAGGAGAAAGAAAGGAAAACAAATAGAATTTTATGAAGGAATTAATAAAAAAAATGTAGGTGTGGACCCCACAAATGAATTTTTTGACCGAATTTCATTACTTCCGTTATATGGTATATATTTTAAAGAAAAACGTAAGTATTAGGTACTTAAATAAAAAAAATTTGATTAGGTAATTATTTCAAAATTTTCGTAAACATTAGGTATTTATTATCAAATAATCCTTTAGTTTAATAAAAACACAAGACTTTTTGAAATCTTAAATTTTTATTTTTGTAGGGATAAACCAATGTTGAGTGCTGGAAACAACTACGCAACTATTATCAACTGTTTATCTGTAGTTTCTTCGGCTATAAACGGGGTTGATGATAACGTATGTAATATATGGGGATGCATTGCACTCTCTCCTATATGTTTTTTATTTATGTGCCTTTTACTCATGTAATTGTTCATTGCATGCAGTATGTTCGTGCTGCGGCGGAGATGTACACCAATGTATGGAAAAAAGTGTACGGTGATCGAAGTGTTAGGTTTATGATGAACCCCATGTTCATGATATGCAAATAGGTTTCTACAATATTATTTCCTTGTTGGTTACCTTTCATACTACTGGGTTAAAGGTTGTTATGGGTAATTATTTTTTGGCATTACAGATTCGTGCCCTTCAAGTTAAGGAACAAATATCAGCTTCTGAGTCTTTGAGAATGTATTGTGCTACTTATAGTAAACCATACAATGGAATGGCAGCGGACCATTTTGACGTGGTACATTTTATTACCAATATGAACTTAGTCAAATATGCAAGTGCTGTTGTGTTACTTTGTTGTTGTATGGCCATTGTATTATATTATTAGATCTTTGTCCCAATTCTACAAGTAAGGCACTGGTGGTGTGTTGGTGTTTCAGTGAACACCAAGTCTATGTGGATTATAGACTTCGTCGGGTTACGACATGGGGTGAGGGATAAGATAGCTTTTCTGAAATTGGTTAGTATTGTGTTACTTTGGTCGTTTTCATACATCGCTTAACTTGTATTTTGCTCAATCTTAGTTTAAAATTTTAATTTTGTGTTGGTTGGTAGTGTGCTGCTGTTGATTTGTTCCTCACAACTGTGGATCCAAGCTGGGAACCCGGTTGCATCTTGTCATGGGAACACAAATTTGTGAAAATGGAGAACCAAACAGATGGGTAAGTTGTTCAGTTATAAACGCCAAACTACCTAGTTATTCGTCATTGATATTTCAGTTTTGCCATTGATGGTTTCAAGTCAGAATACTTTGTGATGTCGTAAGGATTTATATTGCTCTTGTTTTGTTCTCTTAAGCTGGGAAGGTAGTGTTTTTTTGTGTTGGTCTGCTCTGTTAACTTTGGGGGACAAATAATTAGTTTCATGTTACTGTTTTTTGATCGACAAATTTGAAGTCATTGAAATTAAGTGTCATCATACTACTGTTGTCCTAATTTGTGATGTCTTAATTTGGAGGAACAGAAGCTCATGTGGTGTGCGTATGCTACTTGCAATCAAGGCTTGTGCGAGTCGGTTTCAGTTTGAGTATCGCCTTGTCCGTTCAGACCATCTTTGTAACGCATTCATATTGTTTTTATACTTCTTTGTGCTTCTACATTCATTTGCTTTTTAGTGTTTGTTTTCAGAGGACACCGGTGGAAGAGGAAAGGGAATGGCTGCTAAATGACAATATAATGGATGAGTTCAACACATTGAAGAATGATGTGAAGCAGCTTCTTGATGAATTCCAATAACAATGATGTTAGTTTTTAACAAGGTTTTTGAATTGATAAAGATGTAAATAACTAGGAAAATGATGGGGTTACTTTTGGATAGCTTGGTCTATGTCATTTGTGTACATATTTTAGACAATGTGTTTTGCTACGAAGGACATTATTGAACCTCCTCCCTATTGTACATAGACGGTTAAAGATTAGTTCCACCTTCTGCACCATTAACCAATTTTGTGTGTCGGTTTAAAGGTTAGTGGTTGAACTTGACTAATTGATGGTATTTTATATACGTAATATTATATATTCAAGTTATATTTATGCCTTTTTAAGTCATTGAAATCATTCAGCTCACATTTACTGAAATCGTTATATATGTTATTAAAGTCATTGCTATATGTTATTCAAGTTATAGTTTTATGTTTTTAAAGTTATTGTTATGCCTTTTTAAGTCATACATCTCAAGTTAATGAAATCAATAGTTGTCATAATTGATGATAATAATATATGAACTTGTTTTTTTTGGTCATGCTATTTACCATTTAGCCATCCTATGGAAACTATTTGGTGAGGGATCCTTTAACTAAAACATCAGATGGATAATACAATAGAAATCAGAAATAAATCACAACAAGAATTGTACTATCATCGACTAATGACTAATACATTAAACAAGACTACTATATCAATGTCTACGGAATGAGATTTTGCAAATCGGTGCTATGTTGCTTTCCCAATAGCCGTTACAACCGGCACTAGACCCAATTGTGAGTTCTTACACCTCACTCATAGCTTCCCTTTATTCCACAATAGTATAGTTCCGCCATCCAATCCATCAGACTCAAACATCCAACAGCCGTACATTTCACAATCTATAACATCAGATTCAAATTTGTAAGCACAACGTGTCTCAAGCAACACAATTAAGTTGGGGCTATGAACCTCCATAAGTTGCTTGTAATTTATCTCGAAAGATGGCCGTGAAACCCCCCTTGTGTTCCAAATAATAATTGATATGTGTACATCAATCAATTTGCTGTTTTGGGCAATTCCTCGTTTAATCTTGATTGTCGACATATGGATGGTTGGTGTACGCGGTTTCAAACCTCGGATAACAGATATTCGAAGGTGGGATATTGAAGCCATGACCTGAAACACCTCGAACGCGTCTGTGAAATTCGCACATGCAATTAGGGGTATGCAAAAAATTCCGATTTCAAATTTCCGATCCGGTTTTCTGAATTTCTGTTCCGAAAAATTAGATATCCGGTCCGGAATTTTGAAATCCGAAAAAACCAGACCGGTTTTTTAAAAGGAAAATGAGATTTTTAGAAGATATTTGGTTAAAAAAACCGGATCCAGAATTCCAGATTTGCGACCCAAATTTCCCGAAATCCGGTTTTTCCGGATCAGATACGGAATGCGTTTTTTTATTTCGAAAAAATCGGATATCCGATTTTCTAGATCAGAAATTTTCCGGTATCCGGTGTTACACGCCCCTACATGCAATAGTGATTAGCCGTTGTCGTAGGAGAAAAATCCTGCCACTATTACGAATTTGTGGTTTTGGGTCAATGAAATTCACCAGCTCAGGTGGAATGATGTGCCCATATCCGTTTACATCGCCGTCAACGTAACCCATCTGATGCTTAAGAAAAACCTCTGCTGCATCAGGCCACCCGTTCAGATCTTACATACTGGGCATATAAGCAGGCATAATTGGTCCTCCATTAGCATGTTGCATTAATGGCTTCTTAACCCAAATGGGCCAAGTAAATTGAACACTGCAAATCTGCCTGACTAAACTACGCTTTATCTCAACATTCCCACGAATTTCACAATTACCTATATACTTATACAAGTTGGGGTTAATTTATGGCTGTTGAATATAGGGCTGGTTGTGTTCTTAACCTTTTCTGGTGCGTCGACATAGTCGAATCGTGGTGGTGGTGGTGTTGAAGGTATTGCATTTCCCGACATGGTTAACTATTTGTGTGTTGATTTAGGCTACCATTGTTGAAATGAAAGTGGAGTGAATTAGGTTATAGAGGAGAGTGCCATTAAACGAAGGGTGTAGCAGTAAGTTGGAGTTGAATTACAAATTTGTGGTTGGTAACTTAGTAACTATTTAATGTCCTTTGCAGTACGAACTTACAATAATATGGAACATATTGACTTCAAAATTATCATTCATGATTGGACAATCATATATTATAACTTGATAAAGTTATAACTTAACAATCATGAATGAAAATTTTCTAACTTGAGAAATAACATTTGTCAATTGAAAATTATAGTCTATAACTTGAAAATAACTAATGGAAATTTCTTTTAAAATTTGTTGAATTTATCAAGTTAACAAATTTATCAAGTTGATAAATAAATTTCTTATCTTGATAAATTTAGAATTTTTCTTGAATTCTGACTTGAAACTTATATATTTTGACTTGAACAAATAATATTCTGAATTGAATTTACAATCAATTTCGTGACTTGAAATATATGTCAACTTAATAAATTTGTGACTTGAAAAATAACATCTGTGCCTTGAAAATAACTATTGGAATTTTTTAAATAAATTTGTTAAATTTATCAGGTTAACAAATTTATCAAGTTGATAAATAAAAAACTTATCTTGGTAAATTTAGAAGGAAAAATTGAGTCTAATAATCCTACCTTTTACAAATTCGAAAATAATAGTTACATCTTTTGATTATTTCTGAACAGTCGCACATTTACCTATGTTATTCAATTAGTGGGCTTTTAATCGGATACCTTTTGTTCAGGTTTCCATATTTTGATTTTTTTTCATTTAATATTCTTTAAAAAAACCGCCCAAATCACCGCATCACCACTTATACACCACCCCAAATAACCAACACTACTAATCAACCACCCCAAATCATCACCATCAACCTCTCACCACCCTACATAGACTTGTAGAACCACTATAAGCCGCAACCTCCTCCAAACCACCGACATAAGCAATCCCACCCACACATTCCCCTTCTTCAACTTCTACCACCGCAACATCAATTCCCCCACCTCCAATTCAAAATGTCACTCCTACCTCCCCTCACGTAGAAAGTCTCAGCAACCAATATGTAATTTAAAAATATTATTATAATGATGACATTGTAATTTCATAAATAATGATTAGCAATTTAATCAACATCATCATCATCACAACCAATTTTCTCACATTATCCGTACAAACTTCCGGTGAATAACTTTGCGATCTAGCAACTGAAGATCGACATTTTTCCGCGACCGTAAATTAGATTGATCAACTTCATGTTCTATTGGAAAATTACAGTAACGAAAAGTAAATTTGTAAAATAGAAGCTTAAGGTAAAGAGTACTTCGTATTATTTTGAATTGGCGTGAGTTCAATGTTAGGATTTTAGTGGGTAGGTTACAAAGTTAGGATCTGTTTCATATAGTAATTTGAAATAAAGGAGAAAGAATTAAGAAGATAAATTGATGGATTTTTAGTGCTTTCGTCAATTGCAAATTTTGGAGCACAATAAAAAGGATAGTTGCCTAGAGGAGGAGAACAATGAGCTAATTTGCAAAATAAAAAATAAAACAAAAGGCTAACCAATCATATGCAAACACGTGTCATGTTACTTGTTTTATAAGTCATTAGCAGGTCAAGGCCTTATAATTGATAATATAAGAAAAGGTGGGACTATTAAAAAATAATCAAAAGGTGAGATTATTATCTTCAAATTTATAAAAGGTGGGATTATTAGAATTAATTTTTCCAATTTAGAATTTATCTTGAATTCTGACTTGAAACTTACATGTTTTGACTTGATTAAATAACATTCTTACTTGGCTTTACAATTCCATTTTGTGACTTGAAATATATATATTGTAACTTGAAAATTATGTGACTTGAAAACTAATATTTGTGACTTAAAAATTATAGTCTGTGACTTGAAAATAACTTTTGCAAATATTTTGATAAATTCGTTGAATTTATCAAGTTAACAAATTTATCAAGTTGTTAAATAAAAATCTTATCTTGATAAATTTAGAATTTATCTTGAATTATAACTTGAAACTTAAATATTTTGACTTGAATAAATAACATTCTGAATTGAACTTACAATCAATTTCGTGACTTAAAATATATGTCTTGATAATTTATAAATTTGTTCTTGAAAAATAACATTTGTCACTAGAAAATTATAGTCTGTGGCTTGAAAATAACTATTTTTTTGATAAATTATGAAGTTGCAGTCAACTATTATGTAAAGTATTATATATATTGTTAAGGAAACCCATTACTTTAGTTAAGCTTTAACTAAGTAAGCGTAAGTAATTCCCCAATATCATAGAATGTAAGTGTAGTCATGGCTAGTCGAAGGTATTTTTACCCCTATTAAATTACAAGCTTCCACTCTATTTCAAATGGATTCATAAGGAACTTGATGAACATTCAAACTGAACATGGAATGAAGTCATAAATGGCAGAATTTAAGTTCCCCTGCATCTTTTGTTTGCCTTAGAAGCAAGTCCATAAGTTTATTTTGACACAGTTTCAGATGATATTGTATTCCAGGAAGTTAGCATAAAACATTCACAACATGAAATTCATGCAAAGACACTTCAAAGTGTCAACATAACATTGACAACATGAAATTCAATCTACGAACTATATTACAAGAATAATTTTTATTACTCCATTTAGATAGGAGCAATATTAGTGACTACGATGACTTCCATATATGAATATTACAACTGATTATAACTGAAGTCATACAATAATACCAAAATCATACAACAACCTAACAAACAATTACTAGCACACGCCTCCATAAGGATTCCCAGGTCGACCCATTGACGAAAGTTGGTAATCTCTTCTTGGTGTGGCCTGCAAAATAATTAAACATCAAACTTAAGTAATAAGGGAAAGGGAGAGGGGTAATGGAAAATTTAAAACAGAAACAAAAAAGGCTGTGGTAAAGATGGTCACTGTCACAACTCCAATAAAAACGAACATGGCATCAACTTGGGAGTTGCGACAATTGAAATCGAGTCCAGTTGAGTTCCATAAAACTACAACCCTACCATTAAGACCCTCGCTCTGTAGACACCACCATCTCCATTGAGTGTTAAGCTCATCATAACATGCTTCGAAACATTCATCATCAGGGCACCTCGTTTCTAGTAAAATAACAGTTGCCGGACGATGTATTTCAACAATGTCATTGAAATTCTCACCAAATGATGGACGAGTAACCCCCCCCTACAATTCCAGACTACAATTTTGCTGTGTATTGTTATTTGTAATGCATTAGCCACAAAGGCTGGCTTAATCCTCAGGAAGTTGACCAGCCTTGCTAGGTTCAACCCCACCTTGGTGTTGTGGATGGTGAAGTTGGTTTCTGTCATAGGAGCCATGACATGGAAAACATCAAAACCGTCAGTATAACTACCATTTTCCACGGTACAAGGGTGGCAGCGAAGCAAAAAAATTCTACCATTGTATATGATCTTTGGCTTAGGATCAATAAAGTGCACCCACGTAGTTGGAAATATCTCTTTCGGCTCACCAACGACAACTTCTTCATCATGTAATGCATCCAACTCCCTGTCAAGAAGGGCCTTTGCAACGCCTGCCCATCCGTGAAGGTCGTTGCGACTAGGGAAGTGTGCAGGTTGCACAAGGCCGCCATTGACCTCTTCCATAAGGGGATTTTTCAGCCAAGCAGGCCATGGAACTAAGTATTTACAAAGGTTCCTGACCAAGGTGCTTGAGAGATATTGTTTACCATGAAATTCACACCAGCAGTAGTAGTTATAGTTGTTTGGGTTTAATTTAGGGCCACTGAATAAAGGGCAACGTAAAGTACAAATAGTAGTTGGTGCATCAACGTAAAGGAAGTCAGTGGGTGGTTGAAGATGGGGTTGACGGTTTTCACCCATGATCTCCAAGTGTTTTTTATTATTGGTTGACTCTTTACATTAAAGTTACTTTAGTAGGTTTATATAACTTGTTAAGATTGGCGGGAAAAATTGTATCTTGATGTGTAGAGGAGTAGGTTTTAGGGGTGCATAGTTACTCTGACATTCATGAAGAAGACTTAAAGTCACATAATGAAAGGTTGCAAACTGTATGTTAACTGTCATAGGCTTATTGTTTTAAGTTATAGTGTAAATGGTTACAAATCACATAACTACTTATTAACTTACATATGTGCATTGCCAATCTAGTTAATCAATTACTAAGTTATTAAGTCATATGTTAAAGTCGCTAATATTTTAATAGGAATATAACTGTACCTTGCCGATCATAGCTCTATTTTATCAAGTTACCACATCCAATTGTGATTAGTTTAGACTCCTGTTAAATTGGAGATGTTATAAAGTTATCAAGTCAAATAATTTAACAACTTCATATGTATCCCAAAATTGCAAATAGTTATTTTCAAGTGAAGCTATATAATTTTTAAATCATAATTATTAACTTTCAAGTCACAATGTATTCTAGTCACAACACATATGTCAAATGTCCAAATATTAATTTTAAATATAAGTTAGAATTATATGTTTTCAATTCAAGTCGAGGAAGTTTCAAGTCAAAATTGTACATAAATTAGAGCTTTAAAGAGGCCAAAGTTATTTGAGTCTAATTAGGGTGGTTTCATGACTACTATACATAAATTGTAAGTCAATCAATATGTTAGTAAAGTCAGTGAACTGTCATTCTTTTTAGTGTACATTGCATGGTATGAGCCATCTAATATGACATAATTCAAGCTATGTATTGCGTAAAGGAAACGAAAATTGTGACTATTTTAAAACGCATAATATGATTTTCATTCCGTAAATAAAACATTTAGAGTATACTGGTTTATGGTTACTATTATAATAGAAGATTGTCAATGACATCACAAAAGTGAGCTACCAATAAAATGAGGTGTATCTAATTATTGAAACATGCTGGTTCATTGTTTTACGTAATTGAGGTACCCTTCACCTAGTAATATGTATGTGGAATCCTATACGTTTACAAGTAGTACATGCAACGCATTTTACGAAGGCTGAAAGTTATTACAGACGGTTGAGCGTACAAAATATTAAGGACATTCTATGAAAGAAGGTATAGTGTCATTTATTTCATTGTTGAGGTCTCAACACACTAAAAAAGAAAATGAATTGTATGTTGCAATGCATAAGCTAAGCAGATGAAGTCAGTTGTGGTCTATAACCAAGTTACACATGAACTTCAAAGGGAATGTTAAGTCATACACTTCAAATGTAAAGTCATCTAAATTAGGTTTAGGTAGAATTTGTACTGCAACAAAGAGGCCAAAGTGAAAATTGTGAAAGTGGTTATGCGACAAGGACTTTAAGTCCTTTAATAAGTTGGTAAAATTAATTATCCATCATTCAATTAGGTGATGCGTAGGTTGATACAAATCAAGTAAGAAATGTTACATGGTTGATGCCATAAATGTTGTGAAACGCATAATAAAAATATTGCAGAAATTTTGCTAATTAAACACTTAGTAAAAAACACACCTAACAATTTTATGCTTAAACAAGTATTTATGTAATTAAGAAAAGCAACAATGTAGTACAAAGTAGGGTAGAATGCTGGTAGTGGAATGTTATGAAAAGTTGGACATATTAACAACTTTGCCCTCTTATGGGAATTGTTATCCCAAAATAGTATGGTTGAATAGTTAACCTTATCATTGCACATGTCACAGATTTGTGCGACTTATTCGACAAACCGGCAACGTTACTAGATACGAAGTTGTGTAACAAATAATATAAAAAAAAGGGGGTCATTACTAAAAACCAGAAAATATTTTGCAAATGTTAGGTTGCCATGATTGTAGAAGTGAAAATGGTTAATTTTCTAACCCCATAATCTTCATATTAATAAAAATAAAAAATACATTAACTATCAAAAGTTGGAGTTTTCAAATCATTTACTTTTATTCTAAAGTCGCAACGTAAAAAAAAAAGGTTAAAACTGCAACCCATATGTTGAACTGAAAATGTTAAACTACCACGTGTTGAAGTCACTGTGGTTCATTTTCAAATCCCATGAACGGCATATTTAAAGAAGAAAAAGAATACTATACATTGACTGCCACAAATGGAATGTTAGTGGTCATTTACTTTGAATTTAAAGTCGCATCATTAGAAAAATGCTAAAATTGCAAACCAAATTTTCAACTCAAAGTGAGTTATTTTCATGTGTAATTAGCTACCTAATTTAAAACAAGCAAATGTACGTTGACTATCACAACCTAATAGTATTAAATCATATTTGTAAATCTTCAAGTGACGTAAACAATAGAATTGGACTCTAAAGCATTTAAAAACTTAAGTTTCTCCATATCCTTGGAAATATAAATTAATAGTCAATTCGAAATCACCCATTACTCCCAACCTAAATTGTTCAATCATTACTACCAACTTCCTTTTAATTTGCACATTATTATAATCTTCCCCATCATGAAATCAACTTCTTCAACTTCAGGCTCTCATGGGAAACAATCACAGTCTCAAGGAAAACAAAAACAAATCTGCTGCCACCATAACTTTCCTGTAGTACTTAGAACTGTGAAGAAGGGGGTGAACATCGGAAGACTTGCTTACGGTTGCCCTCTATGGATGGTTAGTTTTACAATTGTTACTGAGATTATTTTAACAAACATGGCATCACAATTTTTTCATATTTTTCAAATTAATCGTTTACTATTTTTCAATTTACAACATGTAAATTCGTAGGAAGAAGACTGTGGTTTTTGGGTTTTCATAGATGACGTTGAATGTGACGCCGATATTGATGTGAATCAAAGGCTTGTGGAAGACTTTCTACAAGAAAACAAGGAACTGAAGGAGAAGTTACATATTGTCAAACTGAAAAAAACACATACAAGGAGAAAGTTACTGAATTAAACAAATACGTTACCCAACAGGCTATTGTTGACAAAATTATGCGTCTTGCATTGGTGCTGGTTATGATTGTAATAGGTGTTGCTTACTGTGGTAAGTAAGAGGAAATTAAGAAAGTGATGGTAGGGTGTAGTTACTTGTGTAATGGTACAACAATGATGATTATAATTATGAACAATCAATGGTATTGTTCGATTTTGCGTAGCAGTTGTGCTTTGTAGCTACTAATTATAATTAATAGCAATGAATGGTGTACGAATCATCTTGATCATTTTGCTTATTTGGTGCATCAATATTTTCAGGAGTAATTGTTTACTATGTTAACATTATGGGTTATTCCCATATGTCTCGATACTTAATAATTTTGTGCCTTGAAAAATAACATTTGTGACCTGAAAATTATGTGAGTTGAAAATAACTATTGGAATTTTTTTGATAAATTTTACAAATTTATCAAGTTTACAAATGTAATAAGTTGATAAATCAATAACTTATCTTGATAAATTTAGAATTTATCATGAATTCTGATTTGAAACTTATATATTTTGACCTGAATAAATACCAATCTGACTTAACTTTACAATTCAATTTTGTGACTTGAAAAATAACATTTGTGACTAGAAAATTATGTGACTAAATAACTATTGTAACTTTTTTGATAAATTTAACAAATTTATCAAGGTAACAAATGTATGAAGTTGATAAATTAAAAACTTATCTTGATAAATTTAGAATTTTTCTTGAATTCTGACTTGAAACTTATATATATTGACTTGAAGAAATAGCATTTTGACTTGACTTTATAATTCAATTTTATGACTTGAAAAATATATCTTGTAACTTAAAAATTATGTGACTTGAAAATAACAATTGGAAATTTTTTGATATATTTGTTAAATTTATCAAGTTAACAAGTGTATCAAGTTGATAAATTAAAAACTTATCTTGATAAATTTAGAATTTATCTTGAATTCTGACTTGAAACTTATATATTTTGACTTGAATAAATAACATTTTGACTTGACTTTACAATTCAATTTTGTGACCTGAAAAATATATCTTGTAACTTAAAAATTATGTGACTTGAAAATAACTATCGGAATTTTTTTGATAAATTTGTTAAATTGATCAAGTTAACAAATGTATCAAGTTGATAAATTAAAAATATATCTTGATAAATTTAGAATTTATCTTGAATTCTGACTTGAAACTTATATATTTTGACTTGAATAAATAACATTCGGACTTGACTTTACAATTCAATTTTGTGACTTGAAAAATATATCTTATAGCTTAAAAATTATGTGACATGAAAGTAACTATTGGAACTTTTTTGATAAATTTTGATCAAGTTAACAAATGTATCAAGTTGATAAATTAAAAACTTATCTTGATAAATTTAGAATTTATCTTGAATTCCGACTTGAAACTTATATTTTTTTACTTGAATAAATAACATTCTAACTTGACTTTACAATTCAATTTTGTGACTTGAAATATATATCTTGTAACTTAAAAATTATGTGAATTGAAAATTAAATTTTGTGACTTGAAAAGTTTAGTCTGTGACTTGAAAATAACTGTTGTATATGTTTTTTTTTACAAATTGGTTAAATTTATCAGGTTAACAAATTTATCAAGTTAATAAATAAACATCTTATCTTGATAAATTTAGAATTTATCTTGAATTCTGACTTGAAACATAAATATTTTGACTTGAATAAATAACATTCTGAATTGAATTTACAATCAATTTCGTGACGTAAAATATATGTCTTGATACTTTATAAATATTTGACTTGAAAAATAACATTTGTTACTAGAAAATTATAGTCGGTGGCTTGAAAATACACACTGAAATTGTTTTGATAAATTATGAAATTTATAAATATAACAAAGTAATTATGAAGTTTTCAACAGTTAATTTAAAGTCATACTATATAATTTTCAAGTCATACTTCTTGTTTTTTTATGAACAATATTTTATGAAGTCACAAGACAAGTGTTTCAAGTCGGAGTCGTAATTGTAAAATCAAAGCAGAATTATATGATACCAAGTCAAAATGGATTATCTCAATAACTGGGAAGTCAGAATTGTTAATAATTTTAGTTAAATGTATGAAGTTGTTAAGTCAATTGTATATTCAACAACTATGAGATTTTAGAATGCTGCTTTACAAAACGATAGAGACGTAGATGAACTCGGTAACAAGTTGAATTCAAATTCTGATAAGATGCCATTGACTCATTTGCACTTAGGAATCATTGAAACAAATGAAGTGTACAATTAATTCTGCTACTGAAAAAAATATAAACATTATCTGTGATGACCTAGATATTATGGATGGCACTAACAGAAGCACACCTAACACCCTAAACCCATACTAATGAATACAACTTCTGACTTATGATACAACACAACTATGGAACTAGTACTCAGTCAAGTGAAAGTTAAAGGTCTAAATTCAGTTTTTTTTCTTTTTTTTCTTTTTTTTTTTTTTGCGGAAAGAGCAGTGTTGGAAGCTTGGAATTCTGAAGACCTGGGATAAGACATTCCTGATGCATATCGGTTGGTCACAAAATAGCCACTTGAGCCATCAGGATCTACCATCTGAATCCCATAGGGAGGAGTGTAGAAGGCGGAGCCTGCCATTTTCATATGGACCTGGCAGCTACTTCGGTGGTCGTTTGAAAGATTGCCACCAAAGACTTCAATAGTCAAACGAATCATAGCCACATGTTTTAGATGATGTAACTACCTATTATATGAGTTAGTTATGTGTGGGGTCAAGTTAATCTAATTAATATATTGAGTATGTCTAATTTTGTAAAATTTAATAATAATATTATTATTATTATTATAATTTTCCATAATTTTTTTAACGTTGAATTTTCAAGCCCTATTCAAAGACAAGACGTAAGGATGAAGATGGCGAAGCGTAATTCGCTCATTCGCACACAATAAAAAATATATACGAATTGAGATCTATGAATGTTCGCATAGGACACTTGAAAACCTTTGTGATGGCTGTTAATCTTTGGTTAACTAAATTTTCATTAATTAGTGTCTTCGTAGTTTGAATTTAAGAATATTTGTTTAAAATTAGGGATTCTAATCGCCTTTTCAGTAGTTATGTTAATTAGAGCAATAAATTTGCTATTTTTTGGTAGTTTTTTTTATATGTTTTAAGGATTCTGACGTGTAATATGTTTTCCGGCAAGCAGTTACAGTAAAAAGCAATTTGGGGAAGACGACCTATTTGGGAAGATGACCTATGGGGAAGACGACTTCGTTGGCACGTGAACAAATAGGAAAAAAAATACGTATGGTAATCACCATAGAATATTATGGCTATATCCATTAACTTAAAAATGACCTAATAATTTGCAGCGTGTCAACTCTGGTAATTCGACAAACAAACTTTGGTAATTACCTTTTAAGCCTTGATTATTCGTAATCATATGAAAATAACTTTCACGAATAATTGTAGAATATATGGTGTAAAAGAAATAAAGTAGTTTTTCCATAATAATAAACTTTTTACTTATACCAAGCATAAGAGTATATTGTGTTTGTAGTTGTTTTCTAATATTACACATATATATTAATGTAAATTTAAAGATTTCGGATTTTATAAATCAAGGTTTTGCAGATTTTTTTTTTTTTTTTTTTTTTTTTTTTTTTTTTTTTTTTTTTTTTTTTTTTTNTTGTAATTCGTATCAATGGAAGCCATTGATGGAGTTTAAAGCATTCAAACAATTTTCAATATTACAAGAAATTTCCTAATTTAATAGATATTGGAGAAAAAAAAGAATTTTCCTTATTTACTAAATATTGCAAAAAATATTTTAAAGTGGTCCCCCCATAACTACCTTATCTAAAGTTTTATGTTATCTAAAATATGTGGTTGTAATTTGTTTGAATTTTTTAAGACTTTGGTGGCCGTCTTTCAAACGGCCACTATAGAATTTTTATATGGACATGGTTAAAAATATGCAAATAATTTTCATAAATAAGAATTTAACCTAAAGTAAAAAAAAAGACGATAATTATATACACATACCATATTACCACTGGTGTATCACAAATTGTATCTGCTAGTAGGAGTACCCAAGGAAAGTGAATTGCTATTGTCATCATCACCTCCAAGAACTTGTGAAGTAAAGTTATTTACTACACCTGTCCCATGTCAGACACCCAAAGTTGAACCTCTACCCCTTCCACCCCTACAGACACCCCTACTACCAATACTTGTCCTCCTTCCCCTTCCACGAACGCTGTTTACATTGGTGTTTCTACCCCCTCTACCACGTGCTTTTGATATTCCTCTTCCTCTTCCTTTAATCTTATCTATTATAGAATAAAAACGGTGATCAACTGTGTGGGTTTTTTTTTTTCAACGGTGGGTCTCCAATCGAACCTCTCATAGGTTGACTGTTGATATCAACGGAAGCACCATCCTCAACACCTGGAACACTTACACCTTCTAAAACATCTCCGCTTGAATCACCGGATACGTCAACACCTGTTTCTTCATCACCATTATTAGCTGCTGGTGCATTAACATAAGGAGTGACATTGTGATTAGATTGCCTTGTAGAAGGAGAATTTCCCTTTTCAAAGTTAGTTGCTGCCTTCTCATTTTCAATCGTAATTTTCATTGTATCTAATAGCTCATTAGCCAACTTGTAAATACGCTCGTATTTGCTTGCCAAATCAGCAATGTCATCAAACTTTGTTACCAACTTATCAAAGCGGAAAACATCAATGGTTTTAGAGGGATCGTGATACGCTACTTTCACCCTTGTGTGTTTGCGGGTTACATCCTTTCTCCACCTTCTAAGGATGTACTTTTCAAGAACCTCAACAACACCCAACTTATCCCACAACTTAATCATGTGCTTACACACAATGCCAGTATTGTCAAACATCCTGCACTCACAAGAAACCTCGTTATTGTTCTTGTTGAATTGAATATGGTAAAGCCTCCGATGGTGAGTAACATACTCTTTCTTTGTCTTCTTATCATGAAACCAAACCCTATCCTGGACAAGATACTCTGACACATTTTCTGAAATTTCTGTTACATTATCATACAGGTAATGGAAACCCATTCGCTTGCATTCTCGCTGAACTTCTTTGAACTTCTGGTCCGAATATATTCTCTGGAACAAAATCTCAGCAGGGTAATGATACATAACTTGACGACTGTAACGAGCATCGTGCGCATCAAGCTGCTTTTCTGAGTCTGCCTTGTACTGCATTGCTGTTGTATAGCGTTCCGCAAACTCGTATAGCCTTGTATTCTTCTGAACATAATAATGGAAAAAGATGTTGATACTCTCTACTCTTTGAGTGGTCTTCATTCCAGCCCAAAACATGTGTTTAAGGCATGCTGGAATCCACATCTCCTTCTGATCAAAAAGACCTATTTACAGTCAAAGAATATATAATTTAAAGTCATACTATATAATTTTCAAGTCATACTTGTTGTTTTTTAATGAACAATCTTTTATTAAGTCACAAGACAAGTATTTGAAGTCAGAGTCCTAATTGTAAAATCAAATCAGAATAATATGATACCAAGTCAGAATGGATTATCTCAATAACTGGGAAGTCAGAAGTGTTAATAATTATAGTTAACTGTATGAAGTTGTTAAATTAAGTGCATATTCAACAACTATGCTATTTTAGAATGCAGCAATGTAATTCTAATAAACTTTACACAATTACCTACAAAATTGAATTACATGCAAAACAAAACAATGCAAGATAGTTAAAGGTGTTACTCTATGGCAGATAACAAATGACAAGAATTAAGTGTTAAAGAAATAAAAGCTCCTACTCAGATAAAATAAACCAATTTGTAACAATTCAATGGACCAACAAGTCAGTTTCTAAGAATTCAATGAAACAAATATATGCAATACTACTGATATACAAAAAACAGAATACCTTTTAACCAAGTATCATTTTGTAGCCCGTACTTTTCAATTACAGTAGACCAAGCATTAACAAACTCCTCTGGGGTCAAGCTGTCATAAATTGCACAAAGTAGATCTTCCTTTAGGTCTTCATACCCTACATACATTCCCAACTTGGTGCAAAACTTCTGAGTAATGTGCTAGATACAACATCTATGCCTAGTTTCAGGCATCGTCAATGATATGGCCTACTGAAAGTGCAAGTGACACTCAAGAGGGGGGTGAATTGAGTGTTGTAAGATTGTTGTAAATTTTTTCGATTGATTATAAGAATAGTTAAGAACCAGTTCTCAAGCAGCGGAAACAAAAATTGCAATAATATAAACAACAACAAGATTTAACGAGGGTCGACTTCTAATAAGTCTACGTCCTCCACTCACTCACTCACTCACTCACTCTTTTTATTAATCAACTCAGAATAACAAAAAGAATTACACTCAATCAATTATGCAGCTATGCACAATATGATTCCCCAACTTCCACCTACGGAAGTTCGAATCAACCTTTAACTATGAAGGTTCTAATGAAGATGATCCCAGATCAACTTCCCCAACAAACTGAACTCACAGAACGCTCAAATTACAACACTTTGTCTCTTAATAATAATTACCCTAAATGCTTACAAAAGAGAGTAGATTAGGACCTTAATGTGGTAATTGGGTTTTATGCTAGGTTAAGACTTAGAGAGAGAACTTTTGCAATCAGTGTTCTTCAATTTTGTTCGTGTAAAAGTATTTTTGTTTGTATACCATCAAATCTCCTTAAATAAGCCTTTGGCTAATGTGTTATGTAATATTGTAGGAGAATATTATCCTTAGAATTATGGAAGTAATTCCACGGAATATATTCTCACTGATATTATTTGACATCAATCAAAATTTGTACAATATAATATGACATACTTGCCATACTTAAGAATATTTAACTTGCATAACAATCCAAGCATCCGCATAATTTTTGAAAATAATTTTGCGCGGAAAGAAACTTTCCTAAAATACGGATGTATGAAGTAAACTCGAGAGGACTGGTTCAGCACTCTTCCCAGATTGTTCCAGTAAGTCAAGTTTACTTATAATTATGTATGACAAGTAACTTAGGTTCCTTGTCATCCATAATTAGTTCATCTCTCTAATCTCAACCTTTATAATGCATCTATAAACTTTCATACCACTTACATTCATCCAAGACTTAAGAGTATGACTCTATGAACTTGGTCTTCGTGCAAGCTTCAAGACTTGGCTTCATGTGCTTCATCTTGTCATCCATTGAACTTGTTTCTATAGTACCTGCACATGCAAACAAAAACTTGCATACAATATAATAGTTCGATGTAGTTTGTCATCATTCAAAACATAAGCTAGGAACTCAACAAATTCCCTCTTTTTAATGATGACAAATTATGAAGTTCCCCCTGCAAATAATATCATTTAATATTTGGAACTTCTAAACAATTTTGAATTCTTTAGAATTCAATGGACTGGTCTCGTACTGTTCCCGCAGATTAAGCATCATTTATAAGTAAACCAGTTCACCACTAACTGACAACATTTTAAGTAAGAGTCTCTAAGTACCAAGAGCAAATACTAATTAGACTCAGAGCTCTTAGACTTAAACATGCATTAGCAATAAGAACATCAGTAAGTTCATCAGACTTGTTTCCAAGCCGTTGGGATGATAAGAAGTAAAATGCTTTGAATACACTTACTTCCAGACCATGCAGATCTGTCACCACTAGCAAGACTTTTAAACCTGCTTCTAGTTGCTGCAACACAAACTGATTAATAACATTAATTTGACCTGCTTCCCCCTATCTGATAGGTAGAAGAAATCAGAACTTCACACCTGCTTCCCCCTTTTGGCATCATCAAAACAGTCAATGAATAAAAGCATGTAAATAAACAACTAAACACAATCAGTAGTTAAACTACTAATTATATTGAGTTCTGCTAATGTAGGCAACTCTACCAGCATTCTACAGATGCTGATTCTACCATTGTTCCTGTCAAAGTACCAAATCTACTTGTCTTGAATAGTTATTATAGACCAGCATAGGACCAAATTATATAATAATAATGTCTTTGTAATTGGGTAAAGGGGAAACAAGAATAAGAGTTCAATAAATAGGAGGGGTTAGCAGTAATAAGAGAAGATAAGAAGAAATAAAGGAAACTTAATCTGCTCCAGAGTCATTTTCAGTCCCATCATCTTCCTCTTCCTCTGAAGCACTTGCATCATGTTCCTCATCATCCTCTTCTTCATTCTTCTCAGAGACCAGTTCAGCATCCTCATCATCAGCATCACAATAGCTTTTGATGACTCTTCCTTGTCTTCAGAATCCTCAACTCCAGTTATACCAGCTTTATCAAGATGAAACTCAATTCTCCTGTACGATTCCTGAAGTGCAGCACATAATGTGGTGACGTGGTGACACTCACTAGTGGAAAAATCCACTTATGCTATATCACATTTGCTCCGGAGCAATAATTCTTTAGTGGGAAAAAAAGTTTACTTTTTGCTCCGGTTATAATTAAGACCGGAGCAAAAAAAAATTCGCTCCGGTTGTTTAACCTTTTGCTCTGGCTTTTTTGACCGGAGCAAAAAGTATTTTATTTTTTTAAAAGAAAACTGCATAAGTGCATAACCAGCCCATCCCCAGCCATTCCCTCATTCTCTTTCTCTCTCTCTCTCTCTCTCTTCCGAAATCCTCCCTCCTTATTCTCTTTCTTTCTCTCTCATCTTCAACATCATCTCTTCCTCCTCATCATCATCCTGCCAAAAACCCTAAACGCCTAAACACCAAAAACGTTCCCCTCACCCTAAATGCCTCCCCGTCACCCTCGAAAAACCCTAAACGCCTCCCTCTCACCCTCTAAAAACAGTAAACTTTATCCCCTCACCCTTCGAAAAACCCTAAATTGCCTCCTCACTACCACTAGATCCGCCTTAATCAGTCTAATGCTATCTTTTTTAGATCTTGATTTTTATTTCAATTCAGTTTAAAGGTGTTCTTTTTTATATTTCGAATTTAATGTATGATTTTTGTTTTGATTTTAATTTTGTTTTTGTCTTTTGAATTATGTATTTGCTTTTGAAGGTTATGTTTGATTTAATTGCTAATTTTTGGAGTTTGTGGCTTAATTTATCGGTATTTTTGTTGGGAATTGATTATAATGCGAATTAAAGTTGTTTGTGGATTGGGTTTTTCAAATCTTTTTTTGGGATTTTGTAAAAATTGTACTTTTTGAGCTGCTAGTAAGTGATGTATAAGAAACTAAGAATTGTTTGTTGTTCAATTTCAACACTAAAATTAGTTTTGGAATCTGAATTAGCTTTGAAATTGTGGGTAATCAGATAGTAGATTTTAACTTATATTTAATTAAAATTGAAAAGGCTATGTTTTTTTAGTTTTGGAATTTGAGGTAGCTTTGGACTGTATAGAATTATGTGTAATTGAAACTTGAAAAGGGTATGTTTATTTTACTTGAATTGTTGCTGCTGCTTATGTATTTTGAAGGGATATACTGTAATTGTTGCTTAGGTGTAGAATGGTTGGATTTAATTTGAAGATTGTTAATGTAGTACTAAATGTTTTGTTTCTTTTTCGCGGGATTTGAATGGATAGTTCGTCGAGTGGACAGAAAGCAAGCGGCCAAAAATGCCCGTTTTCAGCAGTGCAATCAATTTCGAAAGGGGATAAGGGCGAGGGAAGTCAAAGTGTAGCTCAAGCGCCCCCATGTAGACCATGAGATAGGGGAGCTCTTTTGAGGAGGTTATCTACATTCAAATTCATGTGATGGTTTGCTAAACTCAAGGTGCAGTTATATATCAGAGTTTAGTTCTTGCTTTCTTCTTGGTGTCTTATTTAGATATACTTTTTCATGTTCCAATTTTCGTATTTAGCATATTAGAATTGTTTGGAACTATAAGCTTTGAGAGTATGTCTTATGTAAGTGTGCCGAGCATTGGCATCAAGTCTCATAATGATTTTTGGTGAATATGAAAATCAGTTGTTAGGTCTTGATTTGGGAATAATCTTAGTATTCCCGGCTTTGGTAAAATGTAGAACCAATCAAAATGTTTGAAATTTTTTTAAGATTTCACCAACGTTTAGCACTTCCGATAATTTAAAAGTCTTTCATTAAGTATTGTCCATTATGATCTTTTGCTATCATTCCATTTCAAGTGGTCAAGTGGGTTTTTTCCTACTGTCTGCATTCTTCAGCACGTATTTCCATTCTCGATGAAATGATTTGATTTTATGTTTATGCGGTTGGATAATGATCTTTAACATTAACAGGGTGTGGATGTTTATGCTTAATGAATAGATGCTGCTGCTTGATGAAAAAGCATTTAATTAATTCGCTACTGGTGCTTAATGGTTTTGTATGTATGATTGAATGAATGACTTAGCATAGGAATGAGCGTGTCTGAGTACAAGATTGAATGTATGCATATATGAATGGATAAGTAAGAAAAATAAAGAATGAATGTATGCATACATGAATCAATGAATGAAAGAATGATGAGAAACAGGATAGTGTACTATATTTGGAGGCATAGAAACATGATTGTGTGGAATGGTGCTTGCTGGTTGTATGTTTTTTGTCAGGTTTTGGTTGGTGGCTGCAGGTTTCAGGTTGTTGTTAGTCTGCAGTTTCTGCTTCAGCCTTTCTGGTCTGTCAGGTGAACCATGGGGTCCACAGGTTTCAGAGTTTTGTGTGGTTTGTTTTCTACTGTGCTGGTTGTAGTTTGGGTGTTGGTTAGGTGTTTGGTGGTTCAAGTTGCTTGGCAGGTTGGGTAGCTGTTTGGTTTGGTTGGTGGCTGCAGGTGTAAACTGCTTTGCAGTTATTTGGTTCAGGTTCTCTGTTCCACTAGGTGAATCATGGTTCACAGGCTACAGCATGTTTTTTGATCTCTGTTGTTTGGTTAATTGAATTTTGTTAGTATGTTAAGAAGATTGTGATTATATTTGGATTACTTGATTGCGTTTTTAATTAGGAAAAACCAACTTTATGTTTCTAGCTTATAAACACTACGATTATAATTGTTTTCCAAGTTACTAAGTGAGTAACATTGATGTTTATAATTGTTGTTGCTGCCTAATTACCCCCAAAACATCTTATTTCAACTATCTTTTCTCTAATGAAGTTATTATAGTAATGCTTGAACATTTGAATGAATGATTGATTATGGAAGTACTTTAAAATGAAAGCATGAATGAATTGTTTAATGATCTTTTAAAGGTGTTGAGTGCATGAATGACCCTCATGCTCACTTATTTTTTCAGTTGGTGAGTATTTATTTGAGATTAGATATTGGAACAATTAGAATTTCTTCATTTTTTTCCATTTGGAACTGGTATGCTTAGTTACTGATTTGTTTTTAGTGTGGTTGAAACTTGAAAGTGTTTTAGACATATATTATTTGTTTGGTTCATCTGTTTTAACTTCTTATAACTGTTAAACATTCTCATATTAGAATGTCTTATGCAATTTTTGAGTTAGTTTTTAGCTTATATGCTTACAGGAAGAGTGTTGTGATTTATTTAGTTTTTGTTCTTGCTGGTGATATTTGAAGGAAGCTTTGAAGGCACTTTCGAATGCTGTCTTTCCTGTGTTGTTGCTGAGTTGTTTTTGTCTGTTCTTTTTTTTTTTTTTATTAGTGGAGGAGGATGAGGAGGTGACGGTGAAGGAGAGGAAAGCGGCAGCCCCAGAGGATTAGGATGTGTTGTAGTATTTTTTTTTAATTTTTTTGTAATTTTGAGGTGTAATAAGAACAATTTAATTGTTCATTTGGCTTTCATTTGAGCATAAAAAACCAAAAAAAAAAAAAACAAATTGTTTTTTAAGGCTACTTTTTGCTCCGGTCATTTAAAGAACCGGAGCAAAAAGTTTATTTTTTTGGTGGGAAAATGGACTTTTTGCTCCGGTCATTTAAAGAATCGGAGCAAAAAGTCCCCTTTTTTGGTGGGAAATAGACTTTTTACTCTGGTCAATTAAAGGACCGGAGCAAAAAGTCATACCTTTTGCTCCGATCAGGACCGAAGCAATAAGTCTTTAGACTTATTGCTTCTACCACACCTACTCTGGTCGAAACCCGGAGCAAAAAGGGTGATTTTGACTAGAGCAAATGTGGTTTTTTCTAGTAGTGACTGTTGTCCATATTTTGCATGAGTTTATCCTGGTCACTTAGCTGCTTTACCAAGGCATAAGTTGCCGGAACTGATTCTGTACTGGTCCCAGCAAGACCAACATCACTCCTCCCCTCATCCTTCATCATTAAAATACCACCTGCATATTGTAGGGGCCCCGGATTTTAGGGTCCTAAATTTTTTGGTCACCTTTCCCAAACCGTCAATAGGTCAAGTTAGACCTAAAAAATTGGCTTAAGGAAAGGTGAAATGGACTTTTTTAGAAGTATTTTGCAAAAAAACAGGAGCGCAGGAATTTCAGTCGCGCTAGCGTGGTAGCGTGACAGAGTTTGTCACACTGACTGTGCAGCGCTACAAAGTTTGTCACGCTGTAGGTGTAGCGCGGCAAGCTTTGTGACACTGCGACGTTAGCGTGACAAAGTCTGTCGCGCTACGCTATTTTGGTGTTTTTTTTTTGTTTTTTTAATTAACTTTTTTCGAGTGAGATAATAATATACGAATACGGACGATGCTAGTAAGGAGTCGCCAATGAGTTTTAGGAATCAAACTCATAAACCGTGTATTTAGATTGATTACGAATGGGACACGAATACGGGACGATAATCTAAATTGCACGAATAACCCTTTTTGTTCCCATGGGGATGACTCCAAGTTATGATCTTACGAACCAAAGGTTGGATTCGGGGGTGAAGGTACTAATATGGCGAAGTGCATCATATTAGCCCGTAAGCGGCCATTACTAGTTTTCTCTCAGTTATACACAAATTATATAAAGAACCACAAAATAATAATTTACAACCTAACACAAAATTACTATTATTAAGGTGAAATCACATAAAACCTAATAATTTAGTCAAATCGTCGTTAAGATTAATTCAAGGTTCCTAGCATGATACAATTTGTCCAAAAATTATCTTAGTTTAATGTGATAAATTAATTCAAATTAAGCCCTTTAACAAAAACAAAATGATAAAAGTGGTANTCTTTAAGAAAAAAAAAATGACAAAAACGGTAAATGATTCCGAAAACCAACAACAACAAATCCACAAGTTTGATTTTTAGGGCTCTCAGGAAACGTACCACTTCCCGTATGAAGATTGGAGTCGTCGAGTGTTAATTTGGGCACAGTCGAATTATTGTTTCAATATTATCAAAATTTGTAGCAACTTTTTTAAAATAAATAGCAAATAAATAATAAATAATTATTATAAAAAATAAGGTTGTTTAAAAGCAATAATCGGATTAATTAAGTACGAGGGAGAGAATCAGTAAAAAAAGTTTTGAGAGATGAAGGAAATGAAGGTTTTTATAACAGCGTGGGAATCCTAATCGCGCTGGGTTGCTAGCACGGTACACCGAATCGCGCTGGCCCAGTAGCGCAGGAAACCCTACAACGGTACTAGGGTAGCGCTGCTAACTTAGTCACGCTGAGCTGTCTGCGTGACTAAATTAAGCGCGCTACATTTTTTTTTTTGAAAGATCTTTTTTTTTTAATTTAATTTAATTTATTTATTTAAAATAATAAGAGAGGCATTGGGATAAAAGGTCTGTTAAATAAGAATTGAAATTTTATAATATCCGAGATTTATTTTTATGCCCAAGTATACTCGATTATCCAATCTTCTAAGGAAATGAGTTTTTTAATCATCATAGTCTTGCCGCGGGACAGGGGGACTAAATTAGGTGTCTACAGTTAGCCCCCACTTTAATTGAGTCTGAGTAAGACGACAATCAAAGTATTCTCGAATCGTTTTTTGAGGCTTTCATATCCAGAGCCATGAGCTCCTCATTAACCAATGGGCGTAGCAAATTTTAGAGAGCAAAGACTCTCGTAACTGAAATCGAAAATAGATTTTAATAAATTCGCTTATTTATCAAAACACTTAGCAAATAAATTAGTATATTTATTTTGAATAAGTTTTCTTTTGACTGGAAATAAGGTAATAAACTCGCTCATTATTACTATTTTGACTAAATTCGCTTATTTACTGAAATTATTGAAAAAATGTAATAAATTTGCTTATTCATTAATATTTTGAGTGAATTCTCTTATTTACTGACATTATTGAAAAATTGTAATAAATTCGTTTATTTATTACTATTTTGAGTAAATTCGCTAATTTACTGAGATTATTGAAAAAAATGTAATAAATTCGCTTATTTATTACTATTTTGAGTAAATTCGCTTATTTACTAAATTTATTGAAAAAAAATGTAATAAATTCGCTTATATATTACTATTTTGAGTAAATTCGCTTATTTACTGAAATTATTGAATAAAATGTAATAAATTCGCTTATTTATTACTATTTTGAGTAAATTCGCTTATTTACTGAAATTATTGTAATAAATTCGCTTATTTATTACTATTAGAAATGAAATAAAAAGATAATTTGATGGAGAAAAGTTTAAGTGTAAAGAGAAGAGGAGAAAAAAGAGAGAGAAAGTAGGTTTAGGAGAATAAGAGAATCGGTTTTGGAAGTGTGAGAATGGGTAGAAAAAATCAAGAAAGTCAAGAGGATCGTTTTAGAGGAGAAAAAAGGGTATTTATAAGAAAAATGTGTAGCGCGACAGGTTTTATCACGCTGGCCAGGTAGCGTTACAAGTTTAATAACGCTGACTAGCCAGCGTGACACAAGTTGTCACGCTGCGCAGCTAGCGCGCGCTGGTTTACTTGTCACGCTGCTGCGTCAGCGCGACTTGCTGAGTCGCGCTACGCTAAAACTCGTTTTTTTTTTAATCAAATATTAAGCTTATATAAAATTAAGTCCAATAGAAGTGGGTTTTATTGTTCATCATGGAGTCTTACCACAGGACCGGGGACTAAATTAGATGTCTACAGTTAGCCCCCACTTTGATTGAGTCTGAGTAAGACGAAAATCAAAGTATGCTCGAATCGCATTTCAAGACTTCCATATTCGGAACCGAGGGCTCCTTATTAACCAATGGGTGTATCAAGATTTTCGAAAGCAATGGCTTCCAAAACATAAAAAACCTTTTTGTTTTCGAAAATTGAAATAGTTATTTTCTAATCAATCGACTTTCTTACTTTGAAATCGAAATATAGAAAATGAATTTTAATAACTTCGTTTATTTATTAAAACATTGTAAATTCAATTTTATAAGCAAAAGTAATATATTAGTCTATTTATTACTAATCTAGTAAATTCGCTTATTTACTAAAATATCTGAACACATAAGGGTAATAAATTCGCTTATTTATTACTATTTTAGTAAATTCGCTTATTTACTAAAAAAGTGTTTGAAGAAAATGTAATAAATTCGCTTATTTATTGCTATTTTTAGTAAATTCGATTATTTACCAGAATTGTTGACAAAGTGTAATAAATTCGCTCATTTATTAGTTGTTTGAGTAAACTCGCTTATTTACCGAAATTATTGAAAAATGTAATAAATTCGCTTATTTATTACTATTTTTAGTAAATTCGCTTATTTACTGACATTATTGAAAAAATGTAATAAATTCGTTTATTTATTACTATTTTGAGTAAATTCGCTTATTTACCGAAATTATTGAAAAATGTAATAAATTCGCTCATTTATTACTATTTTGAGTAAATTCGTTTATTTACCGAAATTATTGAAAAAGTGTAATAAATTCGCTCATTATTACTTTTTTGGAGTAAATTCGCTTATTGTCTAGAATTGTTGACAAAAGCTAATGACGTTGTCATAAAATCACAAACCTTAACTCAATGTATTTTTCCTTTTGAGTATTTTGGATAAAGGAGTGAGAAAAGGGATTAACATCAAAAACAAAGTCAAAGCATTTGAAAATACAACAAAGCACAGTCATGAGCGCTAGCCTTGTAGCATCACAAAGCCAACCACGCGGATGCGTCAACGTGACAGTAGAAACAGCGCTAAGACCTTCAGCGCGGTTGCTGCTATCACGCTCCCAAGTGAGCGTTTCTTCATTTGTTGTGTTTGAAAGGTTGCTCAAATTATAAAAGTTGATGTTGAATTGATAATACATGGTAGTGTTGTGTAGGGACATTGGCGTGGTTTCATTGCTGGGCTTGAGTGATGGCGCTGTAGAATTAGTCGCGCTACATGTTGTAGCGTGGTAGAGTTAGTCGCGCTACTGAGGCAGCGTGTTTGGGTTTGTGACGCTGAGGTGTAAGCGTAGCACATTGTCTTGCGCTACTCTGCTTTTTCCTTTAAGTGCTTCTTCTTTTGTAATGTAAGTGCTTCTATCTCAAACATTCTTTAATTAAGATAATTTTGAGAAATATGAGATGAACTTGTGCTTACATGTTGATTTAGAGAATTATTTGTTATAACTTATTTAAATGTAGTCATACAAATGTTCAAGCATATGAAAAAAAAGTTTGATTTATAACAGGTTATTGAAGAATGCTCCAAGTAGTACGCTTTTATTTTATTAAACAAAAGTGCTTTGGCAAATGATTCTCTAAATGATGTTATAGAATGAAGTATAATGCTCCATGAACTATTGAGAAGTGCTCTTGGTTAGTTTATTATAAGACTAATGGGCTCTTAATTAATAATCAAAAGGTGAAAATGCTCTTGATTAATTTATTTTAATTATAAGAGTAATGAGCTCTTAATTTATAACCAAAAATGAAAATGCTCTTAATATTTATGATGCAACGTGCTCCAAGAATAAGAAATCAATTATCCCATCATTTGGTATGATAAAAGTAAAAATGCTCTTAATTTTACCTCAAATAACATAGCGCAAGAAAATTAGTTGCGCTGCTGCTGTAGCGTGACAAACTTTGTTGCGCTACGCTATGGAGCGCTGAAAATTTTGTGGCGCTCTTCATTTAGCGCTACAAAGTCTGTGATGCTACGCCTTTTTAATTTTCTAGCTCTTTTTTTTTTTGTGTGAAAGCTTTTCAAGTTTAACTTCATTAATTGTTCTTGTATTATTGATTAGACCTTGGGCCTTTTACCTTTGACATATAACTAATGAGCTATATTTTGAGACCGAGGGTCCGAGTAGGGGGGGATGGCAATAGTTTGTGGAGGGTTATCCGACATACTCCCAAAAAATAATCGCCAAAATGAAGTTTCAAGTGAGACAACTTCCATGTTTTTTTTTCATAAGGGGAAACAAGCAAACGTCATAAGCTTAATGAGATTTTGAAGCAAGTCGCTTCATAACTAATTTTGAAAAGAACGTAGCCCCCAGGGTGTATAAGGTGGTGTAAGTATGGAGACTTGTAGCAACAAGAAAGGTCACAAATATGTATGCAAAGCTAGCTAGAAGAGTATGTACAAGTTAGTTATATGCTCAAATTAGCTACAAATAAGCACGGGGAAAACAACCAAAAAATATGCACAAATGAACACGGAGGTGCCATAGCATGAGTTAGTAGGAAGCAAGGGATGGGGGTGTCTCAACTTTCCCTAAATCGATTTTTTTTTCTTTTTGAAAAAAACATGATTATTTTTTTGTACGAGGAGAATGAGGAAGCAAGAATAGTAGAAGTTAAAGATCCAAAATTGATTACAGTTGTTGTATAATATGCTTGACAACGATTATGATTCAAAGGGGAATGATTTTAGCTTGCTCATTTGTTCTTAGATTATGAGCCATCATCTTATACTTTCGTGATTGTCTTGTTTGAGAAGTTTGTTTCAAATTCAACTATTGGCTACTAGTAATGTGAATCTTTTTAGAGAAATAAGAGATCAATATTATAAATGCTTGCTCCAGTTTTGAAGTGTTGAAGATGATAATGCTTAAAGTAGACGAGTTGCCAAGTTTATGAAGACCAAAACTAGAAGAGATAGGAAAGTTTTTGGTGATGAGAGGATGATATGGTGTCAAAGTGATGCCTCATGCTGCCATGGATAGGTATAAGATAGCTATGAAAATTCATTCTTTAAGAGAAAATGAAGAAGTTGGATGATTTTGCGGAATAAAAAGGAACGAGTAAAGGAAGTATGTGAGTGTTTCAGTCAAAAGATCACACTACAAGAGTTGATGATGATAAGCATGAGAAAGGAAAGAAGCTTGATGAAGAAGAGTATGTGTGAAAAAAAAATGGAAAGAAGGATGATATGTGTAGAAGAAAATGACTTGCTTTATGTGACATTAGGGGAATTTTCTTTTAAGGACAATTGTGCGTCCTAAAATAAAGCAGTATCCAAGACCTTAGGTGGGTCTTGTGTTCAAAGGACCCTTTTTTTTACATGGGCCCTTAAAATTTTACTCATGTTATATGTCCTTAAGATGTAGGACTATTAAGACCGCACCTTATGAAAGGTTGCATACGTATCCAATTCGAGCTGAAATCAGGTCTTATGTAGCTCTTTCTTCTGAGTTATTGATGTGTTAAAGGTAAAGACACAAGTTTTTTGTATTTTTGTTACATCTCAAGGAGGGCTTTTTTTGGGTTGTATCGTGGCTAAGCTTAGGGTGTAAGAAAGAAATGGAAAAGAAGGCTCAAATACCCATAATTAACCCAAACTATGCTACAAACTTGTTCTTAGACTTGAGCAACTCTATAACTTAAAACTTACTTGTTGACAACTTTTCATGCATTTCCATTTGTTTGCATTTTAAAATCAGAGCTGCTTTAACATTATATATTTGCTTTATGAAGTTGCTTTTTAATTTATATATGTCCTCGTAGCATTCCCATCCCCAGGGTAAGTTTGATGTAGGTTGAAAGAAACAAGCTATGTGTTTAGGCACAAACGGGCTACCAAGAAAGTGGATCATAATGTAGGTTATTCAATATAAGGGAGACATTTTTAGGGTTTCCAAGGTGCCTCTTATGTTGGTGTATTGCATCTTTAAATAAACACTAAGTGGACTTGGAGTGAGCCCCCAATTTTTGAGACTTAAATTGAGCCTCAATTAAACTTTTGGNGTCAATTAAACTTTAGGCTCGTGATGACTGAGCCAATGGTTAATAAAATAAAGTTTGTTGCTCAAAAGAGAATTTATTTGAACTACTTAGCTTTAATAACTTAATTTAGTAATTGACACATTTAATTTAAAGGATGTCAAATATAGAGTAAGTTGTTCAAGGTGTGGATGCGTCAAATTGAGGATGCATTTGATATGAACAACGTAGTCTATATTATGCCAATTATGCTTTAACTTGTTCTTGATTGCCATGTTGATTAACTCAACTTGATGAGTCCATCACTTGTAATTGTTAAGATAAGACATGATGAGTAGAGAGAAATGTACAATTTGAAGATGAAAGAATAATTTATTGATAGTTGAGATTAGTACATAATTGATACTTGGCAGCATAAGTCTCCAACTCTACCATGAAAGAAAAAGAAAGAAAAGAGAGAAATTAAACTAAGAAAGTGAATGGAGTTCTAGTTTTTGGTCCAATAATGTTTCTTGTATGTATGCGTTCTACATCGTCTTGAATAATGTTCTTGAATTTTCTTGAGCTTGCATTTGAAGAATTTAAATAATGACCAAATTGATTGAATACTCATTATATTTCAGGTCCAAATATAGACCTTGGGGGTCTATTGATCAATATAGACTCTAAATCAAACATGTTAGAAGTAGGTTGAACCATGGGCTCATATTGAAACACTTAGAATGATGCGTTTTGATGCAAAGGTGGGAAGGAGGTTTAGAAAGAGTAGTAATATGCACATATTATCACTTTCTAAGCAAACAAATTTTCTTTTGTTTACATTAGGCATTTTTTCATCATTTGTTATGCAATAATATGTAGCAACCCTTGCAATTTCATATTATATGATTGCACTTACAAGAATGTGTCCATTCAGTATGTGTTAATAATATAAAATGTGAGGAAAAAAACCAAAGGTGGGTTTTTATTGAACCATAACGGGCTCTAAAAATACCTAAAACCCTTTAGTTGGGGTTAATTATGATTTAATTGTGTTAAGTAATTTCAAATAAATACTACATATTCATCAAAACATTCAAATACATGACTTTTTAGCGCAAAAAAAGTTCTAGCGTAGTTTTGTAGCGTGACAAAAGAATAAGTAGCGCTAGCAAGGTAGCGTTATTAAAATTGTGACCTAACAGGTGTAGCGCAATTAGAAGAGTTGCGTGTTGTAGCGTTGTGTGTTAGAAGTAGTTACGCTGCAAGTTTCTATTGATTTGCTAAGTTATCATTAAATGTATTTAATGGGTTGGTTCATGTCCATGTTGCCCATATATACGTTATTTAGGCCTAAATGGGCCTATTATTAGACCGAACTTTTGAAAGATTGGTGATGATGTTATTTGTATGTGAGTCATTAAAAACATTGATCAAAATCGTGCATTGTCAAGCAATTAGTAATTTTCAGATTATCATTATTGGATCCTTACAAAGAGATGATGAGGGAAGACAAAAAAAGATAGAAGAAAAATAGAAGAAAAAAGAAACGAGACTCAACAATTAGAGTTATAACAATCAAGGATTATTGATGGGAAGCTCATATGAAAAATAAAAAATTGATAAAAAAATATAAATATCATAATTAACCTTGATGGATTTTTTTTTTTGAGTTTTAAAAAAAAAATTATTCTAAGTGTTTGATTTTTTTAAAATAATACAAGGGAAAGTGAGATAGTTAGATTTATTAGAAATTTGGAATTAAACTAATAAAATTCTAAATGAAAGGAATTAATTAGTAAATTTCCAAAAGATTTGAATTATATTAAAAATCTGAAAAAGTTAAAGTATTTTTGAAATCGTTAATATTTTTTGAATTTTCAAATAAATGTTAAGTGTATAAGTTAGTTTCTATTTAATCAAAGGTTCTATTAATTAAATCCTAAGAAGATCAAGGATTTGATTAATAATATCTTTTGCAATATTTTATTAGCTAAATCAAATATATTGGTGCATAAAAATCTTCCAAGCAATCAAATGATATCAAAGAATATAATTTAAAATAATGGAAAATATTTTACGTAATCAATTAATATAGGTAGCTAATAATATATTATGATTAAAATTGATTTGAAAACCTCAGAAAATCTACATATGCACAAAATATAAAAAGCAAAACAAGCAACTTTATAAAACAAAAGGGAAGCAAATAATTACTAAATAATGCAGTCAAACTACGGTCAGTCATGGTCAGTCAAAAGGGTCCTACATCTAAGGAGTGTGCTCCAACACTTTGCGGTATAATAATTGTTAGATATGAAGTTTCTCCCATCTAAGTACCATGGGAGGTGATGAGGCTATCGCACACCTATCAAAAATAAACCTAACCACTCTAACTAATATAGCTAGGGAAGTAGGGATCGAATCCACAGGGAAGCGATTAAACCTATTAGTTCTAAAAAGTCTAAACCGTGTAAAGGGCCTTTGAGTGACGATTTTGACTAAGAAATTAACTAGAATTAGAGTTAAATTTATTAAGAGAATTAATTAATAACTAAACCTAGGAGATCGGTTCACCACAGATTAACCAGTGAATTTGCACACAAAAAACTAATTAAATTATCAATTTCCTTGAATTAAGGTCCACTAATTCTCTCGAATTTAGTCCCCTTCAAAACTCCTCTAACAGCTGTCGCTCACTTAGACTCGTTTTGCCTATTGTCCTTATGATCTAATTGTGGTAATCTTACCTCTCGGCATCGATTTCAACAATATCAAACTAACAACTAAACCTGGCCAGTATTTAATTGAAAGCAATAGTAATTGACAAAAGGAATTCAAGCACATTAATAGTTAAACTAATAATTATGAGCAAAACATCACCAATTAATCCATGGATCCCCTAGTCCTAGTAAAAGAACTACTCACTCATAATGAAAGAAACAGAAACTAAAACAATAAAAGTAATTAAAATACTAAACATGATTAAACTAAACAAAACTAACAATAATTAAGAAAATTAAATCTAAACATAAAACTATGAAAATTAAGAACATAAATTAAAAATTATAATAAACATAACTAAAAACAAGAATTGAGAATAAAATAGAACCTGAATATTATTGATTGAATAGAGTTTTACACTTTGAGAGAATTTGTAGAGTAAACTAGGATTCTGAAGTTAAAAGAGGCGTAAATGACTAAATTAGGAGGAAAAACACTTAAGTACTTAGGCTAAACAAGGAAAAACGCGTGATTTTGGGCCTTCAGAGCCACCCGCCCAAGCTACCCGGGCGCATAGCCTCGACCCGGGCGGGTAGCCTAATTTGCTTCGTTTCTCGGTTTTTGCTCGTTCTTCCTTAATTTCCTCTTTAATTCTTCGTTTTAACACTTCTAGTCTTTGGTTTAGCTTCCCAAATGACTTCAACTCTTTACTAACTTCTTCAAGTGCTTCAAAAGGCTTGGAAAACGACGATAAATCATCGATTCCTGAAAAATCCGATAAAAAGCACAACAAACACTCGAAATCGCAAAAGTTAGAAGAAATGGCTCAAAAGAGCCGTATTAGAGCTAAGAATCAACTGGGATCGGGGATAAAATACATATAAAATATTAACTTATCAACTTCCCCCAAGCCAAACCTTTGCTTGTCCTCAAGCAAACAACTAAGCAAACAATGACTTCACCCCTTTAACTTTGCAAAACAAGACTAACTCAAGCAATTCCGAGTATGCAAGATCCTCAACCAACCCATCAAAATCCCTTGACCGCCGTTCACTCAAATCAAAATCAATAAGGCAAACATGTAAGAAATAGAAGTCGATGACTAGAGTAGCTCACTCGGTGTCACTCCACACATAAAATTGAGCATAGATAATGAAGCTCACCCTTAATCACGAAAAAAAATGCAAATGCAATAAGTGTTTGAATGCAAAATTTGAGAACCCAAACCCACATCTCACACCTCATGCAAGTGTTTAAAGGTAGTCACTCAATCCTAGTATGAATGTCGACTCGAAATGCAAGTAATACTCCCTAGCTTTGGCAATTGACTCAATTCACAAGAACTAAAAATATGCACATGCTGATCAAAAAGGTCTTTATGAGCTTGTAACGTGGCTAGGGTGATGGGTAGGATAGAATTTGGGATAATGTGGTGGTAAATGCGGTTTATACGCATGTAGCAATTAAAAATCAAAATCAACATTTCCAACATCAACTCCAACATCAAACCAATTCACATGGGATCACATCACACCATTAAAACTTACATTTCAACTGCTCCAAATATCACAAGTCTTTTCTTTTTCAACATCTTTCCAATTTCTCTTTTTTTTTTTCAATTTTCATTTTTTTTTTCTTTTCTTTCAACTTTCAAGATTTTTTTTTCAACTTAGACTCACGACTCTTAATGACATGTCAAGGACAAAATCATCACACATACATATCTAGGCTAAATAAAAGATGTATAACATTTTAATTCTTCATTAAACTAGCCTAGACATTGGTATGCAGAGCCTTAATGTGAGATCTATTATAAAACTTTAATAACAACCTTTTCACAAATTTCCAATCCTCCAAAACCTCCAATCAATTGCAACACAACAACAAAACAACTCCTCAACTCCCCCAAGCCAAGCTTGGGCATATATCAAATGATTAGAACAAGGCCAAATAGGGTTGTAATGTGGCTAAAATGCAAATGAAGGGTAAAAGCTCAAAATAAGGACCAAGGGAAATTTTGTGAAGGAATGCCTAAAATCTGAAAGCTCCTAAAAGAAATGAATGCCTTTTATCATTCGCAGCATGTAACATATCAAAGCCAAGCTACTAGAGTCAAAAGCCAAAACATGGATCATACAAGCACCAGGAACTAAGCATACATGAAAGAAAATAAGCATAGAAATAATGTATGCGGCTCAAATCCTCCCGTTAACACAGTTCAAGCCTCTACTCTACACATGGTTATAATGGCAAGATTAGAAATCGTTTCAAGCTAAGTCAAGTTCAAGTCCAAGTTGGCAATTCCCAAAGCAAAACTCATCACATGCCCAAATCAATCAAAAACATTTTAAAAAAAAAATGCGGGGCACAGGGAAGTCACCATTCATAAAGTTTCATCAAACCAATCAATCGAACAATCAACTGAAGTTAACTAACAAAAGCAAAAAGAAACCTAAACTACGAAAGCAGTACATTTTTTTGGTCATATGTAAGCTCCTACTTCTAACAAGTAGTACAAACCATATGACTATCCTAAGAAAGCAATAAAACTACACTAGAAAGCAATAAAAACTAAACTAAGAAAGCAATAAAGTTACCTCCCCCAAGCCGAACTCAGCAATGTCCTCATGCTGAAGGAAGTAATTAAGGGACTCCTCTCAGTCAGACTGGAGGAAAGTGTCAGTGTCCTCACTGGCACTACCATCATCATCATCATCATCACCACCACCTGCTCCTCCTGTTCCTCCTGCTCCACTGGTCCCTTCTCCAGGGTTGAAGTGGTACCATGACGGGTGGGGGCCAGCGGAGGGCACTACGCCGGTACAGACGTAGTGGTCGTAGATCGGGTACATAGCAAGACGATGATCCTGCTCAAAAGTGGCAAACCGATCCATGAACTGCTGCTGCTGGATCTAGAAGTTGTTAAACTGGTTTTGCAGCTGGTTCATCTGTGCCTGCCACAGGGCAGGGTCTGTAGGTGGTTGTTGTGGGGGCTGATGGGGTTGTAGCTGCTGGGGTTGGCTCGGCCCAGCATGTCTTGAAGTACCTGCAGAAGAACCTGCAAGACGACCATCCAGAGGCATAAGATAGGATTGCTGATCAGGCAGCAATCCGGTCAGTGAAGTATCAGGGAGGGTAACAGAAACTCCCTTAGATGGTCCTATGTACCATCTGATGCGCCCCCCACCACACAAATCTAGCCAATCACAGTGGTTGAGGTAGGCGGCATCCAAGTAGCGGGACCCTACAGCAGGGGTCCTCCCGTACTCAAAGTTCGCCTTATAGTACCTGCCAACAAAAGTCAGAAGGCCACCAAAAACAATACTGTTAATGGTAGGCTCACCAAATCGATCGGTACCAATATAAGTCTTACATTGGGTATGGAGATGCATAGCAAATAGATGGGGAAGATGAAGACGATAAGGAAATGAAGTTTTAACTAAGTGCCTTCCCAGGCACCACATCTCTCTGGTATGAACTTCATGTTGTTCAAACCGACCAAATACCGTTCCTGCAAGAAAACGGTGAGTGATCCTAGCAGAAGGCTGGTGGATTAAATTGGCCTTTGCATGCTGCCAGTTGGTCAGATGCACACCTGTCAAAGAATACCACCAAGCTACATCATCAAAGCCCTTTGGGGGTCTAGCACGCCCCCAACTGGCCAAACCAAATATTGCCCCAAAATCTTCGATCGTTTCATAATGATCTACATTAAACATTCTAAAGCTGACACCCTTAACAGGTGCCTTGGGGTTAGGCCTGTCAATTTCAAAACTTGACATAAACTCATATGTTATGTCAGGATAAGTTGGGGCATCCATACCAAATAAACTATGCATACCCATAGAACGAAATAATTCTTCAGTTTCATTATGAATACCTAAAGCATGCAATAGTTGATGATCAATGAAACGGGTGGGGGTCACATGCCATAATTTGAGTTTTTCGAACCTTACCTTTTGCTCTTGGGAACCAAAAGCAACTAGACCATATGTAAGATCGCGTCCTAGCCCTCGTGGTTCGCCTCTTGAGCTTTCTCCGACCCGTTGCCTTTTTGGTGCCATAGAAGATTATGGAGTAGTAATTAGTGGGTGTGAGATGAAAGTGGTTGTAAGTGAAAATTTTTGTGGGGATCTAAGAGAGAATGGAAAAAGATTGATTTTGGTGAAAATTTGGGTGAATTTGGGTGAGTAATGAGTGAGATATAGGAGAGAGAAGTTAGAGAAAATATGGAGGAATTTGTAGAGAGAGAAAGTGAAGATAAGAAAATGAGAGGTGAGAGAAGGAAGAAGGAAAAAAGAAGAGGGAAAAGGAAGGCGTGGGAAGAAGGAAAGGAGGAAAAAGAAAAGAAAAAAAATAAAAAAAACGAAAAACAGCCACACGCCCGGGCCGGAGGCAGCGCGCCCGGATAGGGGTTGCTCGCCCGGGTCACCCGGGCGCATGGCTAGGAGTGAAAATTTTTGAAAAACTGAAAAAAAAAACTAGTGTGGGAAACATGGTTGCGCGCCCGGGACGAAGGAATTTCGCCCGGGGTAGTGCTGTTCGCCCGGGTCACCCGGACGAATGGCTACTTTGAGCTTTTTCGTCCTTTTTTCTTCTTTACACCTAAATTTCACCTGTAATCACACCGAAACACTTGAAGAATTCATTAGTACCTCACTCTCCCCTTACCAATACTAAGAAATGAGCTAGAGTCCCTACTATACTTAAAAAAAAATGAAAAAAACTGCTAAAAACTAAACTAACTACGGGTTGCCTCCCGCAAAGCGCTTGTTTAAGGTCATTAGCTTGACCATATTACCTCATAGCTCACAAGGGTGTGGGTCTCAAAGATTGATTTCTTCAACTAGGCCAACAACATCACCTTCATAGTAGTGCTTGAGGCGATGTCCATTAACCTTGAATCGCTCTCCTTTCTTGTTCTGGACCTCTACAAATCCATATTTGCTTACCATAGTAACAATGAAAGGACCGCTCCACCTAGACCTCAGCTTTCCGGGAAAAATTTTCAGTCTAGAATTAAATAATAAGACCTTATCACCTGTTGCAAATTCCTTTCTTACGATTCGCTTATCGTGCCATCTCTTAGTCTTTTCCTTATAAATCTTAGCACTATCATAGGCTCCCAATCGTAACTCGTCTAACTCATTTAGTTGGAGTAACCGTTTCTCACCAGCAAGCTTGGCATCCATGTTGAGCTCCTTTACTGCCCAGTAAGCCTTGTATTCTAACTCAACTGGCAAATGACACGCTTTCCCATACACTAACCGATATGGAGATGTACCGATAGGTGTCTTAAAGGCCGTTCTATACGCCCATAATGCATCATACAGCTTGCTACTCCAATCCTTCCTTGACTTTGCAACCGTTTTCTCCAGGATGGCTTTGATTTCTCGATTTGAAACCTCTACCTGACCACTGGTTTGTGGATGATATGCTAATGCTGTTCTGTGGTAAACACCGTACTTCTCCAGCAGTTTATCTAGCCTTTTCTCATGGAAATGCTTTCCCCCGTCACTGATGACAGCTCTAGGAACTCCGAACCTAGGAAAGATAACCTGCCGAAACATCCTCAAAACAGTGTTAGAATCACAATGGGGGGTAGCAAGAGCTTCCACCCATTGAGAAACATAATCTACAACCACTAATATGAAACGATTACCATTCGAGGATGGGAAGGGGCCCATGTAATCAATACCCCAAACATCAAAAATTTCTACTTCCAATATAGCTGTTTGGGGCATTTCGTGCCGCTGTGAGATATTACCTGTTCGTTGGCACGAATCGCAAGACATAATAAAAGTTCGAGCATCCTGTAGGATAGCAGGCCAATAAAAACCTGATTCAAGGACCTTGAACATCGTCTTAGAAGGTCCAGCATGACCTCCATATGGTGAGGAGTGGCAATGGTGGAGTACACCGTAGACTTCCCATTCTGGAACGCATTTCCTGTATAAACCATCTACACACTCATGAAACAAGTTAGGATCATCCCAAAAGTATCGCTTAACGTCGTGCAAGAATTTCTTTTTCTGCTGATAGGTCAAATCAGAAGGTAAGACACCTCCTACAACATAGTTAGCAAAACCAGCAAACCAAGGGGAATTAACACAGATTGCAAACAGATGTTCATCAGGAAAAGAATCATCAATGGGGGTAGAGATCTCCCCATCATCATACCGTATCCTCGATAAGTGGTCAGCTACCACATTCTCTTCTCCCTTCTTATCACGAATCTCGAGATCAAACTCTTGAAGCAACAGAATCCACCGAATAAGCCTCGGTTTGGCTTCCTTCTTTCCAAGCAGGTACTTAAGAGCTGCATGGTCAGTGTAAACAATAAATTTTGAACCTACAAGGTAAGCACGAAATTTATCTAATGCATAAACAATAGCAAGCAACTCTTTTTCTGTGGTGGCATAATTCACTTGAGCTTCATCTAAGGTCTTACTAGCATAATAAATAGCATGTAGGACCTTATCCCTCCTTTGACCTAGAACTGCACCAACTGCAAAATCACTAGCATCACACATTATTTCAAAAGGTAAATTCCAATCGGGGGACTGTATAATGGGTGTGGAAATTAGTGCATTTTTGATCATATTAAAGGACTCCAGACACTCATCGGTGAATTTAAATTCAGCATCTTTCAACAGCAATTGAGTTAGTGGTTTCGCAATTTTAGAAAAATCCTTAATAAACCTGCGATAAAAACCAGCATGACCAAAAACTTCTTACCCCTTTTACATTCACCGGAGGTAGTAGTTGCTCAATTACCTGTATTTTCGCCTTATCCACCTCAATATCGCGTTCGGACACCAAATATCCCAAAACTACTCCTTCATTGACCATAAAATGACATTTTTCCCAATTTAAAACCAGATTTACCTGTTCACATCTTTCGAGAACTTTAGTTAAATTAGTCAAACATGAATCAAAATCAGAACCATAAACACTAAAATCATCCGTGAAGACTTCCATAATAGATTCTATGAACTCAGAAAAAATGCTCATTATACAACGTTAAAAAGTAGCCGATGCATTACATAAACCAAAAGGCATTCTACGATAAGCAAAAGTACCGTAAGGACATGTAAAAGTCGTTTTCTCCCTGTCATTGGGATGGATGGGGATCTGAAAGAAACCCGAATATCCATCAAGATAGCAGAAATACTTATTCTTAGCTAATCTTTCCAACATTTGATCAATAAAAGGGAGGGGGAAATAATCCTTTTTAGTTGCAACATTCAGTTTTCTATAATCAATACACATTCTCCATCCTGTAACAACTCTAGTAAGAATTAATTCATTTTTATCATGACGAACAACAGTTGTTCCCCCTTTCTTAGGGACTACCTGTACGGGACTTACCCACTGGGAATCAGGCACCGAGTAAATAATACCTGCATCTAGAAGTTTAAGAACTTCTTTCTTTACCACATCCTGCATGTTAGGATTCAAACGACGTTGACCCTGTATACAAGGTTTATGACCTTCCTCTAAATGAATTCTATGCATGCAAAAATCAGGGCTAATACCAGTCAAATCATCAATAGTATAGCCAATAGCCTTTTTATGAGACTTAAGCATAGACAAGAGTTTATTTAATTGACTATCGGTAAGAGAAGCACTGACAATGACTGGGTACAACTTCTTATCATCTAGAAAAGCATACTTTAAATTAGAGGGGAGGGGTTTCATCTCAGGTTGGGTTACCTCTTTAACAGAACAGACCTCTTGTGGTAACTCAATAAATTTCCGGCTCTCCACCGGATTTAATTCCTCACCAGTGAGATCCTGGACCAATTCATCGGCATCAATTGTGCCTTCACCTGCACCAATGTCAAGGCAAACAACGGCCTCCAGAAGATCCTTTGTGGTGGATCGAGGCATATTATCAATAACAATATCATCAATGACATCAATAACATAACATGACTGTTCCATCATAGGACTCTTAAGAGCAGCATTAAGATTAAAGGTAACTTTATCATCCCCTACAGAAAGAGTCAAACTACCATTTTTGACATCAATAACAGCACCTGCAGTGTGTAAGAAAGGTCTACCAAGTATAATTGGGATATGAGCATCCTCATCCATATCTAACACAACAAAATCAACAGGAATAAAAAATTTTCCGACTCTCACCGGGACATCCTCTAAAATACCTTTAGGGTATTTCACTGTCCTATCTGCCATCTGTAAAGTGATGTTAGTAACCTTTAAAGCACCCATATCAAGTTTTTTTACAAATAGATAAAGGCATAACACTAACACTAGCCCCTAAATCACATAAGGCTTTATCAATGAGCAGTGGGCCAATATTACAAGGAATAGAAAAACTTCCAGGGTCCTTTAGTTTCGGTGGTGACTTATTTTGCAGTATGGCACTGCACTCCTCCGTAAGTGCTACGGTCTCCACCAAATTCAACTCACGTTTCCTGCTTAAAATATCTTTCAAAAATTTAGTATAAGTAGGAATTTGGGTTATCAAATCAGTAAATGGAACAGTAACCTACAAATTGTTCACAATATCTAAAACTTTAATGAAATGATTATCATTCTTACTTCTGGTTACCGTTCGGAAAGGGTAACTTAACCTGTGACCTCGGGATTGTATCAATCGATGTGTCATCTACCTTCTCCTTAGGTGCTTCAGTTTCCTTAGCTGGAACTGTCTCCAATCTTTCATCACCAATCACTGGTCTTTCAGCTCCCCTGCCAAAAATCATAAAAATTAAATATTAGTAGGCATTTTTGGGCCCTCATTAGCAGTTCCACTCCTCAAAGTAATGGCATTGACATGGTCCCTCGGGGGATTCTGTGATGCCTATGATACTGGAGGTGTAGGTTGTGATGGAAGGTGGCCTGGTTGCCTTTGAGCAGTTGATTGTGCAATCTGACCTATCTGGGTCTCCAGGTGCTTGTTGTGAGCCTGGATTGCCTCCATATTTTTCTGCATTTGCAACATCATATTCTTCAGCTCTGAGATTTCTCCACTAGGTTGAACTGGTAATGGTGGTGCTGATAGTGGTGGCCTACTGAAACCTGGTGGGTGTGGTGGTACATATCTCTGCATCTGCTATGGTGCCTGCTTAGGTGATATAGCTTGCTGAGGATTCTGTACATTGCTGTTATTCTTGTAAGAAAAGTATGGGTGATCCTTCCAGCCTGGATTATATGTATTGGAATATGGATTGTTCTTGTAGGCTTGAAAGGCACACACTTGCTCTACTGAACTGGTACATGACTGGGAACTATGACCGAACGAACCACAGGAATCACAGAAAAGATCAGTACATCCCGAAAGTGCAGCTACAGGTGATGGTGTAGGAGCTGTAGTACCAATCTTATCAAGCTTCTGACTTATGGCATTGATCTGTGCAGCTAGACTCTCATACTTATCATCAACTACATGTTTTCCACCCTTCTTAGAATGCCCTCTAAGGTTACCAAACTGTGAATTATGAGTGGCTATTTCATCAATCAATTCATATGCAGCATTGACCTCCTGGTTCATGAATCGACCATTAGCAGCAAAATCTAACAAAGCCCTACTCTCATTACCCAACCCATTGTAGAATGACTGAACCAGAAACCATTTCTCAAGCCCATGATGAGGACACATTCTCAACAACTCCTTAAACCGTTCCCAAGCATCATAAAGTGACTCATCTGTCTCCTGATTAAAGTTAGTAATTTGACTCCTCAATAAAGCTGTTCTCTGTGGTGGATAGTACTTCCTCTGAAAAGCAAGAGCCAAATCCTCCCAACAATTAATTGTGGCCATATTAAGATCATTCAACCAGGTTCTAGCCTTGTCCTTCAATGAAAATGGGAACATTCTCCTTCTAATGTAATCCTTAGAAACGTTCATTTGCTTGATAGTATCACAGTATTGAAGGAAATTTTGTAAGTGTAAATTCGGATCCTCCTTCAATGTCCCTGAAAACTGATTTCGTTCAACCATATTCACAAGAGCCGGTTTCAGTTCAAAATTAGCAGCATCGGTATCAGGTACTGAATAACCTCCAGCCATAGACTCCGTACTAGGCAAGGAATAGTCTCTCAATGAACGGGCCGCAGGTGGCGGTGGTGGAGGTGGTGGTCCTCTACCCTGTCCTTCTCCTTCGGCAGCCATTTCGACCTCTAAATAACCTTCAAACAACGGGTTGAAAGTGAACTCGAAAAACTGAGTCAAGTCAGAAACAGTTTCCTCCACGGATCGAGGAAGAAATATTCGACGTCTACTACGTCTCAACCGCTTAAAAAATACTCGCTCGGGCTCAGGGAAAATGAAAGTATCAGGCTCGTGGTCGGTTTGCATAAGCCTATAAACCTGCACAATATGTAACTCCGAGCAAAGATGAGAAACCGCCTCAAAGAACCAAAAAGTTCTTTGAGACTCAGATAAATAAAAAGAAAAACAGTATAAACTCGACTAATAGAATTAAAAATTGCCTCCCCGGCAACGGCGCCAAAATTTGATGAGGCTATCGCACACCTATCAAAAATAAATCTAACCACTCTAACTAATATATCTAGGGAAGTAGGGATCGAATCCACAGGGAAGCAATTAAACCTATTAAAAGTCTAAACCGTGTAAAGGGCCTTTGAGTGACGATTGTGACTAAGAAATTAACTAGAATTAGAGCTAAATTGATTAAGAGAATTAATTAATAACTAAACCTAGGACATCGGTTCACCACAGATTAACCAGTGAATTTGTACACAAAAAATTAATTAAATTATCAATTTCCTTGAATTAAGGTCCACTAATTCTCTCGAATTTAGTCCCCTTCAAAACTCCTCTAATGGCTCTCGCTCACTTAGACTCGTTTTGCCTATTGTCCTTATGATCTAATTGTGGTAATCTTACCTCTCGGCATCGATTTCAACAATATCAAACTAACAACTAAACCTGGCCAGTATTTAATTGAAAGCAATAGTAATTGACAAAAGGAATTCAAGGGCATTAATAGTTAAACTAATAATTATGAACAAAACATCACCAATTAATCCATGGATCCCCTAGTCCTAGAAAAAGAACTACTCACTCATAATTAAAGAAACAGAAACTAAAACAATAAAAGTAATTAAAATACTAACATTATTAAACTAAACAAAACTAACAATAATTAAGAAAATTAAATCTAAACATAAAACTATGAAAATTAATAACATAAATTAAAAATAATAATAAACATCACTAAAAACAAGAATTGAGAATAAAATAGAACCTGAATATTATTGATTGAATGATTGAATAGAGTTTTACACTTTGAGAGAATTTGTAGAGTAAACTAGGATTCTGAAGTTAAAAGAGGCGTAAATGACTAAATTAGGAGGAAAAACACTTAAGTACTTAGGCTAAACAAGGAAAAACGCGTGATTTTGGGCCTTCAGAGCCACCCGCCCGGGCTACCCGGGCGTGCAGCCCTCACCCGGGCGCACAGCCTCGACCCGGGCGGGTAGCCTAATTTGCTTCGTTTCTCGGTTTTTGCTTGTTCTTCCTTAATTATCTCTTTAATTCTTCGTTTTAACACTTCTAGTCTTCGGTTTAGCTTCCCAAATGACTTCAACTCTTTACTAACTTCTTCAAGTGCTTCAAAAGGCTCGGAAAACAACGATAAATCATCGATTCCTGAAAAATCTAATAAAAAGCACAACAAACACTCGAAATAGCAAAAGTTAGTAGAAATGGCTCAAAAGAGCCGTATTAGAGCTAAGAATCAACCGGGATCGGGGATAAAATACATATAAAATATTAACTTATCAGGAGGCTTAGAAATTGATGTAGTTGGGATAAGGTTCTATCTTGCTCGGTTGCTTAGAGACCATGGGCCCCACCAAGTCAATAGTTCGTCCCCGAAATGTAGAAGTATCACGGTAATCCTAAGGCATGTTTCAAACACATGGAGGCCAAATGTATGTTACATGTATGCAATATGACTAAAAAAATGCAAATGATCTAAATATAATAAGTGTATAATTTGAGAGAAAGTTTTCAAGTCTCACCCTCTTTTAGTCCCCAGTGGAGTCGCCACTGTAGGGGCCCCGGATTTTAGGGTCCCAAATTTTTTGGTCACCTTTCCCAAACCGTCCATAGGTCAAGTTAGACCTAAAAAATTGGCTTAAGGAAAGGTGAAATGGACTTTTTAGAAGTATTTTGCAAAAAAACAGGAGCACAGGAATTTCAGTCACGCTAGCGTGGTAGCGTGACAGAGTTTGTCACGCTGACTGTGCAACGCTACAAAGTTTGTCACGCTGCAGGTGTAGTGCGGCAAGCTTTGTGACGCTGCGACGTTAGTGTTACAAAGTCTGTCGCGCTACGCTATTTTGGTGTTTTTTTTTTAATTATCTTTTTTCGAATGAGATAATAATATACGAATACGGACGATGCTAGTAAGGAGTCGCCAATGAGTTTTAGGAATCAAACTCATAAACCGTGTATTTAGATTGATTACGAATGGGACACGAATACGGGACGATAATCTAAATTGCACGANCAAATTGCACAAATAACCCTTTCGATCCCATGGGGATGACTCCAAGTTATGATCTTACGAACTAAAGGTTGGATTCGGGGGTGAAGGAACTAATATGGCGGAGTGTGTCATATTAGCCCGTAGGCGGCCATTACTAGTTTTCTCTCAATTATACACAAATTATATAAAGAACCACAAAATAATAATTTACAACCTAACACAAAATTACTATTATTAAGGTGAAATCACATAAAACCTAATAATTTAGTCAAATTGTCGTTAAGATTAATTCAAGGTTCCTAGCATGATACAATTTGTCCAAAAATTATCTTAGTTTAATGTGATAAAATAATTCAAATTAAGCCCTTTAACAAAAACAAAATGATAAAAGCGGTAAATGATTTGGAAAACCAACAACAACAAATCCACAAGTTTGATTTTTAGGGCTCTCAGGAAACTTACCACTTCCCGTATGAAGATTGGAGTCGTCGAGTGTTAATTTGGGCACAGTCGAATTCTTGTTTCAATATTATCAAAATTTGTAGCAACTTTTTTAAAATAAATAGCAAATAAATAATAAATAATTATTATAAAAAATAAGGTTGTTTAAAAGCAATAATCGGATTAATTAAGTATGAGGGAGAGAATAAGTAAAAAAAANAGAATCAGTAAAAAAAGTTTTGAGAAATGAAGGTTTTTATAACAGCGTGGGAACCCTAATCGCGCTGGGTTGCTAGCGCGGTACACCGAATCGCGCTGGCCCAGTAGCGCAGGAAACCTTACAACGCTACTAGGGTAGCGCTGCTAACTTAGTCACACTGAGCTGTTAGCGTGACTAAATTAAGCTCGCTACGTTTTTTTTTTGAAAGATCTTTTTTTTAATTTAATTTAATTTTATTTATTTATTTAAAATAATAAAAGAGGCATTGGTATAAAAGGTCCGTTAAATAAGAATGGAAATTTTATAATATCCGAGATTTATTTTTATGCCCAAGTATACTCGATTATCCAATCTTCTAGAGAAATGAGTTTTTTAATCATCATAGAGTCCTGCCGCGGGACAGGGGGACTAAAGTAGGTGTCTACACATATGTCATGCTCTTCTGACCTATTACCTGATTAGTGAGATGAGATATGGTGCCATAATCTCCCACCATAGGAACCTCCAATGTCCAAATACCAAGGTTAGCCATCCTCCATAGGGCAGAGCATGGTTTGCTTTCTCCACACAGCAGATCATATGACCTAAAATCATAGCAGGGAGGTTGACAGGAATGTGTTCAATGAGGCTGTAAATTAGAACACTATCCATCAACCGTACACTCATACACCCTTTGCTCTAGGACACACAATCTTTGAGGCTATGGTATGGAATATCCTCATGATTGGCTCCTTTATGTGGACAATAGTGTACCCCTGCTTGGGATCAGGTGGACCAGTAAACAATTTGGTCTGGATCAGTTCTGATGTGACTCCCTTGACAGAAGGCCAATTTTCCCTTGAATATATATCAAGTCCCTTAGTTGGAACTTTTAGGATTTCAGCCAGTTTCTTTTCAGACAAATTAATGGGAGTATCTTTAACAAAGGAGAAATAGGATCCATCATCTTTAGTATGCAGGTGTTCATAAAATTCTTCAACCACTGGCACGAAAACATCTAGATCTTTAGCAAACAACACAGACCACTTTTGAAATCTAAAGCCTCTTTAACCTCAACCAAAAACTTTTGTGCAACCCAACTCTATGCAACAGAAAATCCTACCAGAATTTGTCTATCTTTAAGATTATATAGAGGTTGAGGGGTAGTAGACTTACTTTTCTTGGGGATTTGGCACTTGAAGAGATCACAATAGCAGATTGCTTTCTCTTTTGCCCTGTTGTAGGCTGCTCTAGTTGTGCTTCGCACATGATAGCCTTGACTTTGGAAGCCTCTGCTACCTTCCTGGCAACCGTTTTTACTCGAGCACCCTTGCTTGCTATAGTCTTAGTGCCCTCTTTCTCAGCAGCTATCTCAACTTCCCTTTCATTCTCAGCATCTTCCTTCTTCTTTGATTTCTGCACTGGTTTGGGAGTGGTTTTAGGCATGGGTGTTTTGGGTTTTGTGGTTGTTGGTTTAGTGACCTTCTTTTCAACTTTCTTAACCGCTTTTGATGACGGTTTCTTGGTACTCACTTTCTTTTCCTTCACTTTTTCTCGCATGGCTATAACTACATCCTCCTTGGGTTCAATTTCCTTCTCTTCTGATTCAACTTCTTCTTCCTCAACTTCTTTTTCAACCGAATATGATTCGGATTCATATTCCTTCTCTGGTTCAGACTCTTCAGCAATTTCAGGCTCTTTAGGTTTAGAGGTTTCACTAGAACTGGTGTGGATTCTTTGGATTTTGGTGTAAGTGGCTTTTTGGCAGGAGTTGATTTTGTGGAGGTTGGTGTAGAAGATTTTGTGGTTTTGGCAGTTAATTTTGGGGTAACCGCTTTTGTGGTGGATTTTGGGATGGGTGATTTTATGTTGAGAGCTTTTGAAGTTTCTAGCTTGGCATTCTTTCGTATCAATGGCGCTTCTTCCTCTACATCAATTTCCTCTTCCAACACATCTTCTACCACAGACTCAATTACTTTATCAAATATTTTCTTTGATTTTTTTCGTTTCAATTTTAGGAGATTCACTGACTTATTTCTCAACCAATCTTGTGCTTCTTCTGTTTGACATGATGAGACCGAATATTTTCCTCTGCTTTGAGCACAAACAAAAACTTTGAACGATTTTGTGTGAGAAAGATATGATCGAGAGAGAATATATATGAAAAATATGAGATGAAGGAAAGGAAATGAAAATGGAAAGTAAGATCAAGAGAAATATATTTATAAAAGATTTGAATAAACATGGTTATCTTCAAATATTTGAAAGATATATGTCCGTTCAACCAAAAAAGGCAGTTGCCATAAATATAACCATCATTGCATTTCTTTCCAAAAATTTGAAATTTTGAAAATAAACTGACTGACTAAAATAACCGCCTCCGGAATTTGGTTCCCCAATGGTCTGCAACTGATCAGTGCCAACTTACTCTTTACAAGATTATGCTAAGGTACTTGACTACTAAATTGATCAGTACAACATCGTATAAGAACTTTGTGAGACCTAAAAAGCAGAAAGGAAACAAAAACAAATATAAATATATACAAATTGACATTATTTGACTAGCCAAAGGGATAAGTCAAGACCTAAGAGCTCATTGTCTAATTTTAATTATACCCAAAGAGGTACGAAGCTTGATGAACATTTCTCTGCTCAAAGGTTTTGTAAAAATGTCAGCTAGTTGATCTTCTGACTTGCAGAACTCCAATTCTACATTACCTTTTTCAACATTATCCCTTAGAAAATGATGCCTAATCTCAATATGCTTGGTTTTAGAAAGTTAGACAGGATTTTTCGAAATATTGATTGCACTTGTGTTATCACATAAAATGGGAACACTTTTGAAACAGATCCCAAAATCATTTAGTTGTAACTTTATCCACAAGAGCTGAGCACAACATAAAGCAGCAGCAATGTACTCAGACTCCGCTTTAGATAAGGCCACAAAATTTTGTTTCTTAGATCCCCATGAGATAAGGTAGGAACCTAAGAAGTGAGCCATTCCAGAAGTGCTCTTCCTGTCCACAATAAAACTAGCAAAGTCAGCATATGTGTATCTTATAAGGTTCATACTGCTACTTTTTGGATACCACAAACACAGATCATCAGTACCATTGAGATATCTTAAAATTCTCTTGATAGCCTTTAGGTGAGATTTTTTAGGGTTGCTTTGAAATCTTGCAAACAACCCTACTGAAAACATTATGTCTGGCCTACTGGATGTTAAGTAAAGCAATGAGCTAATCATACCTCTATACAGCTTACCCTCAACACACTTTCCCTTCTCATCAAGGCTCAATTTTGTAGAAGTTGGAATAGGTGTTTCATAGGATTTGCTGTCTTGCAAACCATATCTCTTCAGCAGCTCCTTGAGGTACTTCTGTTGATGAATCATAATTCCATCCTTGGTTTGCTTGATTTGAAGCCCTAGAAAGAACCCAAGTTCTCCCATCATACTTATCTCAAATTCACTTTTCATCAAATCTGCAAACTCATTACACAAATCAAGATTAGTAGCTCCAAACAAAATATCATCAACATATATTTGAACCACTAGCAGATCAGTTCCCTTTTCCTTTCAGAATAGTGTCTTGTCAACTGAACCCCTCTTATATCCATTTTCTAAAAGAAAACTAGAAAGTCTCTCATACCAAGCTCTAGGGGCTTGTTTGAGACCATAAAGAGCTTTGTCAAGTTTAAAAACATGGTTTGGCAAGTCACTGTCCTCAAATCCATGGGGTTGTTCCAAATATACATCTTCTTTCAAATAACCATTAAGAAAGAATGTCTTAACATCTATTTAAAAGAGTTTGAAGTTCATATGAGTAGCAAAAGCAATTAAAATCCTGATTGCTTCAAGCCTGGCTACTGGAGCAAAGGTTTCATCATAATCAATTCCTTCCTATTGATTAAACCCTTAGACCACTAGCCTAGCCTTATTTCTGACTATAGTACCTGAATCGTCTAGTTTATTTCTGAGCACCCATTTAGTTTCAACATCAGACATGTTTTCCTTCCTGGGTTCAAGATGCCAAACTTGATTTCTCTCAAACTGATTGAGTTCATCTTGCATGGCTAGAACCCAATCTGGATCCATTAAAGCAGTCTTATAATCAGTTGGTTCAACATTTGAAAGAAAGGAATAAAAAGCAAAAAAGTTATGTAAAGTAGAATACCTTGTTTGCACCCCTTTGTTAATGTCACTAATGATAAGATCAAAGGGATGAGCGGACTTATACTTGAAGGATTTGTTCATATCAAGGTTTACATTGGTGCCTCCTAATGTTGAACTGGTTCCTGTACTGGTTCCCCCTATTTCGTTGTTGCTTTGAACAGGTGAACCTGGTTCCATAGTGGTCTCAACTGCATCATATTCATGTGAATGAGCCTCTGAGTCACTAATTTCCTTCTCTTACCTCATGAGCTACTTGATTTTGTGCTAGAACAGACTCTTCCTCTCTAGGAGAGTTGTGTGGTGAGTCTGGTTCAGCACCTTCTACTCCTTTAGCTCCTGTAAAGTTCAGCATGCCAATTTCAAATTCACCATCATCATCAACCTGCACATGCTTGCTAAACATATTAGTTTTATCAAATAGAACATGGACACTTTCTTCAAAACACAAGGTTCTTTTGTTGAAAACTTTGTATGCCTTACTATGTGAAGAGTATCCAATGAAAACAACCTCATCACTTCTAGGATCAAATTTGTCCAAACTTGATTTACCATTGTTGTGTACAAAGCATTTGCACCGAAAGACGCGTAAGTGTGCAATGTTTGGTTTTCTACCCCTAAGGAGCTCATAAGGCGTTTTCTTTAGTGAAGGTCTCAGCATTACCCTATTTAAAATATAGCATGCAGTACTCACAGCTTCAGTCCAAAAGTTTCGAGGTAGACCACTCTCTAGAAGCATTGTTCTTGCCATTTCTTCCAAAGTGCGATTTTTGCTTTCAACCACTCCATTTTGTTGTAGAGTTTTGGGAAATTGTGAGATACACCATGTTCATTACAGTAGGTTATGAAGCTGACATTGTCAAATTCAGAACCATGATCAGACCGGATAGTAGCCGGTTGATGATTTCAAATTCCTCAAAAGTTTCATTTTTAAATTTCAAAAAGACTGTTCAATTATAACGAGAGTAATCATCAACTAACACAAACACATAACTATGACCATTTCGACCTTGTACACACATGGGCCCACACAAGTCCATGCGCACAATTTCGAATGGTCTAGTGGTGCTTACAACCTTCTTTGGCTGAAAAGAAGACTTGACATGCTTACATTTAGCACACTCATGGCAAATATGATCTGCAATGAACTTAATATTAGGTAAACCTGTAACTAAGTCCTGAGATCGCAGTTTGTTTAACAAGGAAAAACTTACATGTATAAGTCTCTTGTGCCACAGCCAATGGTCATCCTCTATAACATTGAGATAGGTGGCATTGGTCTTAGGAATCTGACTCAAAAATGTTATGTAAACATTATTGTGTCGGAACCCCTTACAGACCAATTCCTTTGTTTCAGTGTTAACTATGTGACAAAGATTTGTTTCAAATTCAACATGGTTTCCTTTGTTACATAGTTGAGATATGCTCAAGAGGTTATGTTTCAAACCTTCAACAAAATATACATTATAAATTGCTTGAGAAAGTGTCTTACCAACTTTACCTATACCCTTGATCAAACCTTTACTATTATCTCCAAAGGTGACACTTCCTCCTTCATAGGCTACGAGTGAAAGAAATTGACTTTTATCTCTAGACATGTGCCTTGAGCAACCACTATCCAAATACCAATATGTCTTTCCCTCCACTCTAACCTGCACAAACAAATCAAGGTTTAGTTTTAGGAACCCAGATTTTCTTGGGTTCCTTGTTACTGAAACTAGTTTGATACTGTCCTTTCTAACCCAGATTTGTTTCAAATTTGTCTTTCTTGTTTTATCATGTTTTCCATTTTTAGACCAACTATGTGTGTGACTCTTTTGATTATGAATATTTTGAACGTTAGACTGATTTCTCTTATCATGTTTTTGCTTTGTCCAACAAGTTTCAATAACATGACCATTTTTACCATAATAGGTCCATACATGCATGTCTTTTGTAAAAACATACTTACCTTTCTTGAATTCAGAAATCCAAGTCTCATCTCTTCCCAACTTTTGGGACTGTTGGGAACTACTTCTAGAATACCCCAATCCAAACCTCATAGGATTACCATGTTGTGAGGTTAGGATGTTTAGAGTACTTTGAGCATCGAGCAACCTGTTCTTTTGTCTTAGGCAATCACTCAATTCATGTTCCTTGATTTCAAGTTTCTTAAGCTGAGCTTCATTATACTCTGCAGCAATGGAAAGATCAAACTTTGCGCTATGAAGCTCATCCTTAAGATTTGAAACAAATCAGAATCTGATTCAGAAGTGGTCTGAGTATTCTTGCCTTTCTTTAGTTGGAATATTTCGGCTTGAAGATCACAAATCTTAGTTTCATATTCTAAATGTAGAGATTCAATATCATCACTCTGATTGTCTGAAGCAACTTTAGGGTTGATATCTTTCTTTAACTCAGATATTTCAGCTTGTAAATCACATATCTTACCCTCATATTCCAGACATAAGTTATTGACATCAACACTAGAACCACTTGTGTTAGCAAGAGAAGTTTATAGATCTACATACTCTTTGAACAATTCTTCCACATCATCAATCATATAGTTATAGGCTAAAATCAAGTCAAAATGTTCTAGAGTGAAGGAATTCAGTTTATGAAATTCGAAATTTATATCTTCAACTTCTGTCTCCTTAAGCTTACTAAAACCTCTTTCATTATTTTGATAAAAGTCTGTTTTTGAAAAAACTCATTGAGGTTTTAGCATCTCAAATTCTATATTCTTCTGATCCAAACTTATTTCAAGCTCTGAAAATTTTTCTTTCAGTTCTGTACAAATAAGTTCAAGCTCAGCAGAACGGCACTCACTAAGGTCTACATTTCGAGTTACTTCTCTTAGTTTCTTTTTGTTAGCTTTATAAGCAGCATTGCCTTTAACATTTTGTTCAATAGCAGAAACTATAAAACTTAGTAACTCATCTCTATCACAATATCTCATTTGTTCTTGCATATTACCTATTCTTCATCAGAAGAGCTGCTTTCTGCCATGAGACACACGTATCCCTTCTTTCCTGAACTGGTATGCCTCTGGTCCACTTCTCCCAACAGTGTAGTCATACACACTAGAGCTTCGTCCTTCTCACTTTCACCACCTTTGTTAGAGTCACCCCAAGCAGCAAGCATGGCTCTCTTTGTCATCTTTTTCTCCATTGGTCCTCCCTTGTCAGTCTTCCATGCCGGACAATCCTTGATCATATGTCCAGTTTCACCACATTTGAAGCAACCAGTACTGGTACCGGTCTTTCTTTGCGTTGCCTTTTTTCTTCCAGGATTTTCCTTTATATTGAGATTTGAGACTCCTTTCAAACCTTCTTGCCACGAGACCTATCTCATCCAAATCTTCTTCATTTTCTTCTCCCTTCAAGGTCAGCCCTCGGCTTTTGGTTGTACTTTCCTCCTTTGTGCTTACTAACATCTCGTGGGTCATTAATGACCCAATAAGTTGTTCTATAGACAAAGTGGATAGATCCTTGGCTTCTTGAATTGCAGTTACCTTAGGCAGCCATTTACCTGTCAAGCTTCTCAAAAATTTCCTAACCAAATCTTCACTGGTGAAACTTTTGCCAAGAGATTTCAGTTTATTAATAATTGACATAAAACGAGAATACATATCTTTTATATTTTCATCTCGATTCATATCAAAAGTTTCATATTTAGACATAAGCATATTAACCTTAGATCTCCTGACTTCACTAGTGCCTTCAAAGGCTAACTCTAGAGTTTCCCATATTTCATTAGCAGTAGAGCATGCTAAAATACGGCTCACCTCATTATCAGCAATGCCTTGTTGAAGAAGTGACATAGCCTTGGCATTCTTCTCGAGTATCTTCAGATCTGTGGTGTTGTATTCACTCTCCTTCTTCTCTGTGCCATCAGTGTTGTTAGCCACCTTCTTTGGTCCATTTTTAATTATCATCCATCACTCATAGTCAGTACTAATGACAAAGTTCTACATGTTGTTCTTCCACTAGAGATAATTTGTTCCATTGAATTTGGGCAGCCTTGATCCACCATTCCCATTCATCATCTCTTGAGTATTCATCTATTCTTCCTTCTCTAGGTGTTACCCTTTCAAGAAGTTAGGCTTTGATACCAATTGAAAGTGCAAGTGACACTCAGGAGGGGGGGGGGGGAATTAAGTGTCGTAAGATTGTTGTAAATTTTTCGATTGATTATAAGAACAGTTAAGAAGCGGTTCTCAAGCAACGGAAACAAAAATTGCAATAAAATAAACAACACCAAGATTTAACAAGGTTCGACTTCTAATAAGTCTACGTCCTCTACTCACTCACTCTTGTTATTAATCAACTCAGAATAACAAAAAGAACTACACTCAATCAATTATGCACCTATGCACAATATGATTCCCCGACTTCTACCTATGGAAGTTCGACTCAACCTTCAACTATCAAGGTTCTAATGAAGATGATCCTAGATCAACTTCCCCAGCAAACTGAACTCAGCTCAAATTACAACACTTTGTCTCTCAATAATAATTAGCCTAAATGCTTAAAAAAGAGAGTGACCTTAATGTGGTAATAGGGTTTTATGCTAGGTTAAGACTTAGAGACAGAACTTTTACAATCAGTGTCCTCCAATTTTGTTCGTGCAAAAGTATTGTTGTTTGTATGCCAGCTAATCTCCTTAAATAAGCCTTTGGCTAGTATGTTATGTAATATTGTAGGAGAATATTTTCCTTAGAATTATGGAAGTAGTTCCACGGAAAATATTCTCACTAATTATATTTGAGATCAAACAAAATCAGTATAATATAATATAACATACTTGCCATACTTAAGAATATCTAACTTGCATAACAATCCAAGCATCCGCATAATTTTTGAAAACAATTTTGCACAGAAAGAAACTTTCCTAAAATACGAATGTATGAAGTAAACTCGAGAGGATTGGTTCACCACTGTTCCCAGATTGTTCCAGTTAGCTAAGTTTACTTATAATTATGTATGACAAGTAACTTAGGTTCCTTGTCATCCATAATTAGTTCATCTCTCTAATCTCAACCTTTATAATGCATCTATAAACCTTCATACCACTTACATTGCATCTAAGACTTAAGAGTATGACTCTATGAGCTTGGTCTTCGTGCAAACTTCAAGATTTGGTTTCATGAGCTTCATCTTGTCATCCATTGAACTTGTTTCTATAATACCTGCACATGCAAACAGAAACTTGCATACAATATAATATTTCAATGTAGTTTGTCATCATTCAAAACATAATCTAGGAACTCAACACTTTCTGCATTGAAGCAGCCCGATCTATCATAATGCCACCAGGTGCTCCTCCCCCCCCCCCCCCCCCCCCCCAAANNNCCCCCCCCCCCCCCCCCCCCCACCATAAAGTTCAACCACTTGCTAAACACCCATTCATAAGTCTCAACAGTTTCTCTTGACACCAAAGCACAACCAAGCAAAATTGATTGACCATGATGATTCACTCCCACCCAATTGGCAAACGGAAGCTCATACTGATTGGTCAAATAGGTCGCATCAAAACAAACAACATCACAGAAATCCTCATATGCTACTTGACTACGAGCATCAACCCATACAATATCTTGCATCTGATTATCTTCATCAACTCAAAATGTGAAGCAAAAATTGTTATTATCCGCATACATGTCATCAAAATGGGACAACATTGCATTCGCATCTCCCCCTTTAAGCTTCAGCCTCTTCTCCTTAGCTAGTTTATTCCTCACATCTCTATTGGTGATGCCCATTTGGTCTACACCATTTATCTCAAGTGCTAACAAACTGTGAATTTGAGTGGGCTTCAACCCAGCACTTTCACAAAGTTTCAACTGTCTTCTAGTGCGACTAGTCTACTCCAGCTTACGGTACATTGGAATATATCTTGACTTCGAAGGTGTTGGTTTAGGATGGTTCTTATGTTCATTGCAAACTCTTCTAATATCCCACTCCTTATTTTTATTCATGCATGCTTGCATAAATATGCACTGGGCAATCACATTTCTTACTTGACCTTCTATTAATGTCATCATCTTTAGTGGCATCAATTGCTTGATCACTTATCTTCTTGTCAACCTTAACACCGTTAACTTTTCTTCGTCTATCAGGTCTCTTGTAGCACTCACAAGTCCATGTGCCATTCCTTATAATACCATTATACCCACCTCCACCAGCCTTAACAACACCAAATCCCTCCTGAATCCCATAAGCTGTGTAGTACTCATCTACCTTCCCCATTGTGGGAAATGTCATGACATGTGATGGAGGAGGGACAGTAGTCACCGGTTGCCCACCGGGACCCACGTTTGTTGGCGTTACATAAGTGTGACAACCGGAAACCCCTTCCGCAGGTACTCCATCATAATTCATAGGATCATGACAAACACAAATCAAATAGCAATGTTGCTATACTATTGTACTTTCAATTAATGTAAAATGACACAAGGATTTAAATTGAGCACCTAAAACATATTAGAGATTAAACAAATAATCTCGCGGTTTGGAAAAAGGCACAACTATACAACTTGCTTATCAAGTGTATGAATTCAAATATTGTACTCATGTTCAATGTTTAAAAGGATGGTATTATCAAAGATATATTGTCAATAAACATCCGAACCGGCCAAAGAAAATAGCAACAAACAGAATATTGTAATTTAATTAAGCATAAACAAACCAAATATGGTAACATACATTAGTTCATCTTACAACTCTGAAAATTAAGAATAAAAAACTAAAATTATCCATATGTAGCTTCAGTTGACTGTCCAACAACATTACACCAATCAATCTAAAGAACACCATAGTAGCTCAGTAGAAGGAGATCAAACTGATTTAAAAGTAAGTGTGACCAAAATAATGACCACTGAAAATGTAGAAAAAGAATAAAAATCAAAAAATGAGCAGGGAATGGTTGAAGTGAAAAAATTTTCAACATCATGACCACTAAAAATGGAGAAAATGAATAAAAATCAAAAAACGACCAGGGTAAGGTTGAAGTTACCATTGTAGGAGGAAGAATAGTGTGGCAGAATGATGAACTAAACGTTTCTTCGGGCTCTGGAAAATACCTAATCAAATGCCTCCTTTCAGTTATGTTTTTGACCATATTCACAAATCAGACAAAAGCTACCTCTCTTCTCGTCAAGCTCCAGTAAAACGGTGTCGATCTTGAACTTGAATATTAGATAGATTTGTACCGAAAGTTTCGTTTTTTATTCTACTTAGCACAAACTTCACTAAGCACGAACTCTAAACATTATTGCTGATTATTTTGGATTATAAGGCACATCTCGAAAAAGGAGAAAAAGTTCGTGTTATGCTAGATAAATTGCATCTACATTCCTAATCATTTGCAATAAATATCAAAAAATTCTACTCTGAAACTCTTTCACATGACAATCAATGACCCAAACTCTTTCACAGGACAATCAATGACCCAAAGATCACTCCAAAGTCTTTTTTTCTTAGGATTAGACTACTTCAACTTAAGCAACAACGAAGTAAAGATATGATTTTTAGGCATTTACTGTATAATAACAATCAAAACAATTACACACATGTAACCTTACCTTTAAATCAGGCATGCCATCATCTCCTACTTCGTCATCTTCCCCTTTGCGACCTCCACCAACATCCAAATCAGCTGCAGAATAATCGTGTTCCCATGAACCATCTCTTGCATAAGGGTGATTCAGATCTACATCATCCAATTCCATTATAATATTGTAATTCTCCCTACCAACGAGTTGTGCTGAATAAGAAATGCATATGAGTTGTGCTGAGTAGGAGTAGGAAAAAATTCAATTCCTGTGTATTTTTTTTGCTTAATTTTACGCAGTGAATTTCATCAAAAAGATGAAGGAGTAAAAGGGAGGAGAAAGTATTTCCCCAAATTGCATTAATTTCCCACTAAAAAAAAATTCAGCAAAAAACTTCTCTCTCTATCTTTAATTTCCCTCCACTCCAACAAAAAATAAAAGGAAATGGGGTCCACATCACATGTGTAAAGCAAAAAGGAAGGAGGAAAAGCCAAAAGTACCCTCCTATGGGATGTTGTATCCCAGAATAGATATGAGCAAATACTTTCTCCTACACTCCTTAACTTCATCTTCTTCTTATTCAATTTCTCAATTATTAACTTCTCAACTTCATACTTTTAAGAAAAAAAATTAAAAAAAAATCTTGTAAGACCAGGATGCAACTCAGCCCCGCCCCGTCTTTATTTTACTATTTTAACACATAAATAAACAAGTGACCCCCATATTAAAAGAAACTTACCTTAAATTTGACCTCTCCCTTAGGGCATGTTTACTTCATCTTAATTCAATCCAGTTCACTTCACTTCATTTCAACTCCAATTAGCCCAGTTCAATCCAACTCATAATTTCCTTCTCTCATAAACATTTCATTTTAGCTACTTTCAGCTTATTTAAACTCCAATCAATTTAATTCAGTTCAGTTTAGTTCAGTTGTTTTCAGCTGAAGTAACTACACACTCAATATAGCAAATAATTTGCTTTTATATTATCCCTTATAGATCAATTAAGTTCAATTACTACATTTTATCACAGTACTCACAACTTTTGTTATTTAAGGCTATAACAAAATACACACAACAAATATTTTTTGTCCATATCTAGTAAAAATTTTGTGTCAAATGACTTTTATGTCCTTACTTCTATTATACTGCAAGAATGGCTACTTTTTTGTATCTATTACGAGTATATGACCCAATTTCTCTCTCATAAAAATAATTCCATACTTTTATAAATACCAGTCTCTCTTTTTTATTTTTTGCTAGGAGTTTGTATCGCAATTTTTGTTGCGAGTGTTACAATACAAAGGTAGTAATTTCTTTTTGAGTCAAATAAGTAACATGCAATATAAGTAAATTAGACGAATAGAATAATGGTAATAAAATAGTTTTATTAATTAATAAATATGAAACCTCACAAACTCTCTACAATATAACGTTGATCAATGAGAAAAATATTAAAAGATGAAGACATTGTTAAAGTAACTATATTATTGAAAGATTTTATGAGATAACAAGGATGCATATAGCATGTACATTGGATGGGTTTCAATACATTATAATTTTATGAAATAAATATTACAACCACGTAACGTGATACCTTACATTGTAGTCTTAGGTTTGATCTTGTTCTTTTAACTTGCATAAAAAATTAACTCCATCCTTATTGTAATGAACTTAGATTTGATGAATATAATAGAGCCTTACACAAGCAACCATCAGTTAAGGCTACCTGCATTTTATTTATCATACTCACGTAATATAGCAGAATAACTTTTACTAAGAATGATGCACCTTAACTTTAAATCCATTCTTCTTATGAATAATCATAGAAAGATCTGGAATATGTTGATATTCTTCTATAGCTTCAATATCATAGTTTTGTATGACGATGGCTGCCACAATCTCCATTTGAGTTAACGAGACCCTCTTGCCTAAAAAAGCCCTTGGACCTTCATTGAAAGCTGAAAACTTGGATGATGAGACATGTTTAAGCTTTCCATCTTTCAGGTTTAAACTCATAGCAATCGTCTCCCCATACTGCCTTCATCCTTCCCATTGCATACAGGCAGAAGATGATTTGCATACTTGGATTTACTTCATGACCACTTGGAAGGACATCTTGCTTAATTGATTTCTTGTGGTTGAATACTACACTTGGATACAATCTTAGTGTTTCATATAGTGCCGCATGAAGATAAAATAACTTGTTACTAATCTCTTTAAAGTTTATGATAAAATTACCATGATAATTACCGTCTTCTGTTTTAGGATATTATGTTCTTGTAGTTCCCGTTTGATCTTGCGAACAACTTGTGGATTTCTCGAGAAAAGGTAAAAGAACCACGTTAAAACAGCACCACTTGTTTCTCCTCCGGCAAGAAAAAAATTCGTAATAGTATCCCTTAAAAACTTGTCGTTTTCATAACCGATATCCTTATCCATGAATTTCAGATGTTTCTTTAGTGGACATTTAAGAAAATATCCACCAAAGTCAAATATAGTCAATCCAGTAATATTACGCTACCTATAAAATGATAATATATAGCTTATCTTTTTGTAAATACAATATATTGTATTTTGTATAAGTAAAATTACATATACTTTAGTATTACAATTTTCATACCATAGTACAAATATACATTGCTTCAATAGTTTGACCTTCAACCAACACCTTTAATGGCATTCATCCATGGATGAAGGTTACTTCGCAAATTTTCCGAAAACCATTTTCGAGCATGCCATTACTTAATACAAAGCCTCTGCTTTAATGAAAAATATATATGCCCAGATTTTTGATTGAATTTACAATTAATTGTACTACGTTCAAGATCGAACACACAAACCCCGCAAAAATATATCAGATTGCTTCCACTGCACCAGTTTTAAGTTCTTGTTTATATGATTACATGCCTCTACTAACATAGTTTTCCTTTTCAATTAGTCAGTAGGAAGAAGACGATGCCAAGGAGCGGGGTCTTCTTCCTCTTCGGCTCCATTAAAGATTATTTACAAATAACTTATCTCAATACAAACAAGCGTGATATTGCAAATAAATGTATTCTATAGATTGAACTAAGGTTTGATGGTATACTACAGCAACTAAGCAAAAAACTGAGCTTCTATTGATCAGTATTATCAAGATCTAAAATTTCTTAATTTATGAATAAACCTCCAATGGCGAGTATGGTTTCAGTCATTTTTCGCACATTATGGGCATTAATTTATCATTATCACCACAAGTTACACATCGTGGCAATTGCGGATTCGAAATGTACAAAATTTGATATACATGAACGCCATTGACCCATACCTCCATTGAAGTATGTTGAAGGAGGTTTACGTTAGGGATAAAAGCCAATTATTTCGTTTACAATAGTATAAATGTATGCAATATGGAGAGTATTAGAAAACTATAGAATTGTTTGTATCTAAAACTTAAATACATGTAAAAACATATTTAAAATTAGTAGAAAACATTATATTACATAATAGATAATAGGTGTGATATTCTTATTGGTTTGACTATATTTGACTTTGGTGGATAATTTCTTAATTGTCTACTAAAAAATTTTCACAAATCTTATGACATTATTGTCTTGCCCGTCATCTTCTTTTAGTGATGATGATGATCCTTTCTCCATTAATTCTGCTCTCTTCACATTTATGCACTTGTAAATGAAATCATTAAGGATTTTCATTGATGGTTTTTGCTTCTTCTCTTCTCCAACATTCAACCACCTCATAAATTTCCATACCTATACTAGTACAATGTGTCGAAAAAATATTACTCGCTCAAGATCTTGTGTTGGATAGTTCGTGGTATTAGTGTGCTTCAAAGTAGTTGTTGACTTTTTCTATTATTTAGGATTAACAAGTTAGTGGATCCTAGAATATCTTTTATTTCTATTTGCATTGTTATGTAACGTGGGCCATGACCCACTTTCCTTTCCTTTGTTTTCGTTTGAGTCAGTTTGTTCTAAGATTGCCTTATATAAGGCCTTTAGTTGTCATTGATTATTCAAAAAATAAGCATTTTTCACTTTTCCCTATTAACATTCTATCTTGGTATCAATAGCTTTTTTTTATTATTTGAAAGAGATCACTACTCACATACAACCAAAAAGCACCGCAGCTTTGCTTTCACTCTTCTCTTTCAATTAATAAAAAATTACCAGGTTCAATCCTTCAATTAGAAGGGAATTGAAGCAAGCACGGCAGCTTGTTCTTCAATTGAGAGTCTTTTTGAGTGAAACACAGTGAGTTTTTTCCACAAAATTGAGTAATTCCATGGCAGCAAATGGACTTTCCACCACTTCCCAACCTTTAATTCCTGTATTTAATGGGGAGAAGTATGAGTTTTAGTCAATTAAAATGAAAACCCTCTTCCAATCTCAAGAGCTGTGGGAATTTGTTGAAGATGGTTGTGATCCTAAAGAAAAGGATGAGCAAAAATTGAAGGAGAGTAAGAAGAAGGATGCTAAAGCCTTATTCTTTCTTCAACAAGCTGTGAGTGACTCCCTATTCTCACGAATTGCTTCTGCAACAACATCCAAAGAAGCTTGGCAAACTCTAAAAACCGAATTTCAGGGCTCCGCCAAGGTAATTGAAGTCAAACTTCAATCTCTTCGTTCTGAATTTGAAACACTTAATATGGATGCCAAGGAATCAATTCAAGATTATTTATCTAGAGCTAGTTCAATTGTTAACAGAATGAGGTCATATGGTGAAAAAATTACTGATCAAATTGTTGTTAAAAAGATATTGAGGACTCTAAATCCTCGATTTGATCTTATTGTTCCTGCAATTGAGGAAGCTCATGATCTCTCTACTTATACTTTTTTTGAATTAATGAGTTCTCTACAAAATCATGAAGAAAGATTGAATAGGAAGCAAGGTAACACCGAAGAGAAGGCATTCCAAGTGAAAGGGGCATCCTCCAAAGATAAATCATCATTCTCTAGTGGAAGAGGACATGGCAGAGGCGGTAACCGTGGTCGAGGTCGCGGTGGTCGAAGTGGAGGACGAGGCCATGGTTATTCATCTGCGCCACGGTACAATCAGAAGAGCTCCCTTCAATGTCCCTATTGCAAAAAATTTGGCCACAAAGAAGTAGATTGTTGGTCAAAGCAGAGAGATGAAGGAACAAAAGCACATTTGGTTGAGGAAGATGATCACTCAGAGACGCTATTCATGGCACATTTTCCCGACAACATAACCGAAAGTGATGTTTGGTTCATTGACAGTGGGTGCTCCAACCATATGTCAAATTCTCGCTCATTGTTTGAGCATTTGGATGTCTCACAAAAATCTGAAGTTCGACTTGTTGACAACAAGAAGGTTCGAGTTGACGGAAAAGGTACGATTGCTATACACTCAAGCAATGGTACAAAGAAATTACTCCATGATGTTTACTTTGTACCTAGTCTAGCTCATAATTTGCTAAGTGTGGGACAATTGATGAATAATGGGTTGGTTGTTGTCTTTGATGATGGTCATTGTGTTATTAGAGACAAGAAATCTGGTTTAAACATTGCAAATTTTGGTATGACTAAAAATAGAATGTTCCCATTAGATGTATCCATCGTAGAAAAAAAGGCTCTTGTAGTTCAAGGATGTAGTGAATCTAACTTATGGCATCTACGTTATGGTCATTTACATTTAAATGTTTTGAAATTGTTGAGTAACAAGGAAATGGTTTTGGGGCTGCCAAAATTAGATGCACTTAAATTTTGTGAAGGTTGTGCCTTGGGCAAACATAGTAACAAGCCTTTTCCCATTGGAAAGTCTTGGAGAGCATCTGAATGTCTTGATTTAGTTCATGCTGACTTGTGTGGACCGATGAAAACTAAGTCCTTGAATGGAAGTCGTTATTTTCTATTGTTCACTGATGACTATACCAGAATGAGTTGGATTTATTTTCTAACTCTCAAGTCTGAAGCTCTTGACATGTTCAAAAAATTCAAAGCCTTTGTTGAGAACCAATCAGGATGCTCCATAAAAGAGTTACGTACGGATAATGGAGGTGAATTTTGTTTAAATAATTTTGATTCCTTTTGTGAGGAACTTGGCATTTTCAAGCAGCTTACAGCTCCATATACTCCTGAGCAAAATGGAGTGGCAGAGCGGAAGAACCGCACCGTGGTTGAAATGGCCAGAAGCATGTTAAAGGCTCGAGGTCTTCCAAACCAATTTTGGGCAGAAGCAGTAGCTACAGCAGTATATCTCTGCAACATTTCTCCCACCAAGGCAGTCTTGAATCAAACTCCTTATGAAGCATGGCATGGTGTGAAGCCTACGGTAAGCCACTTAAAAGTTTTTGGTTGTATTGCCTATGCTTTGGTAAAATCATCACATCACAAACTTGAAGATAAATCAGAAAAATGTATTTTTCTTGGTTATAGTTTGCAGTCCAAAGCTTATAGGCTTTACAATCCAATAAGTGGCAAGATCATTATTAGTCGTGATGTGTTATTTAATGAGTCTGCTAGTTGGTCTTGGGATTCTGATCAGGCAGGAACGAAGGTTCCTTTTATTGATGATGGTGAAGCTTCTCGACATTAAGGTGACATCAACACTTCATTTAACAACAATACTCCTCCAGCAAGCCCAATCTCCCAACCTGACAGCAACACTTCATCTTCACCTCAGAGTACACCAGAATCTCAGCAGAGGTTTTGTTCACTAAGAGAAATTTATGAGACAATAAATTTTTCTCTCTCATTGTCCGATCCTATCTATTATGATGATGCATCCCATGAACAAGTATGGAAAGATGCAATGGCCGAAGAAATGAGGTGCATTCAAAAGAACAACACATGGGAGCTAGTTGAACTTCCGGAAGGTAAAAATGCAATTGGGTTGAAATGGGTATTCCGCACCAAGTATAATGCTGATGGAAGTATTCAAAAACATAAGGCAAGGCTGGTGGTAAAAGGCTATGCACAAGAGCAAGGTGTTGACTATGATGAGACGTTTTCCCCTATGGCTCGCTTTGAAACGGTGAGAACTTTTCTTGCCTTAGGTGCTCAACTTGGTTGGCCTATTTTTCAATTTGATGTCAAATCAACTTTCCTTAATGGGGAGTTGAAGGAGGAAGTGTTTGTAGCTCAACCCGAAGGTTTTGTCAATCAAAAAGAGGAGCATAAAGTCTATAAGTTGCGGAAGGCATTGTATGGACTTAAACAAGCTCCGCGTGCATGGTACACCAAAATTGATTCTTATATCCTTGAGAAAGGATTTGAAAGAAGTAAAAATGAGCCTACACTCTATATTAAGAAGGTAGGTATTGCTGATTTTTTGGTGGTTTGTCTCTATGTTGATGATATAATATATATGGGGTCTTGTGAGTCTATTGTCATTGAGTTCAAGTTGAGTATGATGAAGGAATTTGAGATGTCAGACATGGGTTTGTTGAATTATTTCCTTGGATTAGAGGTGAAGCAAGGAGCTGATGGTATTTTTCTTTCCTAAAAAAAGTTTGCAGAAGATCTTCTCAAAAAATTTCAGCTTACAGATTGCACTCCTGCTTGTACTCCTATGAATATCAATGAAAAATTATCATCTAATGATGATACTAGTGCAGCAAATGCAAAGCTGTACAGAAGTATGGTTGGTGGTTTGAACTACTTATCTCACACTAGGCCTGATATAGCACATTCAGTTGGTCTAGTTTCCAGATTTATGCATAAGCCATCAAAGCATCACCTTGGAGCTGTGAAGAGGATACTGCAGTACATTGCTGGTACGTCCGACTACGGAATCTGGTACAAGAAAGTTGATGATTTGAAGTTGGTTGGCTATTGTGATAGCGATTGGGCAGGTTCCGTTGATGATAGAAAGAGCACTTCCGGGTACGTATTCACTCTTGGTTCCGATGTTATCTCTTGGTCATCAAAAAAACAGAGTACAGTGGCTTTATCTTCATCTGAAGCAGAATATGCAACCATTACTTCAGCAGCCTGTCAAGCAATTTGGCTTAGGAGGTTGTTGGCCGACTTCCTTCAGGAGCAACAAGGTGCTACAGAGTTATACAGTGACAACATGTCAGCTATCAGTCTGACCAAAAATGTTGTTTTTCACAGTCGTACGAAGCACATCGACATTGGGCACCACTTCATTCGTGACTTAGTAGCACAGGGAGATATTGCAGTGAAGTTTTGTACTACAAATCAGCAGGTGGCTGATATCCTCACCAAGTCTCTTGCGTTAAAGAAACATGAGTATTTCAGATTGCAAATGGGAGTATGCAACTTTGAATCAAGGGGGTGTGTTGGATAGTTCGTGGTATTAGTGTGCTTCAAAGTAGTTGTTGACTTTTTCTATTATTTAGGATTAATAAGTTAGTGGATCCTAGAATATCTTTTATTTCTGTTTGCATTGTTATGTAGCGTGGGCCATGACCCACTTTCCTTTCCTTTGTTTTCGTTTGAGTCAGTTTGTTCTAAGTTTGCCTTATATAAGGCCTTTAGTTGTCATTGATTATTCAAAAAATAAGCATTTTTCACTTTTCCCTTTTAACATTCTATCTTCTTGCACATCTTTCAAAAGTGGAAATTGAGGCAAATTAATGGGCAGAGATATTAGATCGTGCAGTTCATCATGATGGTACACATTGTATCATAGATGAGCCTTAAAAGAATATCTTTTAAGTCAATCTCAATCCCACATTGAGAAGCATGGTCAAGAAATGGGAGAAGCCTATTTTGCACCTTTTCCCACGTTACACGAACCAAAGAATGGTGAAAATTAGGATTATTGAGAAAAAAATTGAGCCATATTTTGATGGTATTTCCATGTAGTTGAATCTGTATTCAAAATTCCATCTCCTAGGGTTTCAAGGATTTCATATAGCTTTAAACCTTTTTCATAGTTGCCAAAAGATTTGCTTAATATATGGTGAAGAAATACGTTCATGTTAGTGAACCAAGGACCTTTAAAATGGAAAGCCATATTGGTTTTCTCCATAAGTTCAATAACGAACTCATAAATTCTATGAGAATTTATGAGTAATGTTGGAATCATACCAACGATAGGCCAGTGCATTGGGATCCCATTTTTGTTATGAAAGAAGAACCCAATAAGAAGAGAAGAAAGGAAGAGTAGTGTAATGATAACCATATACCCCATTATAGTTGGAATTAAATTTGTTTTCAGAGCAACACTTGTAGGAGTAATGCATGTGATGAAATTGGAATACGGTTTATTTTTAAGTTAGTTCCTTCTATCGCTTATATATATATATATATATACATGTATTATTATATACTAATTTGTAACCCATATGTAGTACATATTCAAATCATGGATCCCAACATTGTTCAAATGAATAGTTGAATGGTGTTTTCTTCATAAGTATTCTGGCTAAGGTGGCGGGATAATCTTGGTATGGGGGTTTCTACTTGGAGTGAAATCCTGTCATTTTGGATAGATATAATTTTAAATTGTAATCCTTTTGTCACTTTTGTTTTTGCTTGTTTAACAGTCTTGGTTTTCTTCATAACTACAATTTTTAGTATGTGTTGTGGATTAGCTTTGAATTTGAATTGGCTGTTTGTTTGGTTATTTTTCATTGTCCATTTTTCCCATGTAAATTCACTTCTGAATTGTTAACTGATGACTTTAATATTATTGTTGTTGTAGTAGTAGTTGCTATTTTGTACTTAGATTTAATTTGTTCATAATATTATCAATGTGTATTAGCTATGTTAGTGTTATTTTGTACTTGACTTTGTTTTGTTCATAATATTATTATTGTGTTCACAATATACTTATGATACCTTAATATATATTATTATATAACATAAGTGGATTACCATTCACAAAAAATATGAAGATGCATCACTGATTTTTATTTCATAAAATATAAACTATCAATAATGTTTTTTGTATTGTTTAAAAATTATTGGTAGATTGATATCAAAATTATTACTATATCATTACTCCATAGTTAGAAATTAGTAGCCATAGTCAATCCTTAAAATCATAGTAAAAAAATCAATAATTATAATTAAAAATCAATAGTTAAAAATCAATAATCAATAATTAAAAATAAATAATCAATATCTATAGTTAGAAACCAATAAACAATAATCATTAGTTAAAAATCAATAATCATAGTTAAAAATCATTAATCGATAATAAAAACTTTCAATTCATTTCAGCTCTAATCAGTTCAATTCAATTTAGTTCAACCCCAGTTTAGTTCAGTTCAGTTCAATTGTTTTCAGCTGAGGTAAACAGACCCGAAGTTTTTATTTTTTGTAGACTTAAGAAAGTTTTTCAAAAACTTGCCTTATATTTTAACCAAGTTAATAAGGCTCCTTATTATTAGCTTCGACCTAGGCCTCCAAAATCTTAGAAACGGCATTGCATATACCAAATATGGAATTTCTGATTATTTGTAATTAAAACTACCATTTACACCTCCAATTCCCACATACCAAACACGCCATTAGGGAGTAACAACTAACAAGGGTGATGGTGTCACACTGGTAAGAAATATGATCTAGTAAACCATCATGGCTCACGGGAGGTGTTTGGTATGTGGGAATTAGAGGTGGGAATAGGAGTTTTAATCCCAACTAGTGTGTAATACGATGTTTGGTACATGGGAGTGGGATTGTTAGGAATGAATAAGAATGGGAATAAAAGGCATACCAAAGAACCTTAGAAACTAAACTTTGCTCAATGGACTTGGTAGGAACAATTGTTATACTATACTCCCATGAGCACATTCTCAAATATACTCTGTATAACTAGCCTATATATACACCTTATCCATCTTCTTTTTTCCAATTCATTTTGCTTGCCCAATTTTTCTCTCTCCTTTAATTTATTTTCCACTTTCTCTCTCAACTTACCCACTCAAATTTCTACAACAAAACATCAAACCTTCAACAATAGAAGATTATTCGTTGATAATATTTTCAGAATTTGATAAAAAACTTGAAATTCAAAATTAATTTCAAGCAAAATTAACAAACTCTATCAACAAGAAGGTATGATTTTATTTCTTTTTGAAAAAATTGAATATTACACCTATATAAGTGAATATTTACAATATTTACTTCATATTCACTTTTAATTAGTGCATATTTTGCTGAAATTGATTATTTCGATCTTAATAGATCATTAAAAAACTTAATATTCCGTATTATTTTGTCCTCATATTATAATACTCGTTTTTTGCTATGTAATATTCATTTTTCAGAATGTAATATTCATTTTCCAAAATTCAATGTTTGCTTTCTTTGGAATGAATATTACCGTATGAAATTTGAATATTACATTGTAAATTCATTATTTGGAAGATAATATTCATTTTTGTGATGTGATATTCACTTTCTTGAAATCAATATTAGTTTACAAAAGGTAATGGAAATCTCATTTAATTTAAACTTTGGGACGTGCAGTGTAATTCATTTTTGGTAGCGTGAAATGAATATTAACCTTCGTGTTTTTTTTTGTTTTTTTAGGTGAAACCTTGCAAACAAGTCTACATGCAAATGGAAGATGGATAAGGATAATGAATACTACATATCTATAAACGAATATTGAATCACATATTCAGAAAATGAATATTACTTGTTCAAAAAATGAATATTTCAGAAACGAATATTACACAATAAAATGAATATTAATGGTAGATGAATAATGAGCAGAACTAAACTACATTCAAGAAAATAATTGAATGTTACGCATCAAGAACTGAATAAGACATTTATTCAAGATGAATATTATTCATTAGAAGATGAATATTACTTTTTTGGTTCCAAAATAAGATAAATAAGCTCAAAGGTTGAGTAAATGATATTACTCGTGTAAAATGAATATTACATATATAAAATGTGTATCACTTATAAAAAAAATATACTACTCATCAAGGATTGATTTAAAGATAACCAAGTGTAAAAGTAGAACAAATGTATATTACTTTGTACAAAGTGAATATTAAACACAAAAGTGTATATCACTCATCAAAAACTGAAATTTTCATAATTAAAAACTTAGAATGCATTGTTTGTAATATCACTTATTGAAATATGATTAATATGTATTGGAAATAAAAATCATGGGTTGAACATATAATATTACCATTGAAAAATGAGTATTACAAACTCGCTCTTATTAGCACAAGTATGAGCATAATAATTAGTTCCAAAATAAAGATCAATAGTTTTGTTTATGAACATTTCGTGTTCAAATACGAATATTAACTTTTTTTTTATTTGATTTAGTTCTAAAATTTTAACAATAAGAGAAATTTGATTAATAAATGCTGAATATATTGCTTAGAAATATTACTTATTGCAAAATGAATAGTATACTTTACATTTGAATATTACACCCTACCGAATGAATATTATTCTCTGTGAAATAAATATTACGCAATACCATATAGTGTGTACATCACACGCGCCTAGGAGTATATTATGGATTGTGCTCCCGAAAGCACATAATAATTTTCCATAATCGGAATGTAATAATTGATATTAGGGCCCTGGTGCCCTCATTTTACTGTCTCTCTTGGTTTTGCTAGTCGGTGTTGGACCTTGCGCATTGTAAAAAAACAAAAGAATCTCTACATCTTAAAAAACAAGGAAGGCAAACACTATTCCAATGAACAGTACTACAATAAACGATCTCGGCCGTTGGTTTCCTTCGATCACAGCCGTTCATCCTTCCCCATTTTATTTCTTCAATTCTCACTTTTCCTCCTCTCGTTTCTCTCTCTTCCGACTCTCCTCTTTTCTTTCTCTCCCAAAAGCCTCTGTTAGGGTTTTCTACACTTTCTTCTCCTCTTTCTCTCATCCGCCATTTTTGTTGCAACCCTTTCCTTTCCTTCACTTTCTTGCTACCCTTTCCTTTATGTCACCTTTTTGCGTCTCTTTCCTGATTGCGTTGTGGATGAAAGCTTCTCGATTCTGGCTTCGTTACTTTGGTAGGATTTTATTTCATTTTTTTATCTTCAACTTGATTCATTGCGATTTTAGGTTTGTTAGTTTTTCTCTCAGTATCGTTAGTTTGATTTTTGATATTTAACTCGATATTTTTTAATTGTGTAATATGTGTTGAATTTAGTTTTCATTTTAAACTAATAATTCGGGTTTCTAAGAGTATATTTGTAGTTTTGGTGTATTTAGTTGTTTTAGGTTAAGTTTTAGTTTAAATTTTCTTTTCGTTTAACAGTTCAAGGCTTTGTTTCGTGATATAGATTTGGTAATTTTTAATTTTTGATTGATGAATAGGTTTTTGAAGTTTGTAGAGGTGGTGGATGAAGATAGGCGAGGCTACGGCGGGGAACGAAGGCAACTAAAGCAGCGGTGGTTTGAATTGGAAGTGGTGGGTTCATCAGATCTGAAAATGTAAGCTTCAATTTGCGCTTCTACTTTCTCATCAAATGCTGTTTTCGCTTTTTCTGACATGTAAGCGGTGGTTTGAATTTGAATCTTAGTTTTCAGTTTCAGATTACTAATTTCTTCATCTTTAATTTGGCTCATGCTTGCAACCCTTTCTGGTGAAACCAATTTTTTTAATTTACTCTTATTTTTGTAGTTTTTAGTGTCAGATTTTTTATTTTCTATAAAATTGCTTGTATTTGTTTTTCAGTTTGAGTTTCATATTTACGCATGTACGAACTATTTTGGCATTATAATTATAATTTGGGTTTCAAATTGCGACCCTTTTGTTTGAGCATTTGCTTTTCTTGTTTAGGTATTACAAATTATCTTTTACGACACTTGACTGAGTGCTTTATTGTTTTTCCAGGCAACTCTGAATGATTCATTTCTCATTGCTCCTGATAAGTTATCAGACAATGAAATAGAGGATGTGGTAAGTTTATGGATTTTGGTTTCAGTCTTATCAGTCAATAGTCATCACTATTTGAGCTCTGTGTGTGAAGAGGGCGTCTTTATTATTGACTTTAACTTCTAAATGACTTGCAACCCTTTACCTTTGTTCAATCAATTGGTTTCTAGCTTTATTCCTAACATTATTGTTTCGATTTTGATTTCGATCCTGACTTTCAGGGCGCCTTTTTGTTTTCGTCATTGTTATGGCAGCAGCAGCATCAACAAACNGTCATTGTTATGGCAGCAGCAGCATCAACAAACTTCTGTGATTTCTCACAGTTATTTTTACTTTAATTTTATGCATTCGGTTATTTGTACTTCAATTGCTGAATCAATGGAATTTAATTAGATTTTTTCATAGATAGCTTTTTATGATCGTTACACAACACAATTATTTGTGGAAAAAGGCAAGGGTTGCAAGAACAAACTAACCAATGTAAAAATCTATTCATGAATGCAATTAGTTCAGCAATACTCAGCTAATAGGGGTTGGGGAAAAGGGGTGATGTCATGGATTCATGGGTATGAGCTTTTGATACACCAGCAAATTTGGTGTAGCTACATGGCTGCTAATGGGTGCAGGAGGTGGAGTTAACAGTACAACAATGAGGTGAGATAGAGTTGGGTTGTTATGGGGTGCAGGGGGTGGAGTTAGCAGTGACAGCAATGACGAAGAGATAGAATTAGGCTGCTATGGAGTATAAGGGGTGAGGTTAGTAGTGACAGCAATGAGGGTGAGATAGAGTTGGGCTGCTATGGGGTGCGTTGTCATTATCATTGAGTGACTACAATAAGAGTGAGGTAGAGTTGGGCTATCATGGGGTGGGCTTAGCAGTGACTACAATGAGGGTGAGATATATTTGGGTTGCTATTGACATCTTCGTTTGCTATTCTGATTAGCTTTTGATCAGGTTTTGAGTGTTCATTTTGTCTTTTGTTGAAAGCGAGTTGTTTTTTTCCTGCTTTGTCCAATATCTATGATCTATCTTCTATCTATAAACTATAATCTATAATATTGATGTCGCTCCAATAAATTTTAGTATAGATTGCAACTTTAATCAAATCATTGTACAATTTTGTTGTTTTAGGAATTATGTGCGATACATTGTCAATTTTTTTAGGAGTGTTCTTAACTCTCTTCCAACGGTGGTTTGAATGGATAATTTTTGTTGACTCATGAATTGAGAGTAAAGTTTTGATGATGACTAACACAAACAAGCTTAACTAATATATACTTTAGTTCCTATGAGATCTCACAGGTTCAAAGTGTAAGGACTTGGAGCAAATTGAAGGAACGTAACAAGCTATACAACCAAGTTCATGGAGAAGTTCCTAGGCAGAATATTGCAAGGAACACAAAGAAAGAAAAGAAGTTCCTGTAACACAGTATGTAGGAACAAGCTGCGAGAATAGATCTGTTCCTACAGGAAACAGGCGAACAAAGTCAAGACATCCACATGAGTTCTTGGTAAAGAGAAGAGAATTTCCCAGAAGATTATAAGCATAATCTTCTAAGAACTTAGTAATACATTGGAGTCTCAAATCAGATTGGAACATCAAACTAAAAGAAGTTCGAATCTATCCGACGAAGTGGTCTAGGTTAATTTATTGGGCGGATTTTGCTGAAGAATAAAAACGGCATCTAGGGTTTTAACAAGTCAAGAAATGTTGTAACATCCTAAGTTTGTAGGAATAAGTCATGGGTTCATGGCAATAAAGCGGTTAAATTAGTCAAGTCAAAAGGCCTATTCTCCTGGTCTACCATACTTGGGATAGTGGAAAATCATGGAGTTGTGGATGAGCAAAGAACGTGGTTGAAGACTGAAGATTACAAGCCAGAACCATTCTATAAATACTCCAAGAAATTCAAGAAGAATGAAGAACATCAGAGAACACATTGAGTATTTAACAATACAGTTTTGATGTTGTTGTTCCGTCCAGTTTAAAAAGGTCTTTTCAATGTATTAGAGTCAGAATTGATTGATTAGTGAGAAAAAGAGAAGTGTGAGAACTAGAGAAGCAGTGGAGAAAAAGAGAAAGAGAAGCGAGAGATAAAGAGTGAGAATGGAGAATCAAGTTCCTACAGGAACTGACGAGGGAAATTAGAGAATTTAGGCTGTAATAGTTGTTACAGGCCTTAATAGAAGTGGAGTTTTGTTCTTAGGGCCAAGGAAGTTTTTCTCATAAAATATCACTCGTACTCTTTAATCGTTTAAATTTGTTTAAATTCCGCATACAAGTTCCACACAGCATTCACCCCCCCTCTTGCAGTGTTCCTATAGAAACACAGTTGGTATCAGAGCAGGAACTCGGGAAATTCAAGCAACCTGAAGAGGGATCTGAAGATGAACACTCACGAGAAGTTGGAGGAAGGTTACTCAACTCGAAGACCACCCATGTTTGATGGAAAGTTTTATACTTATTGGAGAATCGAATGGAGATTTTCATCAAGGCTGAAAAATACCAGGTTTGGCGAGTGATTGAAGTAGGTGACTATGAGGTAACAAAAAATAACGCTAATGAAGCAGTTCCTAAGTTAATTTCTGAATATGAAAAAGAAGATTTTGAGAAAATGGAAATTATGCATGTGCTATTAAATTGTTACATTGTGGTATTGGACCGCTGACACAACCGTGTCATGGGGTGCAAAAACGCTAAACAAATATGGGATTTATTGCAAGTAACTCATGAAGGAACTAATGAAGTAAAACGATCTAAAATTGATTGTTAATGTTCTAAATATGACGTTTTGAAATGTTACCTAGAGAGTCGTACAAGATATGCTTCTCGTTTTACTAACATCACCAATGAGCTTTCTTCTCTTGGAAAATAGATACCCACTGATGAGCAGGTTAGGAAAGTACTGAGGAGTTCTACCACAAGATGAAAGATGGAGAGCCAAGGTCATTGCACTCATAGAAAACAAAGGATTCACGAAGTACAACATTGAACAACTTGCTGGTTCCTTACTGACCCATGAATTGCATCTGGAGGAACTGGAGAAAGTTCCAGAAGCAAAGGGTGGCCTTGAAAGCTGAAAGTGACGAATCAGAAGAAGAATATGAGGAGGCTGTGTTGCGTCAGAGATTCAAAAGGGCTCTCAACAGAATCGAAGTTCCTATAGGAACACGGCAGAAAATTCACTAGTAACAAAAGGGAATTCGTGTGCCATAAGTGTGAATCCTCAGATCACTTCATCAAAGACTGTCCTTATGGGATACTGAAAAGGGAAGTCCAAGGGCAATGAATATGTCAGGGAAAAGAAGGAACAAGTCAAAGAAAAAT
>PYUH01002904.1:0-19639 GCA_016808085.1 Suaeda aralocaspica
ATTAGGAAAACAAAAAATCTACCTAATCCGGATACAAGTCGTGCGCACACGGCCTTGAAAATTTCTTACCTAAATCTTAGATATTTTGAGAAACAAATCTAGGACAAATATATTCACAACTAACTTAAAGGTGACAAGTCAAACAACACGGAAAACAGTAAATCAGAGTGGCCCAAAAGCTTTCCAAATCTGTCAAAAATCCCGTAATATAATCGCTCTCGTTTTCTTGGAATTTTGATGGATTACATTTTCCAGAACTCAAGAAAAACTTTTGAGCTTCGATCTTTTTTCAAGAAACCTCATGTTTCGGGTGCCCCATGCTTGATCCATCAACCATGGAATCATAGATTAATAGAAAATCACAAAACCCAAATGGGAACAACCCTATCAAGTGAAGTGGGAAGAAAACCCATATGCTCAAATTCCAAACTACTAATTATTCGTGCTTGATTTTTTACGTGAGGAAAACATTGTGCATTCACCATGCACACGTAAAAAATTTACCCTAGCCAAACCCCAAGAGTCTAGTGTCTCATAAAGCCACTAGTTCTACAATGGTTGATCTGCTTTGCACTTTACCAAACCATCGAAGTTTTGCGCGTTTGATAATTCGTATCAATTAGGGTTCCATGGCCTTGGTTGATCATGGTCATATTGCTTAAGGTAATGATGCTTGGATAATGGTTAAGGCCATAGGGACGTTGGTTTAGCTAAGGGATAGATTGGTTGTTGAGCCTATGGGTTTTCTTCCCACTCCACTTGTTTTAGGGTTTTCCCATATGGTGTTTTGTGATGTTTATGAATTCTAGGAGCCTTATGCATGGTTGATGGAATCAAGCATGGGAACACAAAAATGGCGGTTCTGAAAAAAAGATTGAAGCTTTCAAAGGTTTTGAAGTTCTTTGCAAATGGAAGTCCTTCAAAATTGCGCAAAAACACCTTATTCAAGTATGCGGTGATTTGGCGGGGGAAACGTCGTGGGCAACTGGTGTCCGTTTTTTCCGTGTTGTTTGACCAGTCAACTTTGTTAGTCAAATGTAGTTCGCTCCTTAGGTTGGGCGATTTTCGGAATTTGTCGGAAAGGAAAAAATATTCCGGCATATATTTAGGAATCATAATTCGGGCGGTTTAGGATATTTCCGTGTTTATTAGGAGATTTTCTTGTTTTCTAGATTTACTTGGATGGGACTAAAGTCTAGGATTAGTTGGTTATTTTAGCATATTTAGTAGTCATATTGTGAAATACTCGAGGTTTTCAATAATTTAAATTAAGATACAAGTTTACAAACAATACACATTGGGCTTTAAGAGTGATGTGTGAGGATTTGCACACGAAATCTTCAAGCGGGGGGGGGGTTTCTGAATAATTTGAGAGTTAAAAGCTTCAATTAGTCACCATTGTTTTAGGGTTGTGTTGAGTGTTCATATAAGCAATAAAACGCCTAGATTTTAGATTTGTGAGTGCTCCTATCTAAAGCTAGGATTTCCGGATCCGAAGCATTGTGAGTGTTCCTGTGCTAGTTTTTTCTACCTATCAATCTAGCTTGCGTCCAAGCACTTAGTTTAGACCTAAAGAGATAGATCAGGTGGTCATTTAATTTTTTCAAGGTGGAGTTGAGATTAGTTAAGTTAAGTGATAGTAACTTTAATTAATGCACTCACAGGATGGATCACAGTGGTGGTACAGGGAACAAGTATGGTTTGGTCATGAGTTGTCCGCATTTCACTGCATAGGGTTTTTGATGTGAATTTTGTATAGGACAACGCCACTCACACAAATAACCTTAGACTTCAAAATTTGATAAGCTACGCACCACAAATCTGAACTTTAAGGCGACATAATTAGTAGAATTGAGTAAGACAAAGACCCTCAACATCCTAAGAAACTATCCTCACTGAGATAAAAAGCACCACTCATCAAGTTCGAATTCAACAAGGAAACTTCAAAACTGTTTACTCCGTGAAACAAAGAAAAAAACGGAAAAACACTTTGTGTTTAATCTCTAAAATCTGAATTTTCTGATGATTGACATCGATTTATAGGCTAAAACATAACACACAATATTTTTCAGAAATCTAAACATATCTAACTACCTAGATTATAGGCATAACAAATAAGATTAGGATACAAGAAAATCATAACAAACCGGATACATATCTTGCACCATATTATTTTGTAATCTGATTCTAGTCTTAATATAGATTTTGCAAATCAAATCTAAGAACACGATATTTCCGAAAAACAAACTAAGTGACCAAGTCAACCAATTGAACAAAACCAGGTGACAACGTGCCATAACTTCAAAAAATCTTCCAAAATCCCGCCAATGCATGCTTGATTTTTCGTTGATTTTTGTTGGAATGCGGATTCAGAACTCAAGAACCTCTTCAAGATGATTCAATCTTTATTTCAAGCAACCTCCATTTTTTATTTCTAATGCTTGATTCCATCAAACCTGGACTCATAAACTAATCAAGGAAAATAACAAAAAACAATTATGGTCAAAACCCTATCAAATGCGTGAGAAAAAAAAAAAAAAAAAAAAAAAAAAAAAAAAAAAAAAAAATAAAAAAAAAAAAAAAAAAACTAAAAAAAAAAAAAAAATAAAAAAAAAAAAAAAAAAAAAAAAAAAAAAAAAAAAAAAGTATAAAAAAAAAAAAACCCCCCCCCCAAAAAAAACGAAAAAAAACAAAAAAAAAAAAAAAAAAAAAGAAAAAAAAAAAAAAAAAAAAAAAAAAAAAAAAAAAAAAAAAAAAAAAAAAAAAAAACAAAAAAAAAAAAAAAAAAAAAAAAAAAAAAAAAAAAACAACCATTATAGTCAACAATTATAAACGACTAACTATACTTGCTCTTATTTACGTGAATAAGCTCGGCAACTGTCACATTGACACGTAGAAATCCACCCTAGCCACCCAAGAAGCCTTGTGTCTCCATAAGCCACTAACCCCCCAAGGTTGCTTCTTGTGTTCACCTTCATCAACCCAAACCCTCGAAGTTTGATCTTAACATGAGTATCATCTCTCTTCTTCAAAGAGTTTGTCCTCAAACCTCGAAGTGGTCACAGGAACATAGGAGCAAATCACCCATGTTGGAAAGTAGCATGGATCCATATTCTCCTGGTAATTCAATTTAAGCATTATCCCCATTACTTTATGATCTAAACGGTCCACACAAACGAGGCATAGTTTATTTCTTCCTTTGATTGTGAAATCTTTCCTTCCTCAAGTGTAACCAAACCAAATCCCTTCTGTAGACATGTGTGATTTATGCTGTTTGCTCGTGCCTTATAAATATCATTAACCTTCTCAATTCGAGCCCTTAATTTGCATGAAGTTTTTGCTATCTACCAACCTTAGTCTTGGCATTTTGGTACCAACTCCCTTAGGAATACGTTACAAAATCAATTGGTAAATAGGATGTAACCAGAGACATATCAAAGGTGAGTGTTTAGTAGCATAGTAGGTGACCTTATAAGCAAATTCAGACTGAGCAGCTTCAAATCCCATCTTTTGGGTTTACTACCAAAACCACGCAACAAAACTCCTAGTGTTGATTAGTTACTCGTTTGGCCATCTGTTGAGGAGTTAAGATGTGCTAAACAAAGTTTCGTGCCTATTAAACTCCAAAGTGACTTCAAAAGTAGCTCATGAATTGGTGTCTTATCACTTACAATAGTCTTGGAACCCATGCAACCTTATGATGTCTTTACAATATAAATCAGCCACATTCATAGCATCATCTGTCTTGTGACATGGTGTAAAAGTAGCCATCTTTGAAAATCTATCAACTACTCCATAATAGCATCGTTCCCCTTGGTGTCCTTGGTAACCCTACAATAAAATCCATAGAAACGTCTTCCCAAGTCCTCTGCACTGGTAATGGAGTATAAAAACCTGATGAAAGGCTGCCTTTGGCTTTGACAAGTAGCACATGAGCAATATGGCTTCAACATCACAATTCTTTGGCCAATAGAAATGTTCTTGCAACATGGTTAGTGGCTTGTAATGCCAAATGTCCAGCAATACCTCCTCCAGTGAGCCTCCCTTACTAACAACTCACGTATAGAACACTTAGGTATGCATCAATAGATTACCTTGAAAAAAACCTCATGTAGCACATAAGAACTCATGACCCTTTGAAAGTGCGCCATTATGGTCCAAAATCCACATCTTGCTCGTAAAATTGTGTTATCAAATCTAACCAAGCAACTTAAGTTCAAAACACCGAGACAAAGTATACCTTTGACAAAGCATCAGCAACAATTAGACTTTCCTGTTTTTACTTTGAAGAGAGTGAAAAGATTGCAAAAATTCAACCCATTTAGCATGTCTGGATCAATTTTTGGTGGCCATTAATGTGCTTCAAAGCTTCTGATCAGATGTAATATGAAGTGATAGGTCTTAGATAATGACTCCAATGATCCAAAGCTCTAATAATGGCATAGAACTCCCCTTGTCATTGTAGAATAATTCAGTTTAGCACCATTAACTTTCACAAAATAAGCAATGGCCTTTTCCTGGACTAGAACAGCACCAATTCCAACCCCACTGATCCGTCTCATTCAAATGGTTTAGAGAAATCTGGAAGGCTAGTATAGGCGTGTACAAAGCAACTTTTTAATCAATTCAAAAGCTTCTTGTGCCCTTAGCTCACTCAAACTTAGGGCTTATCCTTTATTATGCATTCTGTATATGGAGCAACAATAGATGAAAAATTCTTCACAAACCTCCTATAGAACGAAGCTAACCCATGAAAAGCACGTAATTCAGTCACGTTCTTTGGTGTTGCATGATTTATAGCTTCCACTTAGATGGATCAACAGAAACCCCATCTTTGGACACAATATACCCCCCCAAACGTCACATTGGTACCATGAAATAACACTTTTCAAGCTTAGCATAGAGCTTTGTTCTCTTAAGTCCCAAACAACACTCCTTAGATGGCTTAGATGATCATTTACACTTTGCTATACACCAAAATATCATCATAATACACCACTACCAACTTACATGTATGGCTTAAAGACCTCATTCATCAACCTCATAAACGTACTGGTGCATAGTAACCCAAAGGCATGACTAACCATTCATAAGCCCTAGCTTGTTTTTAAAACCTGTTTTCCATTCATCACCTTCCTTCATTCTAATCTGATGATATCCACTCCTCTAATCAATCTTGAAAATAATTGAGACCATGCGATCATCTAGCAAATCATTCACATCTAGGGATAGGAAACCATACTTGACGGTTATATTGTTAACTGCCCTTGAATCAATACACATTCTCCAAGTCCCATCTTCTTAGGCACTATTAATGTAGGCACAGCACATGGACCATGCTCTCTCTCACGTATCCACTCTCCATTAACTCCTCAATCTGCCTTGTTTATCTCCTTTGTCTCCTCTGGATTACATCTATACTGCCGGTTTATTAGGAATTTGAGACCCCGGAATAAGATCACTATTGATGTTCAATCCTCTTATTGGTGCAATCCTGGTGGTAACTCATTAGGAAACACATCTGAAAACTCATTCAACATAGGATGCAAAACCCTAGGAATCTTGGGGCTGTTGTTTTTTATACCTCTTGGTAACAACCATGTAAGACATAGAACTTGTTTTCAAATCCCTTCTAACTCCTTCCACCCACACAAAAACACCTTAGAATTACCCATGCTTGGTCTTAGGTTGAGAAATCATCAAGGGTTTCAATGCATATGATTTTTCATGTAGGTCTTACGCACAATATAAACATTCGTCCTCCCATTAAACTTCACAAAACGATCATATTGCCAAGGCCTACCCATAATATGTGACAAGCATCCATAGGACAAACATCACAAAGTACGGATCCACATTTACCAATTTTAAACGCAATAAGGCTTGTTTGTTTACCTAACCATCATTGTGTTGCTAAGCCAATGTAGCTTGTATGGTGAGGATGTATTTTGTAGGAATCGAGCTTTCCACCAACAACGTAGATACTACATTTGTGCAAATTCCAGTATCTATGATACATCAACAAAAGCTGGCCTTGAACATTACACATTGTGAGAAAAATTTTGATCCCTTGACTCTCAAAGGGTGCGCACCTTTAGTTTGTAATTACCCTACGTAACACTAAGGAGTGACCTTGTGTTTCTGGTTGGAATTCCTCGTGTCTTCCTCCATATTTTCATCATTGCCACAACTCTTCCTCTCCCTCATCCCCATACATCCTCCTCTTCTTCAAGGCCTTCCCCTCTACCCAATTTCGAGTTGTTGTAACCCTAGCATCGAGGACAATCCCTTTGAATGTGACCTTGCCACTCTTACACTTGAAACACACAATGCGTGAACACTACTTTGGGCTTTGGACGATGAACATCTATCCTTGAGGAAAGGGGGTTAGTAACCTTATCAACGTTGGTTTTGAGGAAAAGTCTCACGCTTCTCTTAGAATATAGGTTTGAAGTATGTTTGTGTTTGCGTGCAAACTTTGTTCTAACCGCTGCCACTCTACAAACTTCATCAAGGTCCAATAAGGTTGTAATGACGACTTCTCCTTATATTCTCATCTAGCCAGCCACAAAACGAGCCACTTGTGGTCCTCTCTTTTCTAAATCACAATCATGATCAATTTTTCAAACTCCACAATGTACTCATCAACCGTTTTCTATCTGTTTTAAGTATGCATCTTGATGAAATTGTTTTGTTCGAATCTTGAGGAACAAAACGTTTCCTCATCTCCTTTTCAATTTTGGACCTGAAGATATTTTGATCTACCTTCTTTGTCCTCTTTTCTTTGTAAACCCTCAAGCCATAAACTTGCAATAGAAGTGAGTTCTAATTCCGCCAATTTATAGACTTATGATCATCATTATTTGAACGAAAAATCCTTTCAACCCTACGGAATCCAATCTAGAAAATTTTCAGGATCCTACCTCCCTTATACTCAGAATTGTCGAGCTTAGATTTCGATCATCATCCTCATCTTTCCCTTATGTTTGATACCTTGACCTGGTTCCTCATTGATGTGAATTTGTTATGACACACGCCACTCACACTAGAAACTTAGACTAAATTTGATAAAGCTATGCACCACAATCTGAACTTCTAAGGCGAATAATAGTAGAATTGATTAAAGCAGCACCTCAAACCTAAGAACTATCCTCCGTGAGATAAGCAAGCCACTCATCAATTCGAATTCCTCACAAGAAACTCTCAAAAATTGTTTACGTCGTGAATACAAGAAAACCTGGAAACACTTGTGTGTTTAATCTCTAATCTGAATTTAGTGAGAGTGATTACAGCCTATTTATAGCGATAAACATATCACACAACTATTCAGAAATCTAAACATATCCTAACTACCTTAGATATATGATATAACAAACTAAGATTAGGATAACAAGAAAATCCTAACAAAACCGGATACATATCTTGCACCATATATTGTGTAATCTGATTTAGTCAAATCTTAGATATTTTGCAAATCAAATCAACACCCATATATCCGAATAACAACCTTAGGTTGACAAAGTCAAACAACCAAAATCCCGCGTTGACAACGTTGCCCAAAACTTCAAAAATCTTCCAAAATCCCGCCATATGCATTGCTTGATTTCGTTGATTTTTGTGGACTTGCGATTTCAAGAACTTTCAAGAAACTCTCAAGATTCAATCTTTATTCAAGGAACCTCCATTTGTGTCTCATGCTTGATTCCATCAACCTTGACTCAAAACTAATCAAGAAAATAACAAAACACCATATGGTAAAACCCCTCAAATGACGTGGGACAGAAAACCATATAGCTCAACACATCTAACTACTAACGATACTTGCTTTACATTTACGTGAATAAGCTTGGCATGTCACCATGCACACGTAGAAATCCCATAGCCAACCCAAGAAGCCTGTGTTCTCCATAAGCCACTAACTCCCCAGTGGCTTCTTGTTTTCCACTTCAATCAAACCCAAACCCTCGAAGTTTTCGCTATGATGATGGGCGGGGGGGGGGGTATCATCCTCCTCTCTTCAAAAGAGTTGTCTCAAACCTCGAAGTGCTCATCAGAAAATAAGAGCTAAAATCACAATGTTGAATAAAGTAGCATGGACTCCATATTCCCTGGTCAATTAGTTTAGTAAGCATATACCCCAACTTTATGATGATTGAACGAGTATCCATCAAACGAGGATCAGTTATTATCTCCTTTGATTTGGAAATCTTTCACGTTCCTCCAGTGTACCCAAACCAAATCCCCTTCTTGTAGACATGTTGTGATTATGCTGTTTGCTCGTTGACCTTATGAAATATTCATTAACCTTCTCAATTCGAGCCCTTACTTCTGCATTGAAGGTTTTTCGGTACTCAACCTTAGTCTTGGCATCTTTGGTCCCAATCCCCTTAGGATTACTTACAAAATCAATTGGTTAGTATGATGTAACTCCATAGACAATCTCGAAAGGTGAGATGTAGTAGCTAAGTAGGTGGAACTGGTTATAGCCAATTCAGCATGAGCAAGCTTTCAAATCCCATCTCTTTGGGTTTTACTAACACAAACCACGCAAGCACAAAACTCTAGTGTTCGTAGTTACTCTGTTTGGCCATCGTTGGGATGTAAAGATGTGGCTAAAAAAAGTTCGTGCCTATTAACTCTCCAAAGTGACTTCCAAACGTAACTCATGCATTTGGTCTCTACACTTACACATAGTCTTGGAACCCATGCAAACCTTATGATGTCTTTTAAATAATAAATCGCACATATAGAATCATTGTTCTGTGGACATGGTGTGTAAAATGAGCATCTTTGAAATTATCAACTACTAAACATATAGGTATCTTTTCCCTTGGTGTCCTGAGTATAACCTACAATAAAATGCCTAGACACCACTTCCCAAGGTCCCTCTGGTACTGGCCCATGGAGTATAAAAACCTGTTGATGAAAGGCTGCCTTTGCCTTTTGACAAGTAGCACATGAGCAATTATGGCTTCAACATCCACAAAAACAAAATTCCCCAAAATTTTTGGCAAATAGAAATGTTCTGTTGTAAAGGTTAGGTCTTTGAATGCCAAAATGTCTCAGCAATCCCCCGCCATGAGCCCCCTACAACAACTCCACGTATAGAACACTTAGGTATGCACAAGCTTAAATTTAAACAAAAACCACACATGTAAGAAACATAGGAACTCATAGACCCTTTGAAAAGTTGCGCCATATTAGTCCCAAATCACCATCTTGTCGTAAAATTGTTATCAACTCTAACCAAGCAACTTTAAAATTCAAACAAACACAAGCACAAAGATAATCTCCTTGACAAGACGATCAGCAACAACGATTGACTTCCCGTTTTGTACTTTGAAGAGGAATGTGAAAAGATTGAAAACATTCAACCCATTTAGATGTCTTGGATTCAATTTTTGTGGCCCATTAATGTGTCAAAGCTTCATGATCAGAATGGTAATATGAAAGGGTTAGGTCTTAGATACTGACTACAATGATCCAAAGCTCTAATAAGGCATAGAACTCTCGTCATATGTAGAATAATCAGTAGCACCATAACTTCTCACTAAAATAGCCAATGTGCCTCCTTCCCTGGACTAAAACGCACCAATTCCAACCCCACTTGCATCACGGCTATACTTCAAATTGGTTAGAGAAATCGGTAGGCTAGTATAGGCGTGTTACAAAGCAACTTTTAATCATTTACAAAGTTCTTGATGCCCCCGTTAGTCACTCAAATAATTAGCGTATCCTTCTTATGCATTGGTATTAGGAGAACAATAGATGAAAAATTCTTCACAAAACCTCCTATAGCACGAAGCTAACCCTGGAAAAGCACGTATTCAGTCACGTTCTTTGGTGTTGGCCATGATTTTTAGTTCCCTTTAGATGGATCAAACAGAAACCCCAGCTTGGACCACAATACTACCCCAAAAACGTAACCCACTTGGTACATGAAAATAACCACTTTTCGAGCTTAGCATAGGAGCTTTTGTGTCTCGTTAATGTCCAAAACACTCCTTAGATGGATAGATGATCATTAACACTATTGCCAGTACACCAAATATCATCTAAATAAACCACTACAAACTTACCATGATTGGTTAAAACTCATCATCACCTCAAATAGTACTAGGTGATTGGTACCCAAAAGACATGACTAACCTTCATAACAGCACTAGCTTGTTAAAACCGTTTTCATCACACCTTCTTCATCGAATCTGATGGTAACCACCTTAATCAATTCTTGAAAACATTGAGATCAGTAATCATCTAGCAATATGCCAATCTAGTATAGAAAACAATAGTGACGGTGTATATATGTAACTGCCTTGAATCAATCACATTCTCCAAGTCCCATCCTCTTAGGTACTATTAATGTAGGAAGCACATGGGACTCATGCTCTCCTCACGTATCCCCTCTCCAGTAACTCTCCCAATCCTGCTTATGTTACTCCTTTGTATCCCTGGATAATCTATATGAGGTATATAGGAATTTGAGACACCCAAGCCAAAGATCAATTGAACTGTTCAATCTCTTATTGGTGGTAATCCTGGTGGTCCAGTACTCATTCACGGAACAACATCTGAAAACCATCAACATAGGTTCAAAACCTAGGAATTCGGGGCTTGTCTTGCATCGTCTTTGGCTAACACCACTGAAGACAAGAACTTGTTTTCAACTCCCTTTCTAAATCCTTTCCCACCCACCAAAAAAACACCTGTAGAATACCCTTGCTTGTTCTAGGTTTAGAAATCATCAAGGGTTTTAATGCATATGATTTCATAGGTTTCTTACGGCACAATATAAAAACATTTGTCTCCCCAATTAACTTACAAAACGGTAATATGCAGGTTACCGCAATAATATATGACAGAGTCCTAGGACAAACAATCACAAAGTACTTGATCGCAATTACAATTTAAACGCAATCAAGGCTGTTTGTTTACCATTAAATCACCTTGTGTTGCTAAAGCCAATGTAGCTTGATGGGATGCAGGATGATCTTGTAGGAATTGCGAGCCCTTTCCACCAAAAACGTAGATATAACTTGGCTAACTTCCAGTATTATGATTACATCACAAAGCTTGCCTTGAACATTCCACCTTGTGAGAAAAATTTTATCCGCTTGACCTCTCCAAAGGTTTGCGCACCTTGAGTTTGTAATACCCTAAGTAAACTAAGGATTGACCTTGGTGTTTCTGGTTGACTTTACTCGTGTCTCCTCCATATTTTCATATTGCCCATATCTTCCTCTCCCTCATCCCCATACATATCCTCCTCTTTCTTACAGGCCTTCCCCATTCTACCCAATTTCGAGTTGGTGTAACCCTAGCATGCGGAAATCCTCTTGAATGTGGACCTTGCCCTTTACACTTGAAGACACACACATGCGTGATCACTACTTTGGGCTTTGCAGATGAAATCTTCCTTGATTGAAAGGGGGTTATAACCTTTCAAAGTTGGTTTATGGGAAAAGTATCTCGCTTTCTTTAGATCATAGGTTTGAAAGTATGTCTTTGTTTTGCGTGCAACTGGTTCTTCAACCCTTGGCTGCCTACTACAAACTTCATCAAAGGTCCAATAAGGTGAATTCGAAAAAACCCCCCCCCCCTTTCTCACCTTATATTTCATCTAGACCAGCCAAAAACCGAGCCACTTTGTGGTCCTCCTTCTTTCTAACATCACAATCATGATCAATTTCTCAAAACTTCCACAATGTAATCATCAACCGTTTTTCTATCTTGTTTAAAGATGCATCTTGATGAAAATTGGTTGTGTTCGAAATTCTTGAGGAACAAAAGTTTCCTCTTTTCCTCTTTTCAATCTAGACCATGAAGATTATTTGCGATCTACCTTCTTTCCTCCTTTTTCTTTGTAAACCCTCAAGCCATAAACTTGCATAGGAAGTGAGTCTTAGTTCCGCCAATTTATAACTACTATGATTCATCATTCTTTTGTAACGACAAATCCTTTCAACCCTAGAATCGAATCTAGAATTTTGTCAGGATCCATACCTCCATTATACTAAGGAATTTCGAGTTTTAAGATTTCGACTCATCATCCTCATCTTCCCTCTTTGTTGTACCCTTGATCTGGTTCTCATCGTCACTAGAACTTGTGAGTGATCCCTTTTTTGGTACGTACACTCCTACACTTCTGCTCACTGTCACTTGAGATGAGCCTCCTCTGTTTAGATTTGGTAGGAGTTTTCTTGGTAGAAGCCTAAGGTTAGGAACTTCATCTAAACGAGCCTTAACTTAGTCAATTCTCCTTGCATACGTAGCTTCTTTGCTTGAGCCAAGCTCAAAACCTTCGTGAATCCTTGTGGATTCGTTCACCTTCTTGGAGCCATGTAATGATTGAACACTGAGATTGAATGGAATCTCTCAAGAAGAAGCACCAAAAGTTGATGTGGATTTGTGTTATAGGACAAACGCCCTCACAAACAGAAACCTACGATTCAAATTGGATAAAGCTATGCACCACACAATCTGAACTTCTAAGGCGAATAAGTAGTAGAATTTGCATAAAGCAAAAGCACCCTCAAACCTAGAGGAACTAGCCTCACGTGAGATAAAGCAAGCACACTCAATTCAATTCGAAATTCCTACAAGAAACTCTCAAAAATGTTTACTTCGTGAAACAAAAGAAAACCGGAGGAAACACGTATGTGTTTAAATCTCTTAATCTGAATTTATATGAGGTAATTACATCTATTTATGAGCTAAACATATCAACAATATTTCGAATCTAAACATATCCTAACTACCTAGATATATGATATCAAAAATAGCATTAGGGATAACAAGAAAATCCTAACAAAACCGGATAATATCTTGCACCATATTTTGTGTAACTGATTTCTGAGTCTAAATCTTAGATTTTGCAAATCAATCTAACCACCATATATGCCGAATAACAACCTTAGGTTGACAAAGTCAAACCAAACAAAATCCGCTGTTGCAACGTGCCCAAACTTCAAAAATCTTCCAAAATCCACCCATATGACATTGACTTGATTCTCGTGTTTTTGGTGGACTTGGATTAAGAGACTTCAAGAAACTCTTCAAGGATTCAATCTTTATTTCAAGAACCTCCATTTTGGTTTCTCATGCTTGATTCCATCAACCTTGACTCATAACTATCAAGAAATAACAAAAAAATAACCTATGCGTAAACCCTATCAATGACGGGAAGACAGAAGAAAACCCATATAGCTCAACCTTCAAAAAATAAATACTAAAAAATCACTACATATGATTTACATTACGGAATAAGCTGTGCATGTCACATGCACACGTAGAAATCACCTAGCCAACCAAGAAGCCTGTGTTCTCCTAAACCACAACTCCCCCCATGGTTGCTCTTGTTTCCACTTCAATCAAACCCCAAACCTCAAGAAGTTGTGCTGTCATTGATATGGCGTATCAATCATCGTCACAGCAAGAACTTGATGAGGATCCCTTTTTGGTTTACGTACACTCACTCACCACTTCTTGGCACTTTCACTGATGAGAGCCCTCCTCTGTTTAGGATGTGGTTAGGAGTTTTCTTGGTGACGCCATAATAGTAGGACTTCATCTAAACGAGCGTTAAATCGTCAATCTCTCCTTGAACGTAGCCTATTTGCTTTGGAGGGGGCCACAGCTCAAACCCTTCGTGAATCCTTGTGGATTTTATGTCTCCACTCTGAGCCATGATAATTGATATGAACACGTTGAGATGAATGATCTCCAAGCCAGAAGAGCAACAAAAGTGATGAAATGAATTTTGTATTAGGCAAACGCCATCACACAAAGAAACTTCGACTTCAAATTGATTAATGCTTACGGCACCACAATACTGAACGTGTCTAAGGCGGCAATTAATTAGTAGAATTGATTAAGCAAAGCAACTCAAACTAAGAAACTATCCTCAGGGAGTGATAAGCAAAGCACCACTCACTCAATTCGAAGTTCTCCAAGAAACTTACTCAAGTAAATGTGTGTTACTTCTGTGAAACAAGAAAAAACCGGAACATTTGTGTTTAATCTCTCAAATCTGATTTATTGATGTATTACATCTATTATAGGCTAAACATAACACCACCAATATTTCCGAATCGAAACATGATTCCTAATACCTTAGATATATGGCAAACAAACTAAGAATTAGGATAACAAGAAATCTAACAAAACCGGATAAATATCTTGGCACCACATATTTTAATCTGATTTAGTCTAATTTAGATATTTTGCAAATCCAATCTAGCCACATATTCGAAATAAACAAACTAAGTGGACAAGTCAAAACGTGAAAACACCGTTGAAACGTTGCCATAACTTCAAAAATCTTCCAAAAATCCGCCCAGGAATTGCTTGATTCTCGTGGCTTTTGTTGGACTTGCGATTTCAAGAACTTAAGAACCTCTTCAAGATTCAATCTTTATTCAAGAAACCTCCATTTTGCATTTATCATGCTGATTCCATCAACTTGACTCATAAACTAAGCAAGAAATAACAAACACCACTATGGTAAAACCCATATAAAGGAAGTGGGAAGAACAACCAATATAGCTAACACTTCTAAACTTACTAAAAAATATACTTGCGCTATATGTCGTGAATAAGTCGTGCATGTCACCATGAACACGTAGAAATCCACCTAGCCAACCCAAGAAGCTTGTGTCTCCCTAAGCACTAACTCCCAAGGTTGCTTCTTGTTTTCCACCTTCAATCAAACCCAAACCCTCGAAGTTTTGCTCATTAACATGCGTATCAGTTTTCTCATTTTGGACATTATTATTATTTGTTCTTGTGGAGTCTTGATCATCATAAATATGCTAAAGTACATGGAGAATGGTTTCTTTAAAGTTTCTTGATTAAAAGATTGAATTTTGAAGCATTTCTTTAAGTTCTTGAAGAATCATGGAAAAATGCGCAAATCAAGTCGCGGGAATTGGGATGATTTTCTTTGATCTTGGGCACCAAGCTTTTTCGTGATTTTTAGTCTAATTGNCCAAGCTTTTTCGTGATTTTTAGTCTAATTGCTAATGATTATCTTGTTTATTAATTATTTAGTCAAGTTGTTAGGATAATTTCTTGATTAGTTAGTTAGTTAGAGTTTCTTAGGAAAGATAAGATCAAAGTGCAAGTTGCATGATGATGTGGCAATCTTATCTTTAGTTTGTTGAGCAAGATTAGGATTTATTTCCCTAGTTGTAGATTCTAGTTAGGATTTTGTTGTTGATTATACCTATAAATAATCTCAACAATAGGATGTAATTAATTAATTTTACACATTGAAAATTCAATACATTGAATTCTGAAATTTGCGCAAGTTTGTGAGTAAACTTTGTTCGAATTTTTCTTCATAAATTTGTGAGTCGGGAGTGATAAACAAATTTAGATCCTAGTTAATTAATTACAGGAGTGTATTAATGAATTAGCCTTCAATTAAATAATTTAGGAGTGGAGAGTTTGATTGATAAACAACACGTGAATTTGAGGTTATATTTTGCGAATACTACTGAAAATCCACATCAATTTTGGTATCAGATTTCAAGGGTTTTTTTTCGATCCAACACGGGAGACTCAACTTTGACACAACTTATGCAAGACATGATGGCCAAACTAGAAGCTATGGACGTGAGACAAAAGCAAGATACTATTCGAATTGATGTTTTGGCTCAACAATTCCAACGGAAACTTGATCCTCAATCCATACACTATTTTCGTGGTGATAATGATGATGAAGCAGATTCACACTCGTCTTCTTCTTCTGACTCCCCTAGAAGACGTTCAAAAGGCAAGCAAAAGTTTGATGATCGTGGCATTAAACTTGATGACTTCACAGGCCAAGGTTCTCCAGATGACTATCTTGAATGGGAATGCCAAGTGAAAAAGATTGCTGAATATAAAGGTTTTGAAGATAGAAAGACCTTTAAGATCGCATATATCAGATTGACAAAACTGCTGGATTTTGGTATGAGGGCATCAAGGCCAAAAGAAAACGCCAAAACAAAGCCAAAATAGTTTCCTTGTCTCACCTCAAAAAGAAGTTGCGTGACAAATATGTACCTTTTGATTTTGATCAACAAAATTATGTCTAGTTGACTTCTCTATATCAGGGCACTATGAGTGTGCGTGATTATATTGCAGAGTTTGAAAGGTTATCTTTGCTTTGTGATCTTGAGGAAAGGGAACAGATGAAAATGGCGAGATTTTTGAAGGGATTGAACAGAAATATTGATAAGGAACTTGATCTGGCTCAGAATCATACCTTTGATGATCTATGCAAGTTGGCTTTAAAAGTAGAAAAGCATATGAAGGGGGACACCACACGAAATTTCGTGCCTATCACTGGTAAAGCACCCTACACTCCTCAGAATACTAATGCCAAAGCAAATCAACTACCACAAACATGACAAACATCTGCAACCCTGAGCCCTTCTGGAAAAAAACCAAAGAAGGTGGTTTCTAAAGCAGAATATGAAGATCGCAGGAGATGTTTTAAATGTCAAGGCTTAGGTCACATTGCTTCGGGTTGTACATCCAAACGCACCTTAACAATGGAATAGGCCAGATTATGGGCCACTGAGGACGACATTTATCACATTGTGGTCGAAGATGATGAGGACATCATTCAAAACCAGGGTGGGGAGGATTCTGATGATGACATCCTAGAAACGGTGAACCAACTTCCATTGATTAAAGGTGGCGAAACCTTTATGGTTAGGAGAGCATTACTTACAGCTGTGGAACCACATGCAACTTAGAGGGAGAGTCTATTTCATAGTGTCTACAAAATTGGTCCCTACCTTTGCAATTTGATCATTGACAGTGGATCCTGCACCAATGTGGCTTCCAAAGATTTGCTAAAAAGATTGAAATTGACACATAGAGACTGTACTAGTCCCTATAAATTGAATTGGCTTGATGATACAAAAGGGATTGAAGAAGGAAGCAAGCACTGATCAATTTCACCATTGGTCTATACATTAACGAGTTGTGGTGTGATGTTGTACCCATGACTTCATGCCAATTGCTCCTAGGAAGACACTGGCAATATGATAGAAAGGTGCAACATAATGGAGAATCGAATGTATATACGGTTTTGAGGGATAGGTAACGAATCAATCTCCTACCATTGACTCCGTCTGCTGGAAAGGACCAGAAACAAACCAGTTTATTCCTTTCTGCTAAGGAATTTGAGGAGGTAGAGCAAGGGAACCCTGCATTTATTCTTTTTGTAAAGGAAACAACATCAAATAAAATATCATCTGATTTGCGCCTCACTCCTTTACTAGAGGAATTTGCTGACGTATTTCCCGATGAACTGCCTAATGAACTACCCCTAATCAGAGGAATTGAACATGCAATTGACTTCATACCTGGCGCACCTATTCCTAATAAACCTGCATACAGATGTGATCCTAAGGCATCGAAAGAACTACAACGTCAGATTGATGAATTAATGCAGAATGGGTTAGTTCGAGAATCAATGAGTCCATGTGCAATTCCGGCCTTGTTGGTGCCGAAAAAAGATGGCTCTTGGAGAATGTGTATTGATTCTAGGGCAGTGAACAACATAACCATCAGGTACAGATTTCCTATGCCTAGACTTGAGGATATGTTAGATGAATTACATGGCGCAAGCGTGTTTTCGAAAATAGATCTAAGAAGTGGCTATCATCAGATGAGAATTTGTGAAGGGGATGAATGGAAGATTGCTTTTAAGACTAAACAAGGTCTTTATGAGTGGTTGGTGATGCCTTTCGGTCTATGCAATGCACCAAGTTTGTTTATGAGGTTGATGAATGAGGTATTAAGACCGTTTCTGAACAAATTCATTGTTGTCTATCTAGATGATATTCTTGGTTACAGCAAAGACATTCATGAACATCTAGACCATCTGAGGCAGCTATTTGAAAAGTTAAGTGATCAGAAACTTTATGGAAAACTCTAAAAGTGTGACTTCTTGCAGGAAGATATTGTTTTCCTTGGGTACATTGTAAGTGGCGCAGGAACTATGGTAGATCCAGCCAAAGTTGAAGCTGTTAAAACTTGGAAGATACCTACCAATGTTCATGAAGTTAGGAGTTTTCATGGCCTAGCATCATTATATAGGAGATTCATTCAAAATTTCTCTACTATCATGGCTCCAATTACTGAATTGATGAAAAATGGAGAGTTCAACTGGAACCAACGAGCACAGGAAGTCTTCAATGAGGTGAAAGAGAGACTTTGCAATGCACCAATCCTGGTGTTGCCTGATTTTGATAAACTGTTTGAGGTTGAATATGATGCAAGTGGTGTAGGCATTGGGGAAGTACTAATTTAGGAAAGGAAGCCTGTTTCATACTTCAGTGAGAAGCTGAGTGGCGCCAAATTGAATTACTCCAATTATGATCGTGAATTTTATGCCATGGTTCGAGCACTTGATCATTGGTCTCATTATTTGCGCCCAAAGCCATTGAGTTTGCATTCAGATCATGAATCTTTGAAGTATATCAATGGTCAACAGAAGCTCAACCATAGACATGCCAAGTGGGTGGAATTTCTCCAATCTTTCACTTTTTAATCCAAGTACAAAGAAGGCAAGAATAATGTGGTAGCTGATGTATTGTCAAGGAGAGCATATTTGCTGGCTATGGTTGATACTGGAGTCCTGGGATTTGAGCACTTGAAGGAATTATATGCCAGTGATTCAGATTTTGCTTCAGAATATCAACATCCTTCCAGAAACTACCCAATTCAAGATGGTTTTTTATTCAGAAACAATAAACTGTGCATTATTGATATGAGAGGCTCATAGTGGCGCACTTGCTGGACACTTTGGGATTCACAAGACCTATGATATGGTGAGTGAATATTTTTATTGGCCTAAGATGTTGGGTGATATTCAATCAGCGATTTTAGATGTTCTACCTGTCAAAGTGTGATAGTATCAGTATGGATTTTACACGCCATTACCTGTTCCTGATACACCTTGGGATAGTGTCAGTATGGATTTTATAATTGGATTACCAAGGACACAGAAAGGGACCAGATTCAATCATGGTAGTGGTTGACAAATTCTCTAATATGGCGCAATTTGTGGCCCTGAATAACACTGATGATGCTCAACATGTTGCTGATCTATACTTTAAGGAGATTCTGAAGCTGCATGGAATTCCGAGAAGTGTGGTAAGTGATAGAGATTCGAAAATTTAGAGTCACGTTGATCAGGAAGCAGATTCAAGCATTGAAGAGAAAGAGTTGATTCTAAGTCGTCCTGAGATTCAAGGGTGGCGTTCTGAGATTCAAGGGTGGCGTTCATTTGGGCTACATGGCTTTGGATTAGCTCATGGTCATTGTTGCATAACACTCATACTTGAATAAGGCCACACGCCACTAGGCGTTCACTTGGCGTTCAAGGCTAGCTAGGCGTTCACTTGGCGTTCAAGTCTAGCTAGGCGTTCACTTGGCGTTCAACACTTGGAAAGGAAGGTTTATAAGTTGGCATTCAGCATTGACAAAGCATAAGTTGGCGTTCAACAGTGGCAATTGTAAGATGGCGTTCAAACACTTGGCGAGTATAAGTTGGCGTTCAAGATGGTGAGTACTTTGCTATTTTTCCAAGTTCTTGGGCAACAAGTTATCTTGTAATTGATAGTTTAAAATCTGATAA
>PYUH01002941.1:0-10587 GCA_016808085.1 Suaeda aralocaspica
TAATCAACCCTAAATTATCAATTACTTTGTAAGTATTCCTAAAGGGGAGTTGGTACACAAGGATCCAAGACAAGGTTGATTACATGCAAAAGCACACGCAGAAGTAAGGGCTGAATTGAGAAGGTAAATGATATTTACAAGGCAAGAGAAAACAAACACAAATCAAAACATGTTTACAGGAAGGGGAATTTGGTTTGGCTACATTTGAGAAAGGAAAGTTTCCACATACTACGAAAGATAAGCTTATGCCTCGTTGTGATGGACCGTTCAAGATCATAAGTAGGTGGGGGACAATGCCTATAAATTAGAAATTTGCCAGGAGATATGGGAGTTCATGCTACTTTTAACATTGGTGATTTTAGGCTCCTTATGTTTCCTGATATCACCTTCGAGGTTGAGGACAAACTCTTCTGAGAAGAGGAGGATGATACGATATCAATGAAGCAAAACTTCGATGGTTTGATAGAAGGTGATAACAAGATGCAACCATGGAGAGTTAGTGGCTTATGAGAACAAGGCTCCTAGGGTTGGCTAGGGGTGAATTTTTACGTATCATGGTTGACATGTACAAGTTTCCTCAACTAAAAATCAGCAAGCACAATTAGTTGTTAGGAGTGTTGGATTATGTGGGTTTTCTTCCACTTCATTTGATAGGTTTTTACCATATGTGTTTTTGTGATTTTCTTATTTAGTTTATGAGTCATGGTTGATGGAATCAAGATCAAGCATGGGAAACACAGAATTGAAGGTTTCTTGAAATAAAGAATGAAGCTCAAAGGGTTTCTTGAAGTACTTCCAAAAGTCAAAGGAAACTATAGCGGGTTATATGGCGGGATTTTTGAAGGATTTTGACGATTCTGGGCAACGTTGTCAACAGTGTTTTTTGTGTTGTTTGACTTGGTCAACTTCAGTTAGTTAGTTGGAAATATTGTCCTTAGATTTGTTTCCCAAAATATCTAAGATTTAGGCTAGAAAATCAGATTATAATTATATGGCGCAAGATTGTATCCGGTTTTGTGGAGATTATCTTGTTATCCTAATCTTAGTTTGTTATACCATGAATCTAGGGTAGTTAGGATTTGTTGAGGATATTCATATATTGTGTGATATGTTTAGCTATAAATAGAATGTAAAATACATCAATAAAATTCAGATTAGATTGATTGAAAAACACATATTGTTTCCGGTTTATTGTTTCACGTAAGTAAACATAATTTTGTGAGGATTCTTGTGAGGAATTCGATTAAGTGAGTGGTGCTTTGAGCTTTATCTCACGTGAGGATAGTTTTAGGATTTGAGGGTGCTTTGCTTTAATCAAATTCTATCAATTATTCGCCTTAGAAGTTTGAATTTGTGGTGCGTTGCTTATCAAATTTGTGCTCTAAGTTTATCTTGTGTGAGTGGCGTTTGTTTATAACAAAATTCACATCAAAGCTACCCGCCCGGACCGAGGCTGTGCGCTCGGGTTAGAGCTGCACGCTCGGACCCCTCCAGGCGGGTGGCTCTGAAGGAGGTTTTGTACGTTTTTTTAGTGTGATTACGTGGAGTAGTTAAGTGTTTAGTCTCCTAATTTGTCATTTACGCCTTTTTTACTTTAGAACCCTAGTTTTACACTAAAATTCTCTCAAAGTGTAGAATTCTTATCAATCTTTCAATCAATAATATTCAGGTTCTGTTTCAATCTCAATTCTTGTTCTTAATTAATGTTTATTATTATTTTCCATTTATGTTCTTAGTTTTAATAGTTTTATGTTTAGATTTAATTTCTTGATTATTGTTGATTTGTTTAACTTAATCATGTTTAGGATTTTAATTGCTTTTGTTGTTTTAGTTTTTGTTCCTTCAATTATGAGTGAGTAGTTCCTTTTTCTAGGAGTAGGGGTTCCATGGATTAATTGGTGATGTTTTGCTCATAAATATTAGTTTAACTATTAATGTGCTTGAATTCCTATTGTCAATTGTTATTGCTTTCAATTAAATACTGGCCAGGTTTAGTTGTTAGTTTGATATTGTTGAAATCGATACCGAGAGGTAAGATTACCACAACGAGATCATAAGGACAATAGGCAAAACGATCTAAGTGAGCGAGAGACATTAGAGGAGTTTTGAAGGGGACTAGATTCGAGAGAATTAGTGGACCTTAATTCAAGAAAATTGATAATCTAATTAATTATTTGTGTGAAATTCGTTGGTTAAACTGTGGTGAACCGATGTCCTAGGTTTAGTCATTAATTAAATTCCTTAATCAATTTAGCTCTAATTCTAGTTAATTTCTTGGTCACAATTGTCACTCAAAGGCCCTTTGTGCAGTTTTAGACTTTTTAGAACTAATAGGTTTAATTGCTTCCCTGTGGATTCGATCCCTACTTCCCTAGCTATATTAGTTAGAGTGGTTAGGTTTATTTTTGATAGGTGTGCGATAGCCTCATCACAATATGATTGATTTGTGAAGCATGTTGGGAGAACCAATGTTTATGTTATCAAGAAACAGGACAATGACAAGCCAATTGCTCTAAAACCCTTGAAAGTGGAGCAAGACAGGAAGCAATTGAGTGTGGAGAACAAAAAGGGAGTGTTCCTGACAAATCCTAAGGAGTTGGAGAAGGAATTAGCTGAGTGCCAGCAAGTGTTCCTGCTAATGGCCAAGGATGTGAGAGTTGAAACATCTGCAATCCCAAAAATTCTTCAACCATTATTGAAAGAATTTGAAGATGTATTCCCAGATGATTTACCACAAGGATTGCCTCCCACTAGGGGCATTTAACACCAGATTGACTTAATTCCAGGTGCTCATTATTCCCAATAAACCAGCATACCGATGCAATCTTGAGGAGACTAAGGAAATACAAAGGCAGATTGGGGAATTGATGCAAAGGGGATATGTTAGAGAGAGTATGAGTTGTGTGTCGTTCCGTGCCAACACTGATTGTTCTGAAGAAAGACGGATCCTGGTGCATGTGCATTGATTCTAGAGCTGTCAACAACATCACAATCAAGTACATGTTTCCCATCCCCAGGCTGAACGATTTATTGAATGAGTTGTATGGCTCATAGGTGTTTTCCAAAATTGATTTGAGGAGTGGGTATCATCAGATACGCATGAGAGAAGGAGATGAGTGGAAAACATCTTTCAAACCTAAATTGGGTCTCTATGAGTGGTTAGTCATCCCTTTTGGACTCACCAACGCACCAAGTACTTTTATGAGACTCATGAATGAAGTTTTGAAACCCTATTTGGGAAAGTTTGTTGTTGTGTACTTAGATGATATACTGATTTATAGTAGAAGCAATGGCGATCATCTACGGCATCTAAGATAGGTTTTCGAAACTTTGAGACAACAAAAGCTTTATGGGAAATTGGAGAAGTATTACTTCATGGTGAGCAGTGTCACGTTTTTGGGGTATATGGTGTCAAAAGAGGGAGTTTCAGTAGATCAATCTAAGGTTGAAGCAATCAAGTCATGGCCAACACCCATGAATGTTACCGAAGTGCGTTCTTTTCATGGTTTGGCTTCCTTCTACAGAAGGTTTATCTAAAACTTCTCATCAATTGTTGCGCCTATGACTGAATGCATTAAGAAGGACGATTCGAGTGGACCAAAGAGGCGCATAAGGTGATACAAGTGTGAATAGCAATAAATTTATACTTGGTCTACAATGATGGAGGATCACGTTCTTCAAAGTTTCTTGATTAAAAGATTCAATCTAGGACGTTTCTTGGAGCTTCTAAAGATAAAATTTCAGTTTCGGAGCAGTGCAGTATGTCTGACTTTGAAGATTTTTCATTGACAATTGGCTTTGAGTTAGAAGGCGTGTGAATATTCGTTGTAAAGCTTATTGAATCTAATTTCAGGGAAAAATATTTTTAAAATTCAGAAAAATATGCAAGATAATGTTTTATTCATTTTTCTGCTCGGCTGTCAAACTGGAAATCAGTTTTTAGTTAGATTTCTTTTATCTAGATTCCAAGTATAGTTAGGATATGTTTTTAGGACGTGTTTAGTGTTTTGCTTTGTGATTTTTATTTTCATAATTTTTTTTGTTAGTTTTTTTAGAAAGTTTTTTAGAGTTTGTTAGCATGACAAGATCAAGATGCAGTGATGACGTGGCAATCTTATCTTGTTAGTCATTAGGGGTGTATTTATCTTGTTTTGTGCGTGTATTTAGTCTGTTTTATTTAAGATTTTTGTTGATGATTATTGCTATAAATAGTCTCAACATTAGTTTGTAAATTAATTAAGTTGGAGTTGAATAAAAAAAAGTTTGTTTGTTTACTTGAAAACAAAATTCCGAAAAAAAATTAAGAGTTGGTGATTAATTTCTTTATACTCTTGTGTTTTAATTAGTAGCTTTGACGGTTCTTAGGCTTTAAACAAAGGACTAATTAATCAACCTAAATTTAAGAATCTTGGTGACTTGGTCTTTATAGATCCGAAAATTTAGTCTATTCCCTTGTGAGTTTTTGTTACATGAAAATTCACATCAGAAGGCATTCGAAAAAATAAAGGATTTGTTATGCCACACACCTATTCTTGCATTGCCTGATTTCACAAATCCTTTTGAAGTTGAAACAGATGCAAGCAATGTAGGAAATGGCGCAGTTTTAGTGCAAGGAAAATGACCAATTGCCTATTTCAGTGAGAAATTGAATGGAGCCAGGTTGAATTATTCCACTTATGATAAAGAGTTTTATGCAATTGTTAGAGCTCTGGATCATTGGAGTCATTATTTAATGCCTAACCATTTCATCCTGCATTCTTATCATGAAGCACTGAAACATATCAATGGTCAGTAGAAACTGAATCCCAAACATGCCAAGTGGGTTGAGTTCCTTTAATCTTTTCATTTCTCGTCCAAATATAAAGATGGCAAGTCTAATGTGGTGGCAGATGCACTTTCTAGAGGGTATGTGTTGATTAGTGTTTTGAACTGTAAGCTGATGGGTTTAGAACATATCAAGACATATTATGAATATGATGAGAATTTTGGACCTGTGATGCAACAACTGGGAAGTGGAGTAGTAGGATCTTATGTACTACATGATAGATTCCTGTTTAAAGGGAACCAGTTGTGCGTGCCTAACTGTTCAATTAGGGAATGACTGGTGAGGGAGGCGCATCGAGGGGGTCTTGCAGGGCATGTTAGAATTGCTAAATCATTAAGTATGCTGCAAGAACATTTTAATTGGCCGAAGATGATTGGAGATGTGGAAGCTGTGATATCTCAATGTGCTGTATGTCAAAAGGCCAAGGCAACATTTCATGAGGGTCTATATGATGTGGATTTTTAGTAGTATTCGCAAATACAACCTCAAATTCACGTTTTGTTTATCAATTAAACTCACCACTCCTGGATTATTTCAATTGAAGGTTAATTAATTAATACACTCCTGTAATTAATTAACTAAGAAAATTTCCGTGAAATTCCACGAATTGAACTTTTATTTTCAATGAGAAACTTAAATAATTACATCCTATTGTTGAGATTATTTATAGGTACAATCAACAACAAAATCCTAACTAGAATCGACAAAGGAAGCACGTAGAAACTAGGGAAATAAATCCTACTTGTGCAACTAAACTAAAGATAAGATTGCCACATCATCATGCAACTTGCACTTTGATCTTATCTTTCCTAACAAACTCTAACTAACTAACTAATCAAGAAATTATCCTCACAACCTCATTAAATAACTAATAAACAAGATAATCATTAGAAATTATCCTAAAAATCATGAAAATATCTTGGTGCCCAAGATTGCCAAAATTCACGCAAGTTCTCGCCACAAAGAACTGTAAATTTTGCGCAATTTCCAAGATTCATCAAGAACTTCAAGAAATGCTTCAAGATCCAACCTTTTAATCAAGAAACCTTCAAGAAACCATTCTTCATGTCTTTTAGCATATTTATTATGATCAAGACTCCACAAAAACTAATAATAATAATGTCCAAAATGAGAAAACCCTATCAAGTGAAATGGGAAAAACTCATGGACCAAACCAACTTGTTCCATGTGTTTCCATCATGTGCTTTCACTAAATATAGTTATTATCACTTAACTTAACTAATGGCTCACTCCACCATTGACAAAAATATTTGATAATCATCATCCAAATGTGTTGGCTAGGAAGCCAACACCATTGTCAGTGCTTACCACATTATTTACCATTGTCACCCAAACCTATGATTTGTCCTTATCAAAACCAATGGGATTTATTATTAGGCCAATTGGCTCATCCACTATTGGTGTATCATAGGATATCTCACTTGTACTAAAATTCTCATCATTCTCCCCTGGTTGAAAAGAATTTGTCCCCAAATTCACGTCATCCCAACATGGAATAAGTGAATCACAACTTATGCATTTTTTGATTTGTAATATAAGCCATATCCAAACATTGAACAAACTGATTATGACAATCACCTTTTTTACCCTCATTGATTCTTGATCATTCTCCCCTTCTTTAAAAAAAATACGACCATGATTTTTTTCTTTTGTAGAGAAAAAGGAATGAATGATCACACTAATATCATCTTTATATCCCATGTCACAATTCGGTTGTTGAACAAAAACTTTGAACATATGAGCAAAACTTTGAATTGTATCATCTTGTGTAGCGTTTTTGAAATGACAAAGTACTCCTTCGGGATTTCCAATGCCTAGAGAATTCTCAAACAAAGTTGGTGTTGAATAAATCATATCATCAAAAGCATCTTCAATAACTTTTGTTTCATGGTCCAATATATCCCAATTTTGTGAAAAATCAATTAGTGTCGATTCTTGTGATGGCTTGCGAACTGCAATCTCGTCGTTGTGATGCAATTCTTCAACATCTTGCAAAAATTTATTGGCAGGATCCTCGTGTTCTTCATTCACTATAAATTCTTCCAATAATATCATTGAGTCAAACTCATGAATATGATGGAGAACTCTAGATTTGTCCATAATTGAAGCTTTCGACTGTTCTTCTTGTAACACTTCCAATAATAGTTCTAAATGTAGCTCCGAAGAAATTTCCACATTGTTAACACATTGACTCCTTACATGGCCAAACCCTTGACACTTAGAGCAAACTGGTTTGCATCCAAGGAGAAAATATGAGAGCAAGTCTTGTGCAGACGCTTTGTTGCTATTCCAATCCATCATCTAAAACTGTCCAAAATTTTGGATGAAAACATGAAGACAAAAACCCAACCTAAGCAACTTGTTTATGGCTGATTTTTTGTGGAGATCTTCCCCTATATGTATACTGCACTCGACCAACTTTTCTTATAGTGAATCTTACCAAACTTTCTCCGTGTAATTTGCACTAAAAACAGCTAAATAAATACGATTTCTGACCACTTGCAAGAAACCGGTTTCAAAACGATTCTTCCTCAAATATTTTGATTCTGAGATTTTACAGGTGAAAAGTAATCTCAAACACAACCAATTTGAAAAAAAGAATCACTCAAAAATCCATTGTAACGAAGGACAACCAGCAACTTTATTTCTGCCCTCGAAACTAGAAAAACGGACAAAGTGAAAACAACAAACCAAGGATCGTGAAAAATTAAGAATTTCTTCAAAACCCTGAAATCTGATACCAAATTGATGTGGATTTTTAGTAGTATTCGCAAATACAACCTCAAATTCACGTTTTGTTTATGATACGATTAACAATGAACAAAACTTCGATGGTTTGATAGAAGGGGGAAAACAAGATGCAACCATGGGAGAGTTAGTGGCTTATGGAGACACAAGGCTCCTAGGGTTGGCTAGGGTGAATTTTTACGTGTGCATGGTAACATGTACAAGCTTCCTCACGTAAAAATCAAAGCAAGTATAATTAGTAGTTTAGGAGTGTTGAGCTATATGGGTTTTCTTCCCACTTCATTTGATAGGGTTTTACCATATGGTGTTTTGTGATTTTCTTATTTAGTTTATGAGTCATGGTTGATGGAATCAAGCATGGGAAACACAGAATTGAAGGTTTCTTGAAATAAAGATTGAAGCTCAAAGGGTTTCTTGTAGTTCTTGAAAATGGAAGTCCATCAAAAATCAAAAGGAAATATAGCGAGTTATATGGCGGGATTTTTGAAAGATTTTGGCGATTCTGGGCAACGTTGTCAACGGTGTTTTTTTGTGTTGTTTGACTTGGTCAACTTCAGTTAGTTTTTTGGAAATATTGTCCTTAGATTTGTTTCTCAAAATATCTAAGATTTAGGCTAGAAAATCAGATTTCAATATATGGCGAAAGATTGTATCCGGGTTTTGTGGAGATTATCTTGTTATCCTAATCTTAGTTTGTTATACCATAATCTAGGGTAGTTAGGATTTGTTTAGGATCTCGTATATTGTGTGATATGTTTAGCTATAAATAGGATGTAAAATACATCAATAAAATTCAGATTAGATTGATTAAACACAAGTTGTTTCCGGTTTATTGTTTCACGAAGTAAACAAAATTTTGAGGATTTCTTGTGAGGAATTCGACGAGTGAGTAGTGCTATTAAGATTTATCTCACGTGAATAGTTTCTTAGGATTTGAGGGTGCTTTGCTTTAGTCAATTCTATAATTATTCGCCTTAGAAGTTCGAATTTGTGGTGCGTTGCTTTATCAAATTTGAAGTCTAAGTTTATCTTGTGTGAGTAGCGTTTTTTTAACAAGTTCACATCAACTTTTGGTGCTCTCGTTGAGAGATTCGTTCAATCTCAAGTGTTCAATATCAATTCTCATGGCTCAAGAAGGTGGAGACGAACATCCACAAGGATTCACGAAAGGTTTGAGCTTGGCTCAAGCAAAAGAGCTACGTATGCAAGGGGAGATTGACGAGTTAAAGGCTCGTTTAGATGAAGTCTAACCATCATGGCTTCTACCAAGAAAACTCCTACTAATCTAAACAAGAGGATGGCTCATCTCAAGTTCAAGTGAGCAAGAAAGTGTGAGGAGTGTACGTAAACCAAAAAGGGGTACTCATCAAGTTCTAGTGACGATGAGGAACCAAGATCAAGGCACAAACGTAAGGGAAAGATAGGGATGATGATCGAAATCTTAAACTCGAAATCCTGAGTTTAATGGAGGTATGGATCCTGAAAAATTTCTAGATTGGATTCGTAGAGTTGAGAGGATTTTTCGTTACAAAGAATAGGATGATCATAAGTCCTATAATTAGCGGAGTTAAAACTCACTTCCTATGCAAGTCTATGGCTTGGGGGTTGCAAAGAAAAAGAAGGAAGGGAGTGGGCGAAATTTCTTCATGGTCAAGCTAAAGAGGGAATGAGGAAACGTTTTGTCCCTCAAGATTTCGAACAAAAAACTTCATTAAGATGCATACATTGAAACAAGATAGAAAATCCGTGGATGAATACATGTGGAGTTTCGAAAAATTGATCATGGTTTGTGATTTAGAAGAGAGAGGACCACAAAGTGGCTCGTTTTGTGGCTGGTCTAGATGACAACATAAGGGAGAAGGTCGAATTACAACCTTATTGGACCTTTGATGAGTTTGTAGAGTGGCAGCAAGGGTTGAGAAGCAAGTTCACGTAAGCCAAAACAATACTTCAAGACTACGATTCTAAGGAGAAACTGTGATACCTTTCCTCAAAAATTAAACTTTGATAAGGTTACTAAACCACCCTTCATCAAGGATAAGAGTTCAACTTCAAAGCCCCAAAGTAGTGATTCACGCATTATTTGTTTCAAGTGTAAGGGACAAGGTCACATTCAAAGAGATTGTCCTCATGCTAGGGTCACAACAACTCGAAATTGGGTAGATGAGGAAAACCTTGAAGAAGGAGGAGGTGTATGGGGAGGGAGAGGAAGAGTATGCCAAATATAAATATGGAGGAAGAAACGGAGGAAGTCCGACCAGAAAACACAAGGCCAATCCTTGGTGTTACGTAGGGTATTGCAAACTCAAAGTGCGCAACCTTTGGAGAGTCAAAGAGACAAAATTTTTCTCACGAAGTGTAATGTGCAAGGCAAGCTTTGTGATGTGATTATAGATACTGGGAGTTGCACAAACGTAGTCTCTACATTGTTGGTGGAAAAGCTCGCAATTCCTACAAAGGTACATCCTCAACCATACAAGCTACATTGGCTTAGTAACACAAGCGATGTTAAGGTAAACAAACAAGCTTTGATTGCGTTTAAAATTGGTAAATTTGAGGATCAAGTACTTTGTGATGTTTGTCCTATGGATGCTTGTCATATACTATTGGGTAGACCTTGGCAATATGACCNTGATACGCATATCAATGAGCAAAACTTCGAGGGTTTGGGTTTGATTGAAGGTGGAAAACAAGAAGCAACCATGGGGGAGTTAGTGGCTTATGGAGACACAAGGCTTCTTGGGTTGGCTAGGGTGGATTTTTACGTGTGCATGGTGACATGCACAAGCTTATTCACGTAAATGTAAAGCAAGTATAGTTAGTAGTTTAGAAGTGTTGAGCTATATGGGTTTTCTTCCCACGTCATTTGATAGGGTTTTACCATATGGTGTTTTGTTATTTTCTTGATTAGTTTATGAGTCAAGGTTGATGGAATCAAGCATGAGAAACACAAAAATGGAGGTTTCTTGAAATAAAGATTGAATCTTGAAGAG
>PYUH01000004.1:0-10000 GCA_016808085.1 Suaeda aralocaspica
TCTCCTTTCCTTTAAAATGTCGTTTTGACCCGTTCATTACTTTCTCATGTCGGTGTTGCGGAAGATAACATAGGAGGGTACATTCTACCGGACTCGGCCTCTTCTCTTGACTTGCTAGTTGGAAATTTGGTGTGCTATAGTTTCTCCAGTCGGCTACCGGGGCGTGGTCCTTAGTTTTGCTCTTTGAAACTATGGTATGCTTGTTCGATAGGTCGTTTGCATCTAGCGCAGTTCATTGGAAATGCCGCCTACGGAGAGAAGCTTGCGTCGTTTTCCAATATAGGAGATATGAAAAGTANGAAAAGTCGAGAATTGAAATCCATATTGAAAGCAAGGGCGTTTTACTAAGAAATCCTCGTTAGTTTTGTATGTCTTTTTCAAACCTTCTCTTCTGTATTAGATAGGCTTGAGGGCTCTACTCAAGAGAGGGGTGAGTGAGCAAGGCTGACTTGTGTAGGAGAGAGGTCCGTTGCACAAGTGCCGCGCGGGCAAGTTAGCTAGGCAAGCTAGAAGTCCGTGACAACTGGTATTAGAGCGAGGTTGTGCTTAGAGCCATGGCATCCTCAAAGGTTACTGACCCAAGGCCGTCTGACGATCAACCTAAGAAGAGGTCCAAGTCAGCGGAACGTGTAGCATTGGAGACAGGCGTTGGAGAAGCTCAATGGGATGTTAATGGTCTTTCTTGAAATAGTCGGGGCCTGCCTATAAGAGTAAGGATAAGAGTAGTTCTCTAGCCTAGAGGAGAAAGGCGGGGGAATCCCTAGCCTGTAGAAGAAGACCACTCAGCTTGAACTAGCGAAGCAGATATTTCGGTATCTTAAGGGTATCTTGCCTCATGGTTGATTGTTCACTCCCGTAGAAAAGATAAGAAAAGAAGGAATAGGCGGTAGAGCTCAAAGGAATAGTTCTAGCTCACATCTATAGTCTAGTTAGTTCATTGAATGACTTATTGAGAAGCTAGGCCCCTTTAAGTAGTTGTTTAGCTCTATTTCCGGCCTTGGTTGAATCGCTAATTCTTTTGTGTTTATGGGCCGAATCTCTTTCTCCTTCCTCCCCGGACAATAGGCAAAGATGCTTTTCTATGCCCGAGGCAAGAACATTGGCTATGAATCAATTGGTCCTTTGACCAGGGATACAGCTCTATATCCGAACGGAATGATGAACTAAACAAGGGCTATCTCCCCTCTAGTGGCTTCTTCCCCACACCAAGATTGGAGAAGAGGAAGGACTCGATGTGAGGTGAGTTGACTGTAGGTAGGGCGCTGCTTGATGCAATTGGGTCAACTACGTTTAGTGAAGCGGAAGCTGAAGTTGAATATGTCACGACAGGCTCTTTACCATAGACATGTATATGTATCTTCTCATTTCGGCAGATAGGTTGGTAACTGGTTCGTCGTACGTTCCAATATCGACCCGCGCCGCGGCGCAAGTAGGAGCGAATCAACATCGAAACTAGGTCTTAACGTTCATCAGGTATGTAATCGGCGACTACATACGAAGATCTTCCCTATCTCTTTGGTATTTAGTGGACCCTCAGAAACAGAAGGCACATCGATGCCTGTACAGAAAAACAAGACTTTTTGACTCTTTCGGTCGAGTGGCTATTAGCTCCTCTCCCTAGATTCCCTTATTGGAGCATCAAAGTAACGTTTTTCATTACTGAGATCGGCATATTAGCTCATTCCTTCCCTAGAGTCAAGTTCCTTCGGGGCTTGGCTAGACTCGGCAACAAGAATCGGTTATGGAATAGCCTTTTAGTCGGCTTTCTCGTTCTTAAGGACTTTCTGGCCGGTAGGCTTTCTAGCGGACCTGCCTTGCTGACAGCTAAGATATGTAATATATAGTTGTGTTTGCCTTCACTTAGAAACTCTACGCCCCCTATTAGAGTTATAGTAAGGCATGCTCTCGAAACTATATTCGCTCGTTCTTGTCTCCAGCGATTAACCTATTCCAGGGCAGTCTGGTAGACGGACCGATTTCTTTATACTTGCTCTTGAAGTAGAAAGCGTTCCATCTGTTCTTGAATAGCTGATTTGAAAATAAAAGGGCCTCCGCTCCTTATCAGTCGAGCTATTTCATAACTTTGGTAGAATCTTGGAACTCCGGTTTATTCGTTTTTACATAAGTACGTAATTCAACAAGATATTTCCTGCTCAAGTGATAATGAATCAAGATAACCATTCGTTCCAGTATAGATAGTCATTACCTGTTCTTCCACCGTGAGAGGGATTGGGGTTGCTTGAGCAATTCACGTAATCGTTGCCCTCTTGCCAACTGATTCTGAGTCGCTTTATCAAGATCAGAAGCAAATTGTGCAAAGGCCTCTAATTCTACAAATTGCGCCAGTTCCAATTCTCATTTACCAGCTACTTTTTTCATGGCTTTCATTTGAGCCGTGGATCCTACCCTAGAAACAGAAAGACCCACATTAATGGCTGGTCTGATTCCAGCATTGAATAGATCGGCAGCAGATAATAAATTTGGCTCCTGCCCATCTGTATGGAAATTACATTAGTAGGATATAAGCAGCCGAAACCTCGCCTGATTGGGTCTCAACTATTGGTAAAGCGGAATACTTCCCTCACCTAAACGAAACTTGATTTAGCGGCTCTTTCCAAAAGGCAATATAAAAAACATCTCCTGGATAAGCTTCACGGCCCGCGGTCTTTCGAATAGAAGAGACATTTGTCGTTGGAAAGATCATCATAAATAATGAATGTGTCGTTCAGGTCATAAAAGAATTCGCCGCTCCGGTTAAGGGCGAGATACTGTAATGTACGGGGGAATCCGCTGTTTTCGCCACCACAATATGTATTCCATTGCGCCCTTTCCTGGAAGTTAGTCTACCTGCGCCACAGAAGATGCTTTTTGCCAATAGCGACATAAACACATAGTAAATTTTTTGTCCTTGTTGATTTAGAATGTATCTGTGTGCTCGCTGTTTACCAGTTTGTGGTCCCCAAATATTAATCTCGTTGACCACGCCCTATAGGAGATCATTGAATCAATAGCAATAAGTCCAGTTTGAAGTCATAATACGGAACGTCTTGAAAATACCGGGAGCGGGAGATTCAATTAACCGAAATAAAGAGAAGAAGAAAGAACTATCAAATCGAATCTTGGCTCGAAGAGACAAGTACGTATGACTAAGGGATGGACCACCCCCCAATATTCTTGGTCACGGCTCGGAATGAAACCTAGAATGCCGCTTATATCCCATCAAATGTAAATGTAAGTATTCATATTCTAAATCTTCTAGAACTGTTTATCAGAGCTTGTATTTAGTTTTTGATGCATCAAGTTGGTAGAGTGTCTTGACAAGGGACAAAAGAAGCTCAGTACACGGTGCCACAATATGGGCCTCGTTGTCCATTATGTTTATCAAAGTGGGGGTATGTTAACGAATTGGTCCACGACAGAACGAGACTGAATAAAGGACTTGAGAATGAACAAAAGCATGGAGACTCACTGTCTTCCAAAGAGAGATTCCGCGTTGAATAGACAATTCTGGGTAGGGAGTCCAATATATGAAGGGCAGGGTACCGGATATGTATCATCGTGGATCAACAAGAGAATTATAATATACGGCCCTTCGAGAATGTATTACTTTGGTTGTTTAAATCTACTACACGGCAAACTTCAATCTTACTAGTTGTTAATACGAGAAAGAAAGAAGAAACTACTCATGGCTCGAGCAAAAGAAAAACGAAACAAATGCAAGATTCTCCGCGAACTTATTGAACAGCGAAGTAAGGGTTGTAAATACCGGTACTGTACTTCAAGTAGGTGACGGCTCTTATTCACGGTTTTTATTAAGGCAGGTGAATGGAGTCGAATTGGGAGGGGCGGGACAATAGCATTGCCTCTGATTTGGATCGAATAATAGTTGTGTTTGTATTAATGGTGATTTGATGATACAAAAGAGGGAAGTTCGGTAAAAGCAACGGAAAGAATTGCTCAGATACCCTATCGGGCGTGTTTTATAAATGCCTAGCTAAACCTATGTATGTGGGGGGCCCCGTTTTTCTTTCGAATACACCCATTCGTTTTGATTCTCCGTATCCGTTTTTCAGTTGGACGGAAGTACCGCAATTTTTGACTCTTGATAAACCCAACTGGTTATGTCCGCTATCATTAGATCCAGATTCTCGGATCCATAGTTCCTCGAGCATTCGTCGCGTACTGCAATCGGTAGCTCCCTTCCCTCTGCATTCCTTCTGCATTGTTGATTTAGGTAGGTATCTCATTCAGTATCGACGTTTACTCCGCAACTTCTTTAGGTTGTTATCTTAGTTATTCAGCTGCACTAAACTGCTGTGTCTACCGTATTACCCAAAGTTCTTTAGTTTCCTTAGACCTGGTATGGGAATTGAACTATCACCCTTAGCTTTCTTCTCTTCCGATCATTTCATACACTTAGCTTTTTTCCGAACTTCAAAATCATGAGATATAAGTCAATTTTGGGATAGAATCTATGATTGAAGATTTCATAATTATAGCTAACTCGTTAAGAGAAGAGGGAATATCTTAATTCTTGCAGAAAAAAAAAAGAAAGGGGAAGGGAAAAAAGCAAAAAAAAAAAAAAAAAAAAAAAAAAAAAAATGAAAAAAAAAAACAAAAACACAAAAACATAACAAAAGGGGGGAGAAAAAAAAAAGAAAGAATAAAAAAAAAACAAAAAAAAAAAAAAAACACACAACAAACCCAACACCACACCACCACAACCCAACAAAAAAAAAACCACCCCCCCCCACCCCCCCCCTCCCACACCCACCCCACCCAAGCCCCCCCCCACACCGCCCCCCCCAAAAAACAAAAAACCCCCCCCCCCCCACACAAATGCTGGTGAAGATCGATCAGACCTGCGTCTATCGACTGTCTTCTTTCCGGCCGGCGTATCTACGCTATTTGGATCTTCGACTCTGAGCCTATCGACTCAGTAAACCGACCCGGCACTTTTCACTGTGTATAACGCCATTATGAAGCTGCAATCAACTGCTGTTGCTAGGCCCAGCTCTTCGTTATGATTCTTACGACTTAGCTCTATTGCCCTTGTGTCTATCACCCGCGTTTCTCTTCTTCCCATCGCCTGTCGACTCAGCTCTTCTCCCCGATCAACGTTACGTTATTCTTCCCCCCGGCGCATCTATGATACTTGAGTCTAAAGACCCGGCGCATCTACATAAAAGCTCTTCGCCACTTCTACTATGTAGGCTATACTCAGTCAACCGACCCGTCGTATATACTATACTTTTCTCTTCTTCCGGCTACGAGACGCTACTTGTCGCTTCTCCTCTTAGTCTATCAACGCTACTTCACTTCTTACCGACCGATATTACCCAACTCCTATTCTAGACTAGAAGTCGTCTTTCGAATCTTAGTCTTGCAACTGCTTCTGTTCTATCACTCAGTTCAACCTATCAATCCCCTATGTTTTAAGGGAAAAGGCATTATCTGCCTTTGTGGTTCTCTCTTTCTTTCATCCATATACAAAGCATAGCTTTAGCGACTACGTCGTGGTGATCGTAGGCCACACCTCATTCCACACCTTCCGCATAACACGGTTATCCGAGCCTCAATCTTGGCCATTAAAAAAGCTTGTACGCAGATATCACCGATACACACCGTCATCCTCGTGTCCCAGCACAGCGAGTCATGGGGAGCCTCTCACTTAACGGGATTGACAAACCCTCTCCCTTTCGATGGGAGAGAGCTTCTTAATTCGGTCCGTTCTTCCAGAACCAGTAGCGGTAGAGTCTCGTAGCCAATAGCATAGTAATAGTAGATGTGGCAGGTGGGAAGAATAGAGCTGTTGTTGGTTATCAGTTGCAAAGGTATGTATTTGGTAAGGAATAAAAACCAACCATTTGCTGGCGGTTACAATTACCTATGGCGAGCAATCTCTCTTAATTGAAAATAACTGTCCTAATAGCACTTGCTTTACATTCATAAAGCGACAGTGTCACTTAGCTTAGTATAACATCAGACAGAACTGCTTTCTTCTTTTGTAGTCAATCCAAGCATATGAAACAGACTGATCCTTTCTAGAATAGAAGACAGGGGAGTTTGAATAGCCGTAGCAAGGAGCTTTCTTTCTCCTCAAAGAAAAGAAGCAAAATCAAATCCGGCGTCTATTACTATATTCAGCTCTTCGACCCGTCGTCTATCTTAACTATTTCTTCAACTCTGAGTCTGGCGCAGAGCTTCAATAGCGCCGGTAGGCTCAGTATCGAAGACTTCACCTCATTGTCATTTTCCCCCCTTGCATCCATTATCTGACCCTCCTCCACAGAGTTCAGGGCATCAAACAAATTGACGGTAGGTACCTGTGAACTAGTACCAACGACAACCGCCTAACACTTTTCATAGCAACCTTCTCTCTTCCGGCGTCTATACTAGACTGAAGCTTTCTAACGGCAGATAACTCTTGTAATATGGATTCTGTACAACGATTGTATTGTTAGAGTTCAGGATGAAAAGGCACCTTAGTCTAGCAACTAAGTTCTTGGATACTGAGTCGTAAATTCGATCCTTATTGGGATAAGGGACCTGACCTGTCTTCTTTCCTCAACAATAGCGACTGACTATCGTTTGTAGTTTTTTGTCTAATCAACGAACAACCAACCGGCTAAGAATGTGTAGGACTTGTTCGCTAAATCTCTCAGTGATTGAAGCTGCAGGTTATGAAACAGAGAAGTAGCTATTAAGGTAATAGAGTGAATCCATACTACTTGTCAATTACCTGACTCCACTCTTCCCTTCGTTCCCTGCTATTTCTTCTCTTTGTTGCTTAAGGATGAGACCCCTAATGCAGTTAAGCCGATTCCTTGTCTACGCCACTTTCTTCTTACACTCGGTTTTTTGCTGCGGATCTTCGCTTCTGTGCCTAACGGCCCTAATTTATTTAGGTGTATATCAACGCTATTCACAGCAATTACCTCTGTGTCTGCCGATATTGCCCAGCTGTTAATTACCGCCTTATTCAAATCCTTTCTCGATCGCTCCCTCTCGATTAGGCCTCCCTTAACACTGAAATTTTGGATCTCAACGTCCTAGAAAAAAAGCCATTTGGTAGAGCTCATTTATTTTGATTAACGAGCCGAGAGCGCGTAAGACCTCAAAGAAACCCCATACATCCAGCCAAGAACAGCATCGAGAGGACTTTGCCCCCACCTTCTATGAAGGGTTTGGCAAGCCATCAACATCATTTGCTAGCAACACACAGGGCATTAAAGACACATTACATCAGGAGCATATGTCTCTTATGATCTAAACTCTACAAGACACCCTAAACAAGATGTCCCTCCCCCCAATATTACAAGGCTTGACCTGATTGTTAAAGACTACAGCATTCCTATCAAGCAAAATTTGATACACAGTCATAGCAAACACATCAACAGCAGCCTGCTTCTGTCATCTTTCTCCCCATAGCAGCAAGAAACTGCACCTCATTCTGCCAGTCCAGAATAGATCTGTTGAACTTCAAATATGCAACACTGTAGACCATATAGCAGCACTATACCTGCGGGCAAAAAATAGTGCCCAACATCTTCCTGTTGGCACAGAACAAAGAGCCTATCACACTGAATGCCCCAGTTTCAACCTATCTTTAGGCACCTATTATATTAGCAAACCCAACCACAAGATGAAAGGCTTTTTGGACCCCATTATGGCACACAATTCTCTTCCAAGGCATGCTTTGGCCAACGGGTCTTAAATTAAAGTGAGATACTTCAAGAGTAGAAAATTTCAAATTCTTGCAGCAGGCATCCCATCCACCTTTACTATCCACCCAATCTCTCTGATCAAATACCTTCTTAATCATCCAAGATGCTGAGGCTGGAATTTTTGCCTGACTAAGAGAGTTCCTTTTAATAGAGTAACTATGGTAAAAGAGTCGGAATCTATCAACCCCTTTATCTTGCCTTTCTTTACTAGCTAGTCCTTCTCCCTTCTTTTTGGATGGTCTTCGTAGTGTCTTACGACACCACGGCGCGCCTGGGTTGTTCAAGCCCAGACGCATACACTAAGAAAGTGCCATTGTATCCTCAAAGAAGATACCCAGGAAACCTCCAGTACGCCTCAGGTAGCGCACCAAGATAGAGTAGTCTATACCAAGACTACCTACCATATCATAACACTTCCTTCCATAGCTACCAAATTTTCTTAGATGTTGATCTTTGATAGCCCAGTTATGATAGGAGCGTTGTCTAAGAGTTCTTCAAGGGGGACCTCCGGATCCATAGCTTTCGCCCAGTACCAATGTAGTTACTTAAGCCAGCTCTGAACCCACCATTGAGAAGACTCCACTCATTAAAAGTCTTCATTCCATCCATCCCACTCCCACATTTTCTCGGGAGGTAGACGAATTCTTTTGGCCTTAACTCATTTCTGAGATAATCGACCAAACGACCAATTCGAAGGGTTTAGAGGTTTGCCACGACCGAGCCAAAATAGTCATGGCATTCGGTTGCCCCGCTGCCAATCGCATAACGTCTTTGTGGGACGCTTTTGAAATATTGGACAGCGATGAGATGCCTCTGAAAACCAACTCCTCCGATACGGCAGAAAGTTTTCAAACTTCTGCTTATTAGTAAGGGCGTATGGACCGTATGGATGATAGTAGTTCATGACGCACGGACTGAATACGGACTTAAGTCCTTTTCTAATCCATCCACTACTCGTCTCTTGCCAAACTCTATACAACCAGTATCTGAGATTATCGACTTGGCGTAACTCACGTCAACACCAAGCCGCTCAACACTGTGCATAGACTGGGGCTACGAGAGGATCGGTGATGATAACATCATCCCCTAAAACCGCTACCGCGAAAAAGACGACCTGGCCTTCTCTGCAGCTAGCCCCACAAGAAAATGATATGATAGCGCAAAGAGGGCCCAAGAGCCGTAGTCCACCAATGGTTGTCCCAACAAAACATACTCGAGAGTACGCCTTCTTACAAAACAAAGGTCGAATATATTAGTTGCCAGCGTTGAGTTCACTACAGAGGGGGCCGGAGGCTCAAACAGAGCCTGAGGATTTCAAACATGATTACCAACGGCCATCGATCAGTAGCCGATGAGAAAGAATCTGGAAACACTGCTTAGACTCTTTTAGAAGATTTAGGGTGTTGTGTCTGATCGTACGTACCATCAGAACGAGCAAAACAGACCCAATCATGAATAGGTTTAGTCTGATTGACATAGTTGCCAATGGCAACTACTCTTCTCTTGGCTGCTCCTGGAAACAGGCGGGCAAGCTTTCCCGTACTTGGAGTTATACCAAGCTGGTCACAGGTTGTTAACTGTGGCCCGATATACTTCTCAAAGTAATCTAAATCAGTCCCGGAAAAGAAAACATTTTGTTATTCCGTGCGAATGCTAACGTGTTCGTTTCGGCAATAAAATGCCTTGCGACCACTGTTCGCCGCGAGAATGGAATGGGAAAACTGTACCAGCGATGTCCAACTCGCGATCTCATAGGGTAACGTTAAGAAACACGATCGAATATGGATCGCTTCACTTAACGGTATCTTGAGACGTTTATAGAGCACTGATTGAGACACCTTATAGGTGGGGAGTCCAAGTTGGGTGAAAGGCCATACCTTCATGTATGGCTTTTCACGCACTCTGGGTATCTATCTATCACAAAGCTGTCGAAGAGACAATTTGACTCTGAAACAACTTGTGCAATAAATCTGGGTCGCGCGGGGGAGTCACCATACTTTTGAAGGTTGATTTACTAACCTTCTTGGTAGTGGTATGATCCTATTGATAGAGAATAATGATAGAGAAAATTGAATTAATCTATCACTCTCTGCGTAATCACACGACGATGAAAAGTCGGAATGATTTTAGTAACCCAGATCCTGTAAGGAGACAGGAACAGATAGATCTCTAGGTACAGGGACTTCCACGGAATAACTGGAGACTCGCACTACACTGTTTAAGGTATAGTGAAGTAAAAAGAAATCCCGACTTCTTTACCTTTACCAGAGAGA
>PYUH01000004.1:20000-57500 GCA_016808085.1 Suaeda aralocaspica
CAAAACCTTCAAACATAAGGATCAAATCCCCTATACGCAGAATGAATCCATCTAATTACAAAGCATTGAACCAATTAAGGTCCCTAGTATGAGTATCCTGTCTAAAAATTTGTGTAATCCTATTATTTTATTTACAGTAAACTGTATTTCTTTAGTGATGTTATCCACATGTGGATCAGTCTTATTCCATAGGCTATCATTCCTGGCTTTCCATAGGTGATAGCAGGTAGCTGCTATTGGCGTATACTTGTTTCCTGAAGGGCCTATGTTTGCAATTTCTTTGCAACCAATAGAATAGGTGAGCTGATAGATGTCATTAGCCAGACATGTGATCTGGAGCTTGATCTGATGAAGGCAAGCAGAACTGATATTGCACTGGAAGAACAGGTGTGAGTGACTTTCAGGAGAGAGGCCACATAGGCAGCATTGAGTGTCATTACATACTCAAAATCTGCCCAATGGTGGGCAGTCTTTGCCACATAATGAGCCGGTGAGTAAGCCTATGCTTAGGGGTACTATACCTATTCCAAACAACCCTGCTCCAATAAGTCTTATCACCCTCCGGCTCTCTTGGGGCAGGGTTTTGAGGCTTGATAGGATGGTGCAAGGCTTGCTTGCAGGAGGAATTGATGATTGCTGCTGCCAGATGCAGAAGAACTGATTGTATTAGTCAGATTTATGCCATGTGTTTTGCTGAGTCTATGTATAACATCTGGCTTCAAAGGAATGCTAAGGTGTTTGATGGTCATTGTCAAACTGTAGATGTTTTGTTTAGGGAGATTCTATTTCGTGTAGCCTGTAGGTGTCCAGACCACCTAAGGCAGTTTTTGTTTATCTAGGTGGTCTGTATGGTCTTTGATCTAGGTTGCCGCATGTGATCTTTTTCCTTGTACCCTTTCGTTAAGGTGCCTTGGTTTGACTCCCTGATGCCTTTGCAACTCTAGACTTGGTGGTTTGATGGTAGTTTGTGCTTGTACCTCCTTTTTGGTAAGACAATTTCTATTTACCAAACGACCTAATGTCAGTTCTTTCAGGGCTTTTCCTGGCATAGAAGCTCTCTCTCTAGCCTAGAGCCCGGAAAAGTCCGATCTAAGAGACGATAGGGCCCCCCAGTTCCGCCCACACTCCGGAGCGGAGTTCGTACCAGAACTTCCCGCCTGGGAGGCTTCTCCCTCGCCCAACATGGATAGATGAGGCATAAGCCCTTCCGGGGCTAAGAGAGACTTGCTCCCTAGAATAAGGAAGCTGGTAAACTCGGGAGAACACCCCCCTTTAAGGAGTTTGAATTCCCTGAAACCAGAAAAAAAAAAAAGCCCCCCCATCGTCCTGTATCCTAAGCGATTATCTTATTTATAACGGGGTATATATCAAACGCGCAGCAGCATATTAGACCTTGTGTATCCACCAATATTACCTAATCTATGAGGTTTCTATCGACGTATTCAGCTCTAACCTAAACTGTGTCTTTCCACCTCCCACATAGATTGACCAATAATAAGGTCAGGGGGGGGCCTCGTTTTTTCGCACTCCACCTATACGATTCATTCGTAATAACCCTAGTTCCATTGCGCATGGGGGCAGCGTCTCTAATTTTCGATTGCTTATATATATGCTTCCTGTCATTCTCTTGTTGATATCCGCTAGTATCAAATCCAATTATCTAGGACCATTTTGTACGTGAGACCCTCTATCTATGACAAATTGCAATCTGTTCTCTGACATTGATCCTCGCCCTAATTCACTGATTAAGTCATACTAATAGGTTTTCATTTTTTTGTCTCGTGATCCATTCGGCAGTTTATGCCGGCCTATTTTAAACATCTCTTCTTGGCTTTAGCTGTTCTGCAGTCGAGAAATATCCATCCTGTGAATCTTTCTCTCGGCCCAGCCCCAGGTCATAAAAAGTTGTAATTTGAGAGGCACACCCGTTTCATATAGCTGTCAGAGGATAAGGTTACCCTTCTAATCCATTAATCTACCTAAGACTCCGATAAAAAGGTACACTTCCCAGGCCGTCGAAATAAGGAATTAGTGGATTCTACAACGGACCCCATAAAGAAATGTTTTATCCATATGTCAGATCAAACCATATAGGAATTTGATCTATCCAAAATGAAAAGAGTCTAAAAAGCCAGTTGAAACAGCAGCTATGAGAACTCCAAAAAACAGATTGTTTATTCATAAAAAGAGGAAATCTGCAAGTAAGCTGCTTTAGCTGAGGAGGATGTTAATTTAACAGCGATTACCTAGGCTAGGAGGTATCTTAAAGGAAAATGGAAAGTCGATAAGGAGTAGTGACTTCCAGGGCTTCGAGACTACACTCATTTCAAATGAAAAAATACCGCGTGATAATGCTTAAGAGAATAGGATTCACCTGAAGATAAGAAGATGCTTTCAGCCTGTGGACAGGCCTCCAACCTAACCTAATCCACTTAGCCAAGTTCAAGTTGGTTACTTCATCAGCCTAACTGACTGATAAGTGAACTTAATGAGCTTTGGGTGTGTGTATAATAAACCCAAGGGATTAAGTGGGGTCTTGAGTGATTGAGTCAGCCACTTCACACTTTGATATCAAGCCACGGAAGTGAAGCAGATAAGCTCAATCAAAGGGTTTCTAAGGATTGAAGGCATCAAGATCAGTGATCCGCAAGGGCTTAAACAAACCTAGGAGTTATGACTCAACCAGGAGTTACTGCCAAGGGCCTCACTGCATCCATCAAGTGTAAACTGTAATCGTGAGCTAAGAAGGTCAATTTGATTAAGTGGCTAATGAGGGGGATTAAAAAACTAAGACTAACTATGACTAATACGTGTGAACCAGACTAAACACACTTGTTTTAAGCATGGCTACTTTAGTAAGTGATACGCGAGCTAAACTACTTTCTTTTTTTTTGCTTTGTTCTTAAAAAGGAATGGCAGCAGATTACCCATTGCCAGAGCTGCAATGTTGGCTTGAAGAAGAAACAAGCAGAAGTGGAACACCAGCAGCTAGGTGGCATCATGCATGTGACCCTACAGCAGAGCCTCACCAGAAGCACCTCTTAGCTTTATGTTTTTGTAATTCATTGGTTGTAATTTAGGCTAGGTATTTTCGTTTCAGTTTGCTTTTGTTTTGATTTCTGTGCCGGCGGGTTTGTCAACTTCTGGGAACTGGGTCCGAGGTCAAAAGTGACGAACCATGTTAATCCTTCAGGGTGACAGTCTCTGGAATTTAGGATCTTTTATTAGCGTGTCATCACACTCTTCAAGGTTCTGACCGGTGGGGTCGGTGTCAGGTTTGGCCAGGGAGATTGAGTCTTTCCCCAACTTCCAGCTCTTGCCTCTGCGAAACGGGGTTCTTGGGTAGAATACGATAAAAGGTCTTCTCGTTATCCATCTTTGAAATTTAGAAAAAGGACCTTCTCTCTCAGTTTATTAAAAAATGTAGAAGGTATCATCTCCGATATAGGGAGAATTCCCTGACAATATGTCTGAACTTTCTCCGAAATAGTTTATACGCTAAAGTTCTGTTCACGGAGTCTTTTCTCTCTATTATGAACGAGAGAGGAAAGGATGACACTCTATGTATAAAGGCGCCTAAGAACTAGAGCTCCTTGCTCCAAAGCTTTCAAATAAAAATGCAGAATAGTCTTCGGTGAAGTATGAATCGATTCGACTATTGTTTGATGTTACACCAGGTCGAACATCCATACACGCAGATCCGGTTTAGAACATTCTCAAGAAACAGAGTCTCAGTGTCGGCAAAACAGGAACGGGTTAACTCCTTAGAATGGCATAACAGGAGATATACAGCTTATATGTTTTTATTATGATTCGTAATCTGTTGAGCTTGTAATCGTTGACAAAGACAACGCTCTATTGATTATTAAGGGCTCCCAGAGTTTGTTAGTTCCGTCATCAGGGGAATACGGATGAATTTCTATCTTTTTACCGCTCCGTTGTAGAAGCGAATACCGACTCTAGGCAGTAGTTCCCCCACGTTTATTGACTCAGCTTTAATAAAATTCGACTATAACTATACCCAAAAATCTCACCATTTGGTACAAGGGTTGGTACAATCACCCAAAAACCACCCAAAGTCAATGGTATAGAAGCCTAAACAAATGATAGAAAATCCTCATCTTTCTTCGATGATTACCTCATCCTTTCCATTGTATAGACTCCATAAATATTGAATTAGAGTAGCCGTACTATCGCGGGGGAGTAAGCATACAGAAATAGTAGATCCAGCACAGAAAAGACTGAGGATCTAAACCTGCATTAGAATTCCATGGCTGAATCTATGGCTTGCCACGATTACAAGCTAGGGTGGGACGGATCACTGTGCTTTTCCCTATTACCTGTACACTTACAACACAACGAAGAAGAGAAGATACATTCACCAGTTTTAGTGTGGTGAGAAATCTGCAACCAATCCAAGGATTCTTCGAGGATTGGGTCTATCTATACATGAGGATGAAGAACTGATTGTCCCTTCACCTGGACTTGTGCATCCTAGTGCAGGTACTATTCCTCGTCGAGATGCTGAAGTTGGTCGAATTACTGCACAGGGGATGAACAGTGTTGGCAATGGAAAAGTAACTTCAGCTAGTCTCCCTACCTATAATAGAACATGCCGAGCCAAATCTTCTTCATGTAAAACCTGCGCATCTTGATGATTGGTCTGGAAGCCTGCGTCTCTACTAAGCTCCGTCGGACTCTTCGCCTGAGGCTCACTCTTCGAGCCTGCGCAAATACTTTGCGCTATTTGACTCTAAAGACGCTGAGCCCTATGGGCGGGTACCAACGCCCTTTTATTTTATAGGGTTAAAATGACCTTTTCCAATATCTCAAACTCAAACACTTGCTAATAAATAAATGATCATGGTCAACCATCGCTTCTCCAACTTCAATTGCAGCTACTTTTTAGAACTGCACTTACAAGTCTGATCTTCACAATGCCTTTCTTATGGAAGAGGCGGTGTGGGATATCTCTATCCATCTTCTTATTATGCCTAATCAAGGGTTTATAATAACTCTTTCTTTTTCCTCCTCGGAGAGGAATTTCAAAGTAGAATGTATCCATGGATCTGTACTAACGTTAGGTTTTATATTAACACAACTTTTCCTATTTCCTTGGGTTTAACAAAAATTGTTTGGTTTTTTATTGTTATTTGCTGCTCAAAGGGTCTTGCACTCCCAATATGGGTGCTGGTCTGTTGCAAGAGAAGTTTTCATATGCATTATTTTATTCTTTTCAATGGATTTAGGCTACCCTTTCTTTGAATGTGGACTAGCACTCCTAGGCTACTTTTCAAACTTATTTTTCATTGTGTTCAATAGGGGAGAAAGGAAGAGATAATTCCCAAATTCTTATAGTGGCATCTCTTTCTTTCCTCTTCTAATTGCCATTGTATATGGTTATTATCCCCTAAATGAACGGGAGTTATATAAAATTACTATTTCTTCTCGAAGGTTCATTATTATTCTTTATTGCCTTTTTTAATAACAACCACCAACGGTTTTTAAATGTGGGCTTTATATAGCCTTTTAATGTACCGATAGGCTTTCTCCTTTTTCCAATAATCCAAAACTTTGTTTGTATACCATCCTCTATCTCTGATCCATGTACTAATTTGCTTTTTGGAAAAAGAAGAATTGGAGAGCATGCCCCTAAGGGTACTCCCTTATTCTAAGTTATGAAAGATGTCAACTTGATTCAACAGCGGAAAAACATCAAACAATTCATGCTTAGGTTCTATTTGGCTTGGTCGAAATACACAATTAATCAACAGACCTCGATTGTTACCTATCGCCATGCTTAACCTTCGCCCTATCTAGTATTTCAAAAAAGGCTAAGTATGTTCACCTATTTCCTTAGTGGAGCAGATACTTTAGGACATAATGCTGCCCGTCTTACTGTTGTGTGAAAGTAAGGGGTAGTGCCCCACACCCGTGATGCACTTCCTGACTTTCAGGCCCGAGATAGATTTTTCTCTCCTGTTTAGTGCTTTACACTCTTTCCTCTCAAACTAAGACGCCTTAATCTATACTATAGATTGTACTAGCTAAGCGAAATGGTCTTCATTTTCTGGTGAATGAACAAACACTATTTGATAGAAAGGAAGGAGGACTCATTGCGAGCCAAGGCCAAGAAGCAGAAGACGGTAGGGTACGTAGTGGAATTGACCCCCAAAGGAAAGGGAGGAAAAGCATGTAGACTTCATGTTCACCAACAATTCTGATAAAAGATTCACTAGGAATGGGCTATTCCCAAATCGGCAATATCGAATAATCTATAAGAGATCTTATCAGACTCTCTAAACTCCTTAGAACTGAACTGCTGGGAATACTCTTTCGATTATTCGACCAGAAGATTCTCAGCGTACGAAGAAGTGAAAATGACAGCTTATCGCGGATTGGAGAAGCGAGATATTTTATTCAATCGATTGATCATGCGAGACGCTAAAAGAGAAGAACAGCATCGGTCTTTATCCCAAAACGGTACACGCAGGTGAGTTCGATTCTCGCTCTACCTTATTCATTAAGCTAAAAACTATAGATGTGGATCTCGTTGGTAGTGACAAGGACAGAATCTCCATAGGCCGCTCCTGCATAGCAGTCTCCATCAACCCGATCGGCAGAAAGACGAATCCGTTAAAGACTGCATTGAGTATATCGCATTGGATACTGACTCCTGAGAGGATGACTCATCACTCTTGCCTTTGGTCACAAAACTGTTAGTTGGATTGCTTTTGAGGATAAGTTCGAAGATATTAGCCCTATGTAGAGTAGAGAAGGAAGCAGTTACAAGTTATATATAGACTTGAGGGTAAGAATGGGACAGGCCTTACAGTGAGAAGGATATGAATGAGAATTCCAAACAACACTAGAGGGCTCTCAGCACTAGCGCTTGCGCTGGGTTCCGATCCCGCTTCTTTGATCTATAGGCCATGTGTACCTTTCTGCTTGCTAGGAATTTTCTTTCAAAATGAGATTTATTACCGCTACCGCTTTCAAAGAAGGGGGATTAAAAAGATATAGCAAGAGATACGTCTAGGAGTCCACATGCTAAATGAATCGAGAGAATAATCTGGTTGATAACCAAATAGATTGATAGAATATTATTAATATGCGAATGATCGAGCTCTGCTTAAAACCATATCACGTTCTCCAACTCAACTAGCCACAGCTACTGCACCAACGCCAGGGTGTGATTACATTTCAAGGGATGACTATGTGGTTAAAAAATACCGAAACCACTCTCCATTCCCGTTCACTGAGAGAGGGTAAACCCCCTGAAACAGCTTAGGATGATAACGAAATCCGTTGCGCTAACTAGCTATGGTTCCATTCTTGCTCGCTAAGCCGTCTTCTTGTTTCTATACTATACTAAGTTCTTCGCTCCATAGTCTTATATAAGCTCTTCGATCCCCAACTCAGCTACCAAGCCCAGGACTCCCTCATAGCTCCAGTAACTACCAGGAGATAGATTAGGATGTAGTTTCTTTATTAAGAATAGACTTCCCAGTGTGAATTTCCCTCCGTAGAAGGTCTTCTTTGTCTTCTTTTTGCGTTTCCCCGGTAATTTTGCTTTAAAATGCTAATACCGCAAGATGAAGTGAAGGTAGCTCACCTCACATTCTAGAGCAAGCAAAGCAGCAGCGCGTGACTAACGACCAAGAAATACGGAAGCGCGTGACTAACGCTATAGGATTTCGCGTCTTCCGTTGCTTGTTCGGATTTCGCGCAAGTGCGCTCATCCCTTGCTTGTTTCTCTTTCATCCAAATCTTTCCCTTGACTGAGCGTAGGTGAAGGGTTTACCGGCTCTACGGTCGGGGGCGCGACGCTATTGCAGAGCACTTTGGGTCCAACACTTTCTTCGAGTCGCGAAGTGTGATATGAAATGAAATTGAGAAAATCTTACGAACCTCGCAAAATCTCTTACGACATTTCGAGCGACATAAACTCCGATTTCTCTAATGTAATTTATGCTACTATCAGAATTGGAATTTCAGAATCAGATTCAGCTTCTTCGAATTCCGAAAAAAGCTTGCTTGGCATTGATAAAGGATCTCACCTTACTCGTTAAAGTAAGAAAGTAAGCCCTAAAAAGATGTGCACAAGAGCTAAGCCTACTTCCCTAGCAACTTTCCTTCCTTATTCTTACTACTGTCTTGCTCGTCGGACTGACTGCACTGACTGGAATGAAGATCTCCTTCGTTTTCTTTGCTTTAAGCTTTCAAAGTCAATTTTAGTATAAGTCTTAGTAAAGGAAGTAGCTTCTTGTTAGTATATGAACTAGCTTATTCTCTTTAAGGAGTTAGCTTCCTATTCGATAAAAGGGGAATTGATTTCCACGAGGATTACTTTAGGATATGCTGACAAGGGAAATGTCAAACTCGAATCCACTCCAGGACAGGATAGACGGACGGAAGGGAGAAAGAAAGGACATTAATAGGAACTAAAATGGCACCAACATCCACTAGTACAAAAAACATGTTCTGTGCGGCTCCTTTTAAGGTTTATTGCTGGTTGAACCGGATCCTCTATTAGCACACAAAGTAATAAAATCTTTGTGGTTTTACCGCAGCAAAAAAAAAAGTGTATTTGCTGCGGTTGTTTGAGAGAACCGCAGCAAAGATTTTTTTTTATTTTTTGAATAATTTTATGAAATGAAATTACGCTATAATTCCTAAATATCTACCCGCTCCCTGCAAATATATTCCGAGTAGTAACCCAATTTATTGAAACACTACTCAGTTCAATAAATAAATTAATGAATTGTTTTTATCATACAACCTAGAAGCACAGGACGTAGCCCAAACTCAAATCAAATCCAGCCAAGGCAGCTCAAAACAAACCAACATATACATAAAACAAATTACAAACCAAAAATCCAACAACCTAAAACAGAACAAACAAAACAAACACAAAAACCACTTCATCCCCCACTAATACATCACCAACTTTGTAACTGCCCAGCAAACTCAATGCATGCAACCCTGCAGAGCCCCCCAAAATTGCACAAAAACCCCAAAACCCACATACAAGCAAACACAACCAACACAGCACCACACAACCAAGCAAACCACGGCAAAAATAGTCGTAGCTACTCACCCGCAGCCAAGCACCACACCTACACCAAGTTCAACAACTCCAACCAACACAACATACACAGCACAAACCACACACTGCAGCTATCCCACCATCAAACTAATACACTACAGTGTCCTGTACCTTAATAGAACTACCAATAAGCTAAAAAATCAATAATAACTAGTGAATGTACTACTATTATTCCTAGCTTCTTCATAACACATGTGTGTACAGAATGTCGCAACGCTGTCTCGACCCGCTTATTTGTGCGTTGTAAAGGCCCCTTCTCGAACCTGGCTTTTGTAATATCCTATAAAAAATGACATTTACAAAACCAAATGAATTGACAAATGACATAATATTCAGACGTAATAGCAACACACAAACCATAAGTGCATTTAAACGAACAACAGACTTTGAACACATAAATCAACTATAGAAACCACAAGACGCAACACAGCTCTCCCTTAATATCACTCCAACATACCACACAACAACTGCATGGCTCATACACAACACAGCTATGCATGTAGTCAGGAAGGTAAGCTCATGTTTGTGTACTCATTTTACAAATAAAGAAGTTTATTGTGATGAAATGTGGGGGTTTTTTAAAAGGGGTTTCAGAAGAATTAACATTAAAAAGGTCAAAAATTTCTTCGTGTAGAATTGTTTCGATGATAAATCCTCCGCAGTATCTTACGTTTGCAAAAACCAAGTAGTCTATAGCATTTGTAGCTATTATGTTGCTGAATGAGAACTACATTCAAGAGGTTTATTACTAGTCATACTGAAGAAGCCCCCATCTAAGAATTCAACTGAAAACTTGCAGACAACACACGAACACAGGTTATGACAAACAATGCTACCAAAATATGTTTTCCTTAAACAAAAAAGAAAAACCGTGATTGACTTATATTGAAAACCAGGTTCTGGGAGCATTGGTCATCATTACTGCCATAACACATACTAGAAGAAAATAATGGATATCTGGTATACGGAAAAGAATAACATAAAGGCCTGAAATATATTTGCTGGATCCCTTTAATGTTTTTTCCACAAAACATAAAATTTCCATTATTTTTTGTCTTCCACAAATGGTGAGCCCAGTATTTGGGAGCCTTGGTCATCGCTATCGATGCTCGGAGTCCATTTGAAAATTTCAGTTGAATTTAGAGAAGGCTTTTATCATCATGTTATAATATACTACTTGAACTCTTTATATCGCAGCAAACTTAATATCTACCAAATGTATACACTTGCTTGGTCTTTGGCAAATTAAGATGATGGCGGAGGATTTGTCAATCGAAACAAATTGTACACGAAGAAAATTACACTGACAGGGCTACTCCTGACCTCTCATCTAAATTAAATAGAGAAGATTTGCGTTCGAAAGAAAGGACATGTTGATAGTTGTATTATCCACTCCACCCCCAAAAAACACAAGAGACTCAAAATATAGTTTGGACTAAAAGCAGAAGGGAAATCAACCGTTACACAAGGTACCTACAGTTTTGGCTAAACAGGCCAATCAACCGACAAACCAACACACAACCCATACCAGCATTCAAAAGTAATAAACATACCCAAAGCAGCATTTGCCTTCCGGACAATTAGTGAAGTACTACCCCTCAATATCAATCTGACTCATTCAACCCTTAGTGATGTCTGATGTACACGCTTACAGTAGTAACCACAATCCGTATCGTGTTGCTTTGCGCGCACTTTGGAAGTACAAGGGACATTGAAAAAAAAATCAATTAGAAAATTGATGACAAAGTAAGCAACCACCACAAATTGTTAGGATTTCGATGTCCCCTACCTCAAACTGCATTCAACTTCGGATTCATTGTGCTGGTGCGTTCCTCGTTCATGACATATACGGATTGAAAAATAATAACGAAGGTAACTAGCCGTATTGATAATTCTAGTAAAAAGATTTTTGGTTGACGTTTATAATTTACCTATCCTCACGCCACGTCATAATCACAATCTCGTGGCGACTGAGGACGGCGCACAGAATCAAATTGTACACCTTGTTATAGTCAAATGTGATATCAAAAAGCACCAATTGTGAACTGTCGGCAACAAGAGACATTAAAGCATAACCATGTTTCAATTGCCAACAAAAATTGGGGAAGTGCATCCCTCCCACTCCGCCTTCCGGCCTTTGCTCACCACGTCCTTCACCCTCCCACGTTTCTCCCACCCTGATTCTCCCACTCACCACATCCCTATCCGCTTCCTCCCTCTTTTACCTTACGCTCCCTCTTCCCCCATCTCAACTCTCTTCCGTTCTTAACTTTCCCTCCCCCCCTACATTCCAATACCCACCCCCACTCTACTCCCATTTTTTTATTATACTTTCCTTCTTTTTACTGCATCACCCCCCGCCTCTTAACAATGGTTAAGTGAAACAAGAGAAGGAACAACACAGGGTGGGGGGAGAAACAATGGAACAAAAAAAAAAAGCAGTTGAGGCCAGAGCTGGGTCGACTCCAAGTTGTTTCAAGAACTACGATTTCCTTTAGTGTCTTTTGGTAGTCTTGTTCGGAATGTGAAAAGGGTGGCAAGAGTAGAATCGCAACCTTTTCTCGATGTGCATCACTCGGACAATGTCTGACTTGTAAATCTCTCCAATATGGAAGTGCCAAAATATAGACTCCTTTTTCCACAACGTAATAGTTGACATTCGGTTGACCAAAAAATGCTTGAACCCCCGGCTAACTTGTGAATAGCACCTCTAACAGTTCATGGACGCGAGCAACACGATCTCACATTCCCAGTTTGAATGGTTTCGTTTTTTTTTTTTCTACGACAAAGGGTGGTTAGGTGAAGGAATCTTCGATGACACCAGTCAAAACATTACTTACCCACCATGTAGAAGCACCATCGTCCATGCAAATAGGGCAAGCCTTTATACCTTTGTTATTGTACCCAGATAAGTTACCATAGCTTGGAAAGTCGTTGACAGTGCAAAAGCATGCACGCAACGTGAAATCTCCTTGCATGGGATCATACACCAAAACACCTCGAATCTCCCCTACATCTTCAACTTAGCCCCTCCTCTCCCCCCCCTTGCTTCACGCCCTTCTACAATTTCTTACTCCTGTCCCTCCCTACACCGTCCTTCATCTCTTCTTCCCCCTTGCTCCCCCTCGTCCCTCCCACTCGATTCCTTCACTCCCCCTCCAACTCCCAACCCTCAGCCTTCCCCAATTCCCCAGTCATCCTCCCACCCCTCCCCTTTTAACTCCTCCCCTTCCCACCATCCCTCTCACGCTCCATTTTCCTCTGTCCCCCGTTCTACCCCCCCATCCGCTATTATCTCTCCCGACGCCTACACGCTCCATTCTTTGTTCATTCCCCTTCCCCACCCCCCTCACCCTCCCCCTCCTCCTCTCCTCTCCCCTGTGTTCCTGCCTTTCTGCCCTCCCACCCACTTTCGCCCCATCCCATAATTTTCTTAAGTCATCAACTAAGGGCTCCAAATACACATCAATGCATTACCGGGTTGCTTGGACCAGAAATAAGAAGTGATAGCATAAGGTACTTTTTTTCATGCACAACCAAGGTGGAAGATGTAGATCGTTAAAATTACCGGCCATGAACTATGCTTCGAACTAAGAGTACCGAAAGGGTGTCATTCCATCAGTGCACAACCAAGCCTCAGATGCGATTGTCATCTCCAAATGTCTTATACTTCCTGTTGATAGTCTTCCATTCCGGACCATATCAGCTGGATGTTGTAGCAAACCCTTCACCCTTCTACCCTCGCATGCCACCTTAGATCTTAGCATCCTTCGTAATTGAAAACAACCGCTTGAATCTTGGTATTATGGGAGATACCACAAAACCTTGGAGGCGGACCAGCTTTACCCGTGCCCTTGTCGGTCAACGTGGCAAATTGCACTTGGACACTTATCCAACACTCATAATCTTTTCGGTACAATATGCAATCATTTGGACAAGCATGTATTCTCTCATACTCTAAGCCGAATGGACACATCAGCTTCTTAGCATAGTAAGTGACTTAGGAAGCTCATTTCCATCGGAAACATGCCACTCAGCTTTTCTAGTAACATTGTGGAAACTTCTATCAGTCAATTGTTTTTGACTTGACACTAAACAATTCCATCCAGACAACAAAAGAATGGTCAATTTAGTACAACCGGGGTACAAAGGCTTTCGAGAGGCCTCTGAAATGGATTCAAAGCCTCGTCCATTGTCAAGGCCTTCCACCATCTCTTCGACTCTATGATCCGCTTCATCGCGTTCGTAATCATCATTCCTATAGACATCATCATTGGTTGCATGAGTATAGTCCTTGTTATGTTGATGAATACTATCATCATGTTGATGATTACCACGCGACAGGACCGTCAGGAACTCTGTCTCACCTTGATAACTCCACAATATAATCAGGTCGAAAAACCATGAAGAAGTAGGTGCAGCCTAACCTCAGCAATACTTTCAAACTTACGATCATTGGCACCATTGAAACATGGACAGTAAAAACCCCCGGTTTTTTGAGTTTGTGAATATGCTTCTGCACGCTCACAAAACTCAAACACCCTTCTAAAATTTGCCTTATCACGGCAATTGTACATCCATGACCGATCCTTGACATCTTGTGCAACTAAACAACACAATTGAAGGTATTCAGTACAATAACATAGTAAATTAATACATGGTTGTGTATAATTTTCAAAAATGTGCTTCTTGATTTAATAAACATTAATTAGTTTATTAGTTCAGCAATTGCTTATCTGTAATAGAACTATCTTTCAAGATAGCAGGACCATCATTTATGATACTCTATTGATTGAGCTTTGTGTTACCATCCTTCACCTTTCAGGTATAATTGATGGCCAACAGAGTTTTATTATTAGTGGTAATGGCATCTAGAAATGATCCACATCCATCAAAAACGATTTTAAATGAAACTGCGGTGAGTGAGCTGTAACTAAAGTATTGATGCCTCGTGCTTAAGGCGGGTAACTAGCTGGGTGTGTACCAAAACTACCATTAATGATATTGCTTGGTTATTGAAATAATCTGGAGCTTTATTGGTTATGAAATAAAGTATGTTCAGTAATCTATCTTATCAAAACTTGCACACCTTTACTTGGTTTGTTTCAATTGTTCTTTATTTTTTCATTTTGGTTTCTTCATATGTGTGCTGATGCCCCAGTTCCATGTCTGCTAGGATATTTTGTGAATGGCAGTTTGTTTTTAAGTCCAATAGAATCATTTGAATTCACTGACACTAGTTAAGATAGGTATTGTAGCATGTTCTTTGTTGATAATTACAAACTCAATATATGTTTGTAGTGATTGACGATTGATTGGGGTTGTTTAAATGATATGTTTTCAATGCTTATGTGAGGATGAACAGTTGTCTTTGTCCATGACGGTCTATTTGTGGTGTTTTGTTTACTGGAAAAGTATTTAACCTTTCCAGGTTTGTTATTTGTTGTGGCTTGATGCTCATGGATCTCTTTGATCTTATTTTCTCATTTGTTATGGTATGTGTACAATTGTGCCAAGCTAATATAAATCTGAAGGGAGGGGTGCGCTGTCACTGTAAATCAGCAAGTTAGGGGCTATGAGTTGGTAGAGAAAGGGGGCCCTAATGTGAAGTCTAAGCGTATTCTCATCAATCATATTCAACTCTTATTTTCCAATGATTGCATCTAGGCCCTAATCTTGAGTGGTAGTATTGTTCTATGATTGTAATTAGCATTAGCATTATAAGAGGTTTCTTTCCTTTTTCTACTTGGAAGTGACATCTGTTTTTGCTTCTGAAGTGGACAGCAGCATGGTGACTATCTTACTCCTCATCACAATTTATATTTCCTCTAATAATTAACGACTGTTAATCACGTTCATTTGTATATTTTGGTGAAAGTAGTTTTTATGAAGCAGACAATTAATGATATCATAGCTAATAGAAATGATCAGGACTAATGGTTTCAAGTACCAAGTTTAAAACAAACCAAAAATAAAGCATGTTTTTAAATATTCCACAAAACTGCAAGATGTGTAGTAAGTATTGCAACAAAATTTAGATAGGCTAGACTTATATAGTGACTGCCTGCTCTTTAATAAGCGTCGCTTTCATTAGCTGTTCTTTCCTAAACTAACACCGTGGTTTTTTAAGTTTAGTACTGCCTTATCGTAGCAATTACACAATTCACAAGTTTACACAATTCACAAGTGAAATCTATTCGCCAAGGGCTCGTTCGTCAACTCTATGTCAATTATAAGCTATAACTGAAAAAGGAGTGAGAGTGGTTGTAGTTCTGCTGGCAGGTTACTTACACACACACACACAAAAAGACTAGTATGAATTAGATTAATGTGCTAAGGATATTGTATATAAATTATACATATGACTCCAAAAAAACATTAAACAGACGGTAACACTGAACGGACCCTACAGTGTTTTATTTAACTTTTTCTTCTCTAGAGAGCTGACACAAATCACAAAAAGACATCCTAAGAAAAAGAATGGGACAGGATAGCAAAGAGACAGGAAGCTGATGATATATGTAGTTTATTTACACAAACAAGTGGGGCGGCTTTGGAAATGAAAGGCCAAAACCATTGATATGATATAAGCCTATTAGCATGTCATGTATCATTACCTTATGCAATGACAAATTTGTGGTGACCAACACCTAAAATTAACCATCTAATACATGACTAGCTAGTACAAAAAACAACAAAAACAGCAAAACCAGCATAAACCTTCATTCATCTGTCATCTCAAAATCAAAATACAGCAAAAAAAAAAATTAATCAAAACAGCAAAAACAGCAAAAACCCTTCATTTATATGTCATCCTCAACAGCAAAAAGTTAATCAAAAACAGCAATTCATCTCACAAACACAATGCAAAAACAGCATAGCTCACGAGAATAAAAAAAAAAATGCAAAAACATAAACAGCAAAAATGCAAAAACAGCAAACAAAAACCTTCATTATCTCTCATCTCTCACGAGCATAGCTCTCATCCTCTTGTAAAACCCTCATTCATCTCTCACCTAAAACCACACCACCAATAACAACCGCAAAAACAGAAATTGTCATGCATTTCACAATTTTACATCCAAAACCTAAAATGTCGAATAACACAAACTCAATTTAATTTAAACACAAACACAATTTTCCTTAAATTAGACGAATAAACATCAAATGTTGAAGTGAAAATAGCGAAAATGAAGAAAAAGATTGCCGAAAAATACCGCAAATGAAGAACAACTTCCACACGGCGAACTTGGAGACGGCGACGAGGAAACTTGGAGACGAGGAAGGTTAGAGACGGCGACAGGTAAGGCAAGAAGAAAGTAATTAGGTTTGAGTGTGAGTGCTTGAGTGTGAGTTGAGAGGAAGTAATTAGGTTTGAGAGCAAAAAGCTAAGGAAGAAAGAATGAGAACGAAAAGATAAGACTCGTGGCCTGGGACTGCTGAAAATATAAGAAAAGAAAAAGAAAGTCCCAACGGGAAAAAAAAAAAAAAAAAATCTCCAACTTTTTTGCTGCGGTTATAAACCGCAGCAAATAATCGTACACAGCAGCAAAAATATTATTTGCTGCGGTTATTGGTAACAGCAGCAAATAAGGGGCAGCAAAATGTAATTTTTGTACTAGTGATCGGTGACTAATAGGGAAAACTGTTCTGGCATCCTCCTAATTCGAAGTTATAAGATAGGGAAGCGGGATCCTCTACTTAAACCCCGGAAGTACATGCTTAAGCGAAGCTTTTGGTTTTTTACTGCTTAAGCTTCGCTTAAGGTATGTAGTTGCTTATGCTGCTTCGCTGCTTTAGGAAAGCAACGGGATCTGGTGCAGGCTTTGTTACCGGTTCAACTGGAATTGGATCCTAAGAAGTGAGGTAAATGGCCTTTATCCCGCAGCATATGACTCCTCGCTATGTCAATCAAATAGTTCGACCAAAGATCCTAATCGCCTGGTTGCAACGGAAGGGCATACCTCAAGCTTTAATAAGGCTAGTAAGAGTCTATTCCTCTTACCGTACTTCCCGATGGATAAAAAGCTGTTACAGAATCAGAGTCCTACCTAGGCCGATATTAGCTGTAGCGCTAGTAAGGCTGACAACTACTAGGAAAGAATTTTCTCCGTTGTGAACTCCACCTTCCTCCAGGAGTGAAGTTTATATGAGTCAGATCTGGGATTCGTTTCCAAATTCATCTCATCCGTGAAAAAAGAAATGAATTGAGAGAGTCAGATTCATACTTAATCTATCCCTAGCTCTTGGGAAACGTTCAGTTGCTTCTGTGAGGGATTTGTGTCTTCAAGACAAGTCTTTTTTCTTCTTGGTTGAGGCCCGGCCGACCTTCTGTGTGACTTGAGGCTTGAAATGCTCTTTCCACTTTCTTTTATTCCTGAGCCTGAGGCGAGAGCTTGCTTTACCGAGAACTAGGCTTTTGCTTCATCAGATGCTATAGACGAGACCATTTATGTCACTTAATTGTCTTCCTTAGAGGGACACCTTTGTCTCTGCCGCAGTCAGATATATATAGTATAATACTGATTAGTTGAGTAGTCTCATCTAAAGTGGGCGATTGAGCAAGAGAAAGAGGTTCGGCGGTGAAAGAGGTTTGTCACCTCTGCGACTCCGCAGCACCGACAGTTAAGGTCTGGGGAAAGATCTTCTTACTTGCCGACTAAACAAGGGAGTTGCTTTTAACAAAGCAAGTTGCTCGTTCGTTCACCACTTCATACGTTCTTTCAGAAGGACCCTTGAAAGCAATAAAAAAGCAAAGAACAAGGCATATGAGAAAGCAGTGGGTTCCTAACCAGAACAACAACTGACCCAGAAGGTAAGGGACGGAAGAGCCTAAGGAGAACACTCAAAATCATTCAACTCAACAGAACAATCATAGTTTTCCGGAGAAGCTGGGTGTGTATGAGGATAGGGAAAGAAACCAACACTCTTGTCATGAAGAATTTAGGCCAGATGGTTATGGAAGCAAGTTTTTGAAAAATAGTTGGGAGGTGACTGGTCCTTCTGTCATTGAAGCAGCTTGGATTTCTTCAATAGTGGGAAGATGCTAAAACAATGAAATGCCACTACTTGACTATTCTTCCTAAAGCTCCTAACCCTTCTTCTGTGACAGGGTGATCCTCTCTCCCTCTTTTATTTGTAATATGTATGGAATACTGGACGTCAGTCTTGAATGAAGTAGGAGAAATGCATGGTTTCGGTTTTCATCCTGGTTGTTCTCATTTGAAGCTAAATCATCTAGCTTTTGCTGATGACTTACTTATTTTCTGCAAGGGTAATGTGGCCTCAGTTGTTTTGCTCTAAGAGGGGTTGCTACCTTCTCAATTAGTTCTGGAAAAGGGAGACTAATGCTGGAAAGTCTGCTGTTTACTGTGGGAGGATGCCTATTGATATTGTTGAGAATCTATTACAACTCACCGGGTTCTCTAAAGGTATTCCCATTTAAGACCTAGGAGTTCCTATTTCTCATAAAAGACTGTCTGTTAGTGATTGTGATTTCTCACTGATAAAAAAAATGACTGGAGATTGAGAGTGTGGGCCTCAAGCTTTCTTATGCTGGAAGATTGGTTCTTGTCACTTGTACTCATGTCTCTCCATGTGTATTGGGCTTCTATCTTTTTGTTACCAATACTAACATTTGATATTGTGGGAAGGTAAGGCTACTTACTCTAAGAGTCCTCCTATAGCTTGGGATCCGGTGTGTTCTCCTAAGTCTAGTGGTGGACTAGGGGTGAGGGTTATTTGGAATTATGCAAGCAAGCATGGGGCTTTGGTGGGTGGCTTCTAAGGCTGATAGCTTATGGGTGAGATGGATCCACCACCTCTATATTCAAGACGCTGATTGGTGGACCTATCACCCCCCAATTAGTTCTAGTTGAGCATGGAAGAAAATATGTGAGGTCAAGGATAAGCTAAAGAATGGTTTCTCGGGGCAGCAATGGCTCTATCGCCGCTCAAAAGCTTACACTACCTCTACTGGTTATTGTCGGCTGAAAGGTCCGGAAATGAGGATGGAATGGAGCAAATGGGCTTGGAACAGACTGAATGTTCCAAAGCATAACATAATCTGTTGGTTTTTGATGCACAATAGGCTTAAAACAAGGGATAGACTGCAGAGTCTAGGGGTGTGTGCTGACTTTGAGTGTTTGTTAGGTGGTCAACATCCAGAGTCTCAGTCACATATCTTTTTGGGGAGAAATTATATAGCTTATTGTATTCATACTTTATGGAAGCATATCTACAGAAGAGTTAAAAAAAAGGTAAGAAGGTCTTCGAACCTCGCAGCTGTGATCTACGAAATTGGGTACTGCAGGAACATTTTTTTTGGCAAGTAATTATTACCAAAGGAGAAAGCATATACAGAACAAGGCACCAAAACAACCAAAGCTAGAAAGCTACACACAAAACTCAGCAGCTTGACAAAAAGACAGCATCAAGGTGTTTGAAAACCCCACCTTCGAGGAAGGGTTGAGCTTCAAACACTCATCATGTGCTACAAGCAGCATACAAAAAGGTTCTCGTAGGCTCAGTACACCTACAAGCTACTCGAAGGGAAACATGCCTATACAATGTAGCTATACTTTACATCTACCATTAAAGACCTTATTATTCCTCAACAGCCAGATGTCATAAACTGCTTCTGCAAAAAACATGTTGAGCAGTCTGAGTTCTTCTAACCATCCTGGACACAAAATGAACCTCCTGATCAACAGCATACCTAGAGAACTGTAAAGACCTCAAAATCTTATTCCAGAGTTCAGCAGAAAAAGAACACTGAAAGAACAGGTGATTAACAGTTTCAGGAGCAGCATCACAGAGCACACATTGAGGAGAGCAAGCAACACCCCACTTAGCAAGCCTATCTGCAGTATTGAACCCCCCATTCAGAGCCAGCCACAGAACAAAGACACTTCTGAGGCTAGCAAGGCTATTACACACAATCCTCCTCCAGGATACATGCTCAAACTGGCCAAGTCAAACAAAGTTTATACACCCTAGCAATAGAAAACTGATTCCTGTGCTGAACCTGATCCCATCCTCCACATTGAACCACATAAGTATAACATGAAAAGATCTTCTTAAGAATCCAAGAGAAGGTTTGAGGAACCCGGAACTAAGCCACAGATCTGCCCTTCATATAATAGGCATCAACCCATCTAATCCACATCTTATCTTTCTGACTCTCCACAGCCCAGAGCATTTTAGTAACAGCTGCTCTATTCCATAAGAGCAAATTTTGAATATTAAAACCTCCAGCTACTTTAGGAGAGCACAAGACAGACCAAGCAACTGGAGCCTTCTTGGAGCAGCTGACCCTCCTACAAGCTCCTACAAATAGCGTCTAGTAGAGACGCCGGGAATTCAATCAAATTGGAGCTATAGTGAAATCATAAAAACAGTATGTAAGGATATAAGTGTGCTCGTTATGAGGATTTCATTTTCGAGCTGGCATCAGCCAGCCTACGCTGGTTATCAATTCTATTTGCCAGCATTTCTTGACTTTCGCGGTTGAATCTATCGCTGTGGTATGAAGCATTTCCACGAGCGGGATCTCGCAAGAAGTCTTATTCAGATAGATGATGATGGAAGGAAATATCCTTCCGTAAACCCTACCCAAGTAATAGATACATATATGACGGCGGCAGCCTTCCAAAACAAGTCTTTCAGGAGTGAAAGCGGGGCTGGGTGTCCCCCCACCCCAGGAGATTTACTCATTAAGTAAGAAACCTTATTCCGAATTGCCTGATTTCGTCACGGGGTGTTCCAACACGGATCCAATATTTATTAATTATTCTATTGGCTCTAAAAAGCCCTTTCAGTACTTGATGTATCTAAGGTTCGAAGACGGAAGGCAGATGAGGTTCTCGTCTATTAGCAAACGAAGTTGGATCTATTGAGACTCTTTTACCAGATTTACTGAGTCAGAATCCAATCTGTCTTCTTTTATCTGTTGAAGGGATTATACCCTTTCTTTCTAAGTTCAGGGTCGAAGACCCGGGTCGATAGGCACAGGCTCGAAGAGACAAGTCGTAAGACGCAGTAGCGGCAGAGCTGAATAACGCCCCTACGGGCTCAGTATCGTAGATTGAGCAGCCGCCGTTAGGCGAAGAGGCGACAGAGCTGAATAACGTCGTTCAGTATCGAAGAGACAAATAGCTAAGTAAGACGCGGGAACTTTAGGCTTCGTCAGAGATAGCAGAAACTCATCGAGCTAAAACTCACCAAAAGGTTGATTCGCTCAGTTCCTGCTAGAATCTTGGATTTAGGACGCACAGGGGAGAAGAAGGCTGCTATCGGATACTAGTTTCATTCTTTATATTAGGCTTTAGCAGCTTTTTATGCTACGTCATGAGGGATCCTATTAAGGGAGCACTTCCTCATGTCAAAGCATCCGGTAAGGTATGAGGATTTGTTAGGTTCCGGAGATATGTGAAAACAAAGCAACATACGGTAATTAGCAGCATCGGTAAGGAGATCTATCAGGGGGATCGGTTCAGGAATAGTATAATTAATGCNGCATAATTAATGTCTTACTCTTTTCTTACTTGCTTCAATCAAGCATATCATGAATTGGGGTTTGCTATAGTCGATCATTCTCTGGTTCGGTAACAAAGAAGGGTGATATAACCGAAGGTAAGGAATGATAGAGTAGAAGAATACCCTAACCCTGCTAAACTCTTTCTCCTAGAACAATTGGAAGGAACCTAGCTAAAGAAAGTCGGGTAACTCAATAGAGGGGAGCAGCTATAGGAAGAACTGAACCTTACACATTTCGTAATGTTTACCCCACCAATCAAACTATAGCGCGTGACTAACTAAAACGGCGCGTCACCCATTGCAAACAAGCTTAGGGTGAGCGACTACCGCGAAAGCCGTTGCGCTAACGCGCATACGTTTTCTTGGTCCGTTTAGAGTTTGTGTACGAACATCTTGAGTGAATACTGGATTCAAGCGAGTAAGTTCACGAACGAGACTTTCTCAGTTTTAGCGAGCAGAAGGAACTTGTCATAGGAATCCTACTCGAACCTTCCCTTCCATCGCAACGCCCGTCCCTGCAACAGCAACTGAAATAGAGCCACAGGATAGAGCCCATAGAGGTATTTATTCTTATTCCTCGCCTTCGAAACTTCCCACCACCAGCCCTCAGTCTTTCAATTGAAGGCCTTAGACTGCTACGGTTAGCTCTTGCCCGACTGGCTATCTCGAAAGAAATGCTTTCATATCATAAAAGGCTGCTGCTAAGCCTTGAAACTCCCAATACCAACTTCCAATGGGTAAGATGGGATGTTCTAAATTTAGATTCTATTTAGTAAACTCACTCAAAAGGGGAAATGCCCGGACGACAGCCACTCGCCCAACCTGGCGATAGTACTGTAAACCCTTGGCTCGCGATTTAAGAATGTATCTCACGCGGCTCTATCCAATAGCGATCCCTGCGTACACGATAGATCATCATCCTTCTCTAAATCATGCATGTTGATTTGTTGTCGCGGTAACCTCCTTCGGTTCTGTTCGCAGATCAGGAACATTCCTTGGCTGCGAGTGAAACGATCGAACATCAACAACGGCAGTCACTTTACTAAAAACTAGAATGATAGCAGAATGGCTTCCGGAAACTGCTAATAGACGAGTAGAGGGATTGGAATGATTGCAACACCCTCACTTCCAAGACTGGACGGTTACCTTGAAAAAAGAGGAAGAGAGGGAAAGGCCCCACGCGGTTAAGAAGCTGACAGAGAAGCTACTGAGCATGGACATCCTCACTGACTGAGTTATTCGGGATCAGAATTCCCACTAGAGAAGACGGGAATCGAGTCAGGGGTCATGTCCGGCTTATCCCCGTCTTGTATTAGTGAGAGACGGAACGGACCCCTTCTTTCTTAATAAGACTATTTTTCGCGTCTCATGTATGATTTTGATTCACGTGTGGTATTTAGTACTAATAGTGAGTCTCAATCGACTGAAACCTTCACTCCACAATTCCTCAAAGAAAGCAAGCAGCAAGTCAGTCTGCGCATAGCATACTCTATAAGTTATTCTCCTTTGAGAACCAGTCGAAGGGGAATGGGCCAACTCGAAATGGACCAATTCGAGAAAAGGGTCAAGATATGGTGCTGCGGTCAAAACAAGGAATGCTTTCACCATTCAGCCGGTACGAAAGCCCTCCCTTTCAAGTCAAGGGGACGATCCATCCATTTATTTGTATTTGCCCAATGCTTGAAGATCGATCGTCACAGGGGCAAGCCCACAAGATCTTAAGCCAGTGGGCGCTTCCAGTTAGGCGGCTATAGGAAATCTCCCCAAAAAGCTTTCCAACTCGCGATTGAACGAAGAAAAGGAGGCTTTCAAGCGGTTCGGCTGATTCAATCCTGTCGCAATGGAAAGGAAGTGAAAGTCACTCGACCGAAAGAGAGAGGAAGCGAAACGACCACGGTCATTCTCTAAAGAAAGAGGGACCTTCTCTGGTCACTGACACCATCTTTCTTCGATCGACCGAAGCAAAAGCACCAAGTTGAGTCGCAGCAGCCACAAGAGCCTCAGGCGAAGCTAGCTCGTCAGGTGAGGCCTTTGAAGTGAAGTAATTCCTGCCACCGACCGGACGTCCATAGAAAGTGAAGTGCGTCTAGCTGATGGATCCACACCCGAATTGCTTCATCTAGTATAGTCTAGCGGGGCTTCTTCCGATGTCGATCGGGCGAAGGATAACTTAGTGCCAGAAAAGAGGATCCTCTTTCGAGGTCGGGCGATAGAGAGACTGGCCAAGCTTCATTCCATGTGACAGGGTGCCATCCTGAAGGGAGCAGTCGCGACTTCCCACGGTCTAATTGAAGCACGAGACAGACTACTTATATCCATCCCTCTTTCATCTGCCTATAGCTTCTTTGAGCTCCACTACGATCCCACTTATCAAAAGAAAAATGCAAATCTTGTTGAACCCGATACCCATCCTAGCACGTCCCGTCCAAGAGCACCACCCTATAAGAAGCTAAAGCAGGAACTAGCCCGCTGCGGTAACATCGTTCAGTTCAAGGTTGTGATTCGAGGAGTTTTCTTTTCGGTACCCTAAAAAGAGTACAGAGTCCCTAACTACTGCTTTGAAGCCTGTCCTTTGGAGCCTGAGGCAGGTGAGTAACTGGATCTGAGACTCTCGTTCTGTGCGTGAGCACTCCACTTGCTGATAATCTCATCTTGTTTTTCTTCTTTTTCGTAAAGTCAGTCTTTGGTGACTTCTTTCCTTTGTTTGGCTTGAGTTCCATCTCATTTGTCAGGAGATGGAGTCATCTTGCTTGTAAGGAGCGCAGTCCATAGAAAAATGGCCTGACTTTTGTTGTGCTCAACCGTGACTAAAGGATCCCTTGTTGATATAGCTGAAAGTGGGTGGAATCAATGTTTAGTATAGTGGATCACGGCTGTAGGATAGGAGCGATCTTTTCATCCAACTATTACATACATAAGAGAATAAAGCTGTTAGCTTAGGAAAACCCTAAGCCTACCGAGTTCACAGATGTGTTGTTATCCCTTTCTTTATCATGAAAGAATGGGTGGTAAGTCTATCTGAGTATAAGATCGAAAAGAATGAATGCATTGATTGCATTTCTGAGATGTCCAGGAGAAAAGGAACGAGGTTTTGAAGCGACGAGAACAAATAATCGTGAATGAAAAAGCGTGACGAGGTTTTATCCATTCGAGATGTGAAATGAACTTCTCAGTGTGGTCGAACCCTTTTTACAAGGATTGCAAGACATTTCTACGAGCGCGGGGCAAAGGACGCTACCGCAGGTTCCCGGGAATCCACCTGTGGAAGGAACTTCTTCGTCTTCGGTGGTCGAAGGGGAGGTCTCCCAAAATCTAATTTGGGCGGCTGTGGAACGAAAGCAATGGCAAGACCTTCTGTCGTCCAAGGAGTGGCGTTTAACAGAACGGCATTTCCATCTCTGCGAAAGCAGAATCTCCGTGATTGTGGCAAAGACTGTGTCCTTATATAAGGAGGGACACCTGAATCTAAAAATAAAAGAAGAGGCAGATATTGCCAGAGGCATTGATGCCTACTTTGCCGATCTGAACCGCTTCACGTCTAATCAGCAGCGGTTACAGCATCTACAACGAGTACAGGAATGTATAGGGAATCCAAAAAGTCGAATATGGAAAAGGGCTACATGGAAAACTAAAAGATCCTTCTTGTTCTTATAAAATCTTTCTATTTATCCTTTGAATCAATCTCTTCTTTACAGCATTTACATAGTTGTTGTAACACTTCACAAAATTTTCATTTCTATGATATTGAGAATTGTCCAGGTCAGTTACCATTAAGACCAAGCGAGTGTCAGCCTTGAGGGCCTCAAGAGGAGTACGATGGAAAGGCCAAAGCTATACGACTTGGCACCCGTCACCCAAAGAGTATAGGAATTGGTTCACACTTTGCCTGCGCCTGGCAGAAAAGAAGACGGAAAGAAAGCCGATTGATACCGCTCCGTGGGCTTTGGCTACGAAAGCTGATATGCGACATCAGAAGTGAAATGCTTTTCCTTACAGCTGATCTGCGACTTACCACCGGTAGCGAATGCTTTGAAATGGTTGGTAGAAGGCTGTTTTAGTCTAGCTCCGGAAGCATTGTCTTCAGTAAGAAGAAGAAGGAAACCACTCTTCAATTCTTTTGATTTGACCGATATCGTACAAGACGGAAGTCATGATCGATAGTGAAGATAGGTATAGGTCAACTATTAGAGTGCCAGTTCCCCTCGGGAAAAAGGGAAACCTAGCTATTCTTCTTGTTCTTAAGAAAGGTTGCGGTAAGGGAATCGGCCATTCCTCAATCAGAACCTTTTTCACTCTCGTCTTGGTCATCTTCAAGGCAGGCAGAGCTAAAGCGGGGGAATTGGCCAATGCTCAGTCTGGTTATAGCGAAAGGGGGCTAATTAGGGTACCAAGAGTTTGCATTCTAAAAAGGGGCCGCTTTCTCGAGTGATAGTGATTTCTTTTTTTTGGTGAGTCTGACTGTCCTCATTCTAGTTGGTAGGCGTGCGAGTCAGAGGGTAGTAGGCGAAGTTATATGAATTGAATGGCTTCGACAATCGTATCCTCCCTCCAGCAAATAAGGTGGAGTGGGCAAGGCAGAGAAGACAGGAAAACACAAGCTCAAACTTCAGCATTTCCATTACCAGCTCCAGTAAAGGAAGCATTTCCAGTGAATAAGAACTTGAATTGGAATTGGGTCAAGCTAATCAATGGGGGCAAGTCTCCGAGGAAGGGTCTATGTCCCCTGAAAACAAAGCATGTCTCTCTTTCTATACGCAATTCAATCAAACTTTCTACATCTCTGTGAAGAAAGAAAAGTAGGCGCTTTTAAGGCCAGTGTGGAGTAGCTAGAACGGATGGGAGGTAATTCGTCCTACATTGGGTGGCTTGCTAAAGCCTTGTGTTCGTTTCAGTGACCTAGAGTCTTCGTTTGGGAAGTCTCCCTCTATGAACGTGAACTACGGAGGAGGAAGGATTTGATGTAGGAGCAGAGTGGAATCTGGAGCAGGGTATCAGGTTCAGACGACCTCAAACTGGATAGAGCAGGATTGGTGGAACCTGTGGTCGTCTCAAAATAGAAAGAGGTGCAGACGTCCACGTCCCAACATGAGGTTCGGTCGAACCAAAAGGAACTTCACTTAAGAGGAAAGAATAGGACTGGAAAAAGATCCGCTCTTATAGAAGAGCTACAGAGGCGGATGCAGATTCAGTCCGAGCATAGGTATTGCCTAAAAAAAGAGAAGAGATTTTAAAGAAAAATAGAGCACTGAACTAAACTAGACCTCTTCTAAGGCAGAAAGAAGGTCAACCTCACCGCACGGAGCGGTAATCACACCTTTCTTCCTCGACGATCAAAGAGTAAAAACTCGCTTTCGAGCTAACCAACCATGAAGCTACCAGCCAACAACCAAAACGAGTTCTCATTCACGGATAACTAAGCTTTGACAAGGGAGCGGGGGCCGAGGCCACAAGTAATAGGTGCATTCGCACGCAGAACATTGGCCCTTTAGGGGTATTCTGCTTTCCCGTCAGTCATGTTGGAGCAATGAATGAGACTTCGTTCGCTGGTTTCGAGTTTCCATCCAATTCGAGCAGTCAGCCCCGGTCTTGTGGTCTTTCCTTTCGGTGATGTCCATTTCGGTCGGCACGAGCATGATCGTGATCTACAAAATTCTTCGCTCCTCTTCTTGGCTTAGTTCGAGAATCCGCAGCAAGGGCAGATGAGACTGTTGGGATTGAGCTTTCCTTTTTTGCTGAACTAGATATGGCTTCTAAACGTAACCGAGCTTGTCGGTACCCTCTCGTTTTCACTTCTTTCTTGCCTGGGTGAAGACCGTACCTTTGAAGTCGTTAACTAGAGCTACCCTGAACGTAGTCTCTCCTTCTTTTTATTGGATTGGTCGAGTTTTCACTTCATCCACTTCAACTTCTCTTTTCTAGGATGAATCTCAGGTTCCCACTACAGGTCTAAGGAATCGGGGATTACTCACTCTCTTTCCGCCAAATAGATCAATCAAGCGGTAGTATTCGCGAGATTCTATACCTTTCTCTCTGATCGATTTGGATCCATCCAAAAGAAAAGGGTGAGATGAGATCAGTCTTTGTTTCGAGTAGTCTATTGAATGCACAATCAGGTTAGCCTTAATTGACTGAAAGCAGTGTTCCCTTCACGGGAAAGGTTATGAAATAGCTTGACCGAAAAGAGAAACATAAGAAAAAGAGACATTGATTTGATTCCTGCCAGGAATGAACTTTCAATCCTAGCTAGCTCGGGTCGTAATAGGCAGTTCAGCCTGTTCGGTACGAGATATTCAGGTGTGATGTGAGCGCTGCGCTAAGGTAGCTTGCTTGCGATCAACCAAATCGAGAGAGAAGTAGGTAGTTGACCAGGGGAATCCTTATATTCGATCGGTGGGTGAGGGAAAGATGTATGGAATCTTTACTTGCTTACGAGCGGGAGCAAATTGGAGGAGATCTTCGCTTTGGATGCCTTTGAATGCTCTTTTCCCAATGTTTTTTGGCCAAACGAGCGAGCACATATTAAGCATACGGTATGATGGGAGGGAAGGATCAATAGCAATATGGAAATCCATGACTTTCATCAGGAAAAAAAGAACCCCAGCGTGCTTGACCCAAGCCTATTTTGAAGCCAGTCGTGGAACTGGCTCTAGAAAGAAGCTATGAAGCGAGACCGTCTTCACCTATGTTCACTGTGGATGGGCGTGAAGGTCCTGTGGCCTTTGATAGAAAGAAGTGGTCTTCCCAATGGTAGAAGCATTGAAAGCAATGTTCCTGGTAGAGAATGGACTGGGGAAGCGTACAAAAGCTTTTGAGCGCCTATACGGACGATCCTAATGTCCCGATTCTATGTCCTATGGGCCTCTTAGACAAGGAATTTCTTGAAAGAGTCAACGGAGCAATGGATTATTTGAATCCCCGTTACTTTATTCAAATGAAGAATAAAGAATGATGACCACAAGTGGATCCTCCTTTCTCTGACCAAAAGAAGCGGCTAGTGGATCTGGGTAACCAACCTTTCTTCCCTTCTTATCTTAGAAAGTCAAGGCAATTTTCATAGGTTCAATAGTCTTGGTTCTTTATACATCGAAAAAGAAAGAGTTGGTTCGGCTTCCTCCTCCATTGCTATGCCCCCCTGGCACGGATCGCTCACCCTTACTCAACCTCTATAAAAAAAGATACAAGACAAGGTTGAGAAAGCAGATTTGAAGATGAAACCAAATCACTTGGTCCATCCGCCTCAGCCGCATACGACCACTCACTCAACCAATATGGTCACCCTGTCCTACATACGGTGTCCCTTAGCTCCTTCTCCACCAAAAGAGGTCGTCGAACACTGGTTTCACAAGTACTTCCAAGAAGATGTACGCATCAGTTGATGTCGGCACTACTGATAACCGACTCATCCAGCAAGGGAGCTAACCAAATCCGTCTTAGAAAGGGTAAGCAGCTCCCTCCTAGAAAGGAAACAGTTCCGCTGGAGAAGGATCGGGAAAAGGAAAGCCAACCGTCTGCCTCCAAGCGATCATGTTGCACCCCGAAGATCAGACCGGGGGCAAGCAGATCCCCAGAGTCTATTGGAGAAGGTGGATGATAACGTCCTCGCACATATAAAGAAAATCCCTTGTGTGTATGACGCACTACTTTTGTCCTCAGAACTGAGGGAAAGCCTTACGGTACAGGAGCCAACCGTGTAACGAGGCCGCTATGGTAGGCGCTGACCGTAAAATCAAAGAAGCCATGGCGGCAGGGGTGACGTTCTCCCAGAAGGACATGTTACTGAAGTCTTCGGATCATAATCGCCCCTTGTACTGCAAAGGCAAGATCGATACCTTGACAGTGAATAGGGTCTTAGAAGGTGACTTGCAGACGGACGCTTACTTTCTGGTTATTGATCCAGACACTTCGTACAAGGCTCTTCTGGAACGCCCTTGGCTTCATGAGAATGCAGTGGTGCCCTCTACTCTCCACCAGTGCTTCAAATACCTGAAAAATGGGAGAGAAGAGACCTTCTACGGTGAACGCAACCCGTTCACTAAGGAGGACGCAAACACCACATCTTCCCAATATTTTGTGGCGAACGAAGAGGAAGAGGCTGAGTCAAGTCCCCATAAAACGGTCCATATATATGGCGCAGTTCCCCCACCTCTATCACTCATAGCAGTGTCATCCGATGACGAGCCTTGTGACTTCCCCAGTAAAAAGGGAACGAAGGCTCCTGCAGGCCCATTGAAGACTAGGAGCAGAAAGAAGAAGACAAAGAAATCGGTGAACCGCGTAGCCTGCCCCGGGTTGCCGATCCCGTCTTATTTGCAAAAGCAGCCATTAGAGAGCCGTGATCAGGTCGCGGTGCTACCACGCGAAATGCCTCCTTTGAAGCCAACCAGGAGGCAATCTCGTAAAAAGATGTTACCCGGATATAGGTCCGAAGGCTTCCTCAACAAGGACTTATTCCTCGTTGAGTACGAATGGAACCGTCCTATCAGCGACAAGTCCGATCAAGAAGTGCCTCTACAAGCCCTCCAATACGGCCTGCCTCCTGGCAGCCCCCTCTTCACAAAGAATGGAATAGGGGCTACGTGGTCGAAGAACCGAATGCAACAGTACGATGATGTATGGGATATTTCTAAGTGCCGAGGGCTGGGCGGAAACCGCACGTGGTCTCGGCTACCCCGAGTACATTCGAGATATGCGGATAAAACAGGTCAGAAGCTACCTCAAGAAAGACCGAACGACTTGGGTTGCTGAAACATGCGTGGTCTCGATCCATTCGTACACGTCCGGTTCGGACGATGACGGTGACAGTTCACCATGCAGTTTCCCTGCTAGGAGACCCACCTACCAGGTCGAAACACCTATATCCGGATCGTCAGATATACCTGTGGTCGAAACAACGGAGAACGAAGATAGTGACACCTCCTCAGTATCAGATCCGGTCATGGCTCTCTTGTGGGGATTCTTTTCAAAATTTCCATACCCACACAGGATACAACAGACGTTGCTTGACATAATTGCCAATGGCAAACAAACGCCTTTTCCCGGCTCCCTCAATCACCTGCGCAAGCCTACCTGACTTCAGATAAACTCCTGAATAAGCCTCAGACAGACCCGCGAATAGCGGACCCACCCAAGACTCATAGAAGTTCAAGTCCTGATTACAAGTCAGTGCATTCCATTTGTAATCGAAGGGCTCTACTCCGCCAAAGAAAGCAAGAAAAATAGAAAAAACCGAGCAAGAGACTCTCGCCCGAAGATGAGAGTAGCGATCTCTTACCTGATCTACGACCTACTATCTACGCGTACCAGCCTTCCTTTGTTTTGTCACGAGATGGACTCTTCGCCCATCCCCGAAGGTCTTTCAAATTTTACCTAATTGGGGGGACAGGAGTCCTACTCCAGATTGGTGGCTTAGGGTTTTCGACTCGAACGCCATACGTTCTTGGCCATAAACTCATAGGCGTGGGAACAATGGGTAGCTCGCCTTGTCCACGGAACTTATCCTGTTGAGAATCCTATCTTGTTTGACTGCGCTGGCCTTAAAGCATTGATTTGACTTGCCTCTCTTGAGTGAGAAAAGGAACTTGATTTAGCTTGAACCTTGAGCCGTAGAAGAGGACCTTTCAGAAGGACGACTGGCTTTACCCCTTGAGCATGGAATTAACCGAGAGTGAACCTATTTAAAGGGGGATTCTCCATTTACTGTATCGTTTACTTTTCTTGTGGTGATGGGAATATGTAATATTGTTGTAGAAGTTTCCAGCCTCACAGGCTTTAGATTGGACTATGGAACCTAGCGAAGACCTTTGAGATTGATATTCCCCGGGAGAATCCACTTATGAAATGGATCCANTGAAATGGATCCGGATTCACCGCTTGAAAGCTGAAGGAAGAAAGCCTATGAATAGTCGGTTTGTTAGCGCCTTCCGTAGTGAGATTTCCTTCATAGAACCTCTCTCACAGCTGATTCAATAGCAAACTTATTCTATTCAAGTAGTCCCGCCCTGAGCGGGGAATTAGGCATTTCTCCGACAGGTCATGATCGAGTCTAGTAGGAAAGGAAGGAGAGAGGGAAATATGCCTTCCTTTGTTTAGTTAGTAAGAATATGCCAGTTCTCTCAGTGAGAGAGGTACTAGGGTACAGTTACAAGTCTTGATAAGAAGGCTTAAAAGTACCTAGCGTTCGAAGTCTCTCTGTGTCCTTAAGCGACACCTCTTCGGTCTAGTGGCTAATTTTCTTTAGTGAAGTGGTCTNAGTGGTCGAAGCCCCTCTTCAAGCTCTTTTTTAGGTGATTATACCGATCTATCAAATAGGCCTTTTCAACCGGATCTCTCATAGGTAAACTGAAAAATGTACAAGAGCTCTGCTAAGGCTCGCATAGGCTATGGCTCTGAGCTCATCTGGATCTGATAACGCCAATCCGCTTACTCCGGCTCTGCTGGTGCAATTGGGAATATCTCTCTCACCTGGTCAGCAGTACCTCATTCATTCCTCTAATTTATCCCATGTCTGGAAGCGGCAACAAAGGCAGACAGAGGTGAAGCGGCTTACCTTCCTTTCATCCCAATATGGCCTGCGACTGAATCTGAATCAGAATCTGGATCTTCCTCATAAATTGGGATCGGCCACTCATCTGGAGTATGTCACCTGGTCTGGCCTGGCTGATGAAAGATCTCGTTTTTATGACCATCTTTCTTAAGCCAAAAGAGGAGCTTAGCTCTCATAGGGCTCGGCTACTATAGCTCGAGGCTGTATTTCGTCCATCATAGAATATAGATCTATAAATGGAGGAGTCGGCGGACAAGCGTCGGCGCTTTAGGTCCAATTTATGCTGCGTCGCTCAGTGCACTATCCAGATCTCAAATCATTGGAATTCGCTTTGCTTTCCCGAAAGGTATAGAAAAGGAACTCGAACTCATAACTCCTAACTGTCTCAGTATGTGTTAGATAAAGGAAAGGTATTTGGATCTAAGTACGAATGTCATTGGATAGCCTATCAATATTGCCTAGCGTAGGCTTAATGCACTTCACACTGGCTAGCGCTACCTAACCTATTCTTCGAACTCCCATCAGCCTACTTTCCCAAGAGGTGAAGGAGCGCAAGCAAGTCCTTAACGGCCTGCTTAACGCCCTTTGTCCATTCGGCTCTTTCCTTTCATAAGTTCAATCAAAATGGGACTTGGATTGGATACTAGAGTCCAAAAACCCAGGAAATTCAGCCAATGATCGACTGTCCCTGCCGGGGCATTCTATTCCTTCAAGTCCTACAGCCTCATGTGCAGCCCTCACTTTGTCCTTTTCTTTCGCGGATTCTCTCTCTAAGAGACATGATCAGAAAGCAGTGACGAGGGGTCAGGGAAACAGATAATAAGAATCAAAGGGGAACGCTTTAGTATTCGATAACAGGGCTTTCGTATTCAATAGTGGCCCTATATAAAAATTGTTGAGTTGCAACAATCTCTTCGAAGTTTAGGGTAGTAAGGGTAAGGTACAGAACCAGACCCAGAATCAGATACTTTTCTTGGAGATTTTTCCTCATGGTAGTAAGCCGCAGAACCTTCTTGTACTAATCGCACTTAGAGCATTACTAACCCAAAGCAAGGCCAATCTCTTAGGGCATTAGCCAGAACCAGATAACTTAGGCTTGATGGTAATGAACCCGTACCAACCTAGTCACAAGCCACAATGCCGGTAGCCAACCCATAAAGGAGAGGAGTTAGCTGGTAGGGCAATCTCTCGTGCAATCAGAATAATCCTTGAACCTGAGAGCTTGAGAAAGACAGTCTCGACGCGGTCCAGGTTGTGTTGTGAACAAAGCTATAGTTCTACTCGTCGGTAAGCAGTTCATTATAGGAATGTGAAGAATATAAGAAATCCTTTGGATAGGGAAGCGTTAGCTTGACTTGACTCCGCTCGCCTGCTAAAAGTAGGCTTTTCAAAATGGCGGAAAAAGTCTCGTAACGATGCTTATTCAAATTGTTTTGGTTAGACAATCTAAAGCTTGACAGTTGCTGCTTTGTGCCACAGCTGGCCCCCCTTGTCTTCAGTAAGAACTTACTACCCCAATAGGTAGGGGCTTCCAGTGAGATATTGAACTTGCCTCACTAGAATAGTAAGTTATTTCACTGATTGTTCATTCTATCTTTGAATTTGCTTGATAGATTCCGTTAGTATGCAGTCAGTTCCCATATCCTTGAGCTTGCAACAGCTTCTTTTCTGTAGCTGGTAGCTGTAGGGGTGCTTGCTTGCTCTTGCTCCACCGAACAGTCTAGTCAGGTACGATACTGACCAGTAAAGAATAAAGAGTAATTAGCTAGGTTGCTTTGCTTCCAGGAATAAGAATAGAGTTCCACTTCAGTTCCATATTAGATGGAAACAGTTATCATGTGTTCCGGGATATTGAATTGTAGAAAATACCCAGGAGAGGAGATTCCGCGATTGTGATAGATGCAATTTCTCAAGTCTTGATTGAAGGCTTGGCACTTCGCGGTCTCACCTCTTACCTATGAGGGTTATTTGTAAACACGATTGTGCCCCACACCCGTGAGTCACTTCATTTTAGGCGGCATTCCACGCACAACTCGCATTGAAGACTGCCCACACGAGAAAGGAGCGAGTCGCCAGGCTCGAACTGGCAGAAAAAGAATCTTTCCTATCTTCCCTTCCGGCAAGAGGAGCCGCTTTGGTAACGCAGTTCGGTTCGGGTGACAACTTATCCCTACATCTGCGGGTCGGGAGCCTGCCAACCCCTAAAAACAAAGACAAAGATGAAAAGGAGTTCTCGCCCGCCTTCGAATCTTTGTCTTTGGTTCCCCGGTCGAGCTCGTACTGCTCGTGGGCTTCGGGAGGAAATTAGGCCAAAAGGTCACGACGGGCCCTCTCCATGGCGAGAAGAGGCTCTATCTTAGAACGAAGAGATCGGCCTTCTGCCGGGCTATTTCTTTCTTCGTCTTGAGCCGTATTCATTTCCTTATCTCTTTCCATCGACCACTTAAGACGTTGGGCTTGCCGAGCATTTGAAAAACTCACACCATCCATTTCAATCTTTGTCCCGTGGACACACGGGCAATCCAAGTTGTGTACCGTCCGGTTTGCAACCTCTACTACATTTGTTTTGACCATTTTGTACGTTTCGGGTATAGCACGTCCTTATACTTACTATATTAAGCTCTTCTTTCCAGAGTCTTTCAACATCGACCTTCAAAACTAACAGGTCCATCATCTTATCAGATGTAGACTTTCAAACTGAAGGAGCATCTCACAACAAAGCACTTTACTTGACCGTGGGTTGCAAAGGGCACAACGTTCCATTGACTTTGGTCGATAATGGGTCTGCAGTGAATGTATGCCCATTGAGAACGGCCTTATATCTAGGCCTAGACCCTAAAAAAGACTGAATTGCTTCTAACCAAGGCATTAGGGCCTATGAGAACTCTAGGAGACCAATATGTGGCACGGTCCAACTTCATATCACCACTCGACCTATCCAAAAGTTGGTTGAGTTGAACGTGGTGGACATCAAACCCACGTTCAATCTACTTCTGCCCATGGCTCCATGAGCTTGGAGCGGTACCAGCATCGCTCCATCAAATGGTCAAACTGAATTAGAAAGGGATTCCTATGACCATCCCGGCGTCTTCGCTCAAAGTCACACTAGAAGATGGGTCTCTACTAAAGATCAATCACGATGATAACGACGGGGACATGTGGGGTTTAAACACTGTAGAAACCCGCACCATTGAATGGGATCAAGCATCTCTTCCACTTGATCCACATTCCACCCAAAATAGCATCTTGTTTCAAAGTAGCTCTTTTCCTTTGGGAGTAGAATTGAAAAAGAATGTAATTCCACCTACTCCCACTAAGAGTCTTCCCTTCGGCTTGGGATACAAACCAACCGGCTTAGATAATATGAAGCAAGCTTCAAAGCTCGCGAGGTCCACGCCAAAAAGGANGCGAGGTCCACGCCCTTAAATGGTCAATTCATCAAAGAAGGAGAGGACTATCCATCCTATGCTTTCCCTGAACCACTAGTTCTAGAGGGCATAAAGAAGCCAGGATTTGAGATCTTCCATGATTGTCATTTCCTAAATGGTTCACCTAACACTGTCTTGGCTAAACACTCCACACCAGAGTGTTATGATAGGCAAGCATTTGACTTGCTATTCGGACTGGAACGGAGCAACCCTCAAGACCCATCTGCAATTCTCCAAATGGCCCTTCACTTCAAGATGAGAACTTTGACCCTACTGCACTAAGAACCCCATCTGTTGACACTGACATGGAGCATGGAGGAATACCGTCAAGTGGCCCAACGACAAAGGAGCCACGATTGAAGTTACAGCTGGAGAAGGACGCCAGTGTGCGTGCTACTAAGGACTTAGAGCCCCTTTCGTCATCCACCACCTATTATAGTCAAAAAGCAGTTTCTCGGATTAAGCAGTCCTATTATCTATTCTATTCCAATTCAAAATTGACTTATATCTCTCTTATGTCATTTATGCTACTATCAAAAGAAGAATCAGCGTTTTAGAATAGAATTACCACTGTTTCTGACTCTATTCTGCTAAATGGAAAGCCTTCCCCTCCTTTTGCAGCTAGGAAGTTTCTTCTGATTGGAAGAATTTATATCATATTCTATTCCAACTTCTCTTAGTATTCTACTTTATTGGGAAATGTCGTTAGTGATTGCTGAGATCTTAACAACGAGTTAAGCAAAAACATAAGGAGCATGCTAACCTTGAGTGAGGTGTGTAGGTTCCTTAAGACCTCTTTGACTAGTTGACTTTGCTTATTCATGTCAGAATCTTTCTTAGCTTAGCAGGACTAGTTTTCTTCGATACTGAGCCTACCGGCGCTATTCAGCTCTGCCTCCACTAGGTCTAGCGACCCATAGTCTATCAACGCTACTGGTTCTTCAAGACCTGCGTCTATCGACATGGATCTTTGCTCCATAATACATCAATTAGCCTTGTTAGCTAGTGACCACAAATGTTTAGCAATGGCAGCCTTATTCCATAATGTCATAGAGATTACATTCCACCCCCTTGACACTTTAGGAAGACAAACTTGAGACCATGCAATGAGAGCCTTCCTAGATGGGTTAGTTTGACCTGTCCATAGAAATAAAATACCCTGCAGCATGACTCAATTTCCTTCATCACTTTCTTAGGTAAGAAACAAATTGGAGCCCGGAAGGTTTGCATACCAAACCCCTGATCAGTTGGAGCCTTCCTGCATAGGAGAGGAACCCTGTAGTCCAACATTTCCGCCTGGCTAGATCTCAAGCAATGGCTTACATCGAGCATAGGACAGCTTCTTTGAGGCTAAAGGAACCCCAAGCTAAAGGGAAGAGAACCTGTAGGAACAGGTAGAACACTTTGGATAGCCTCCTGAGCATTGGCACTAAGGCCACCAAAATACACTGCACTCTTGTGAAGGTTAGCTTCCAATCCTGATGAAGCTTTAGAGAATTTGAGAAATGCAGCATAAAGCAACTGGACTGACATCACATCCCCTCTAGAAAACATCAACAAGTCATCTGCAAACATCAGATGTGTGATTGCTAATCTCTCACATCTAGGGTGATAATTGAAATTAGCATTCAGATGTTCGCCAAATCCTGCAAGCATCTGGACAGAAAATCCATTCCAATGGAGAAAGGTGAGAAGACGTAATAAGTGTTTGTTGGAGGGTTCTCGGAAGGTTCGAAGAGACAAGCAGAGTATAGGCGAAGGTACGTAGTCCCTAAAGCTTATTAGAAGCTTTTGGTACGTAGTCGCTTATGCGAAGCTTAAGGAAACTAACCTTGATTTAGTCAGTTGCTTCGCTCCAGTTTCAAGCTTTATTATCTAGGCAA
>PYUH01000004.1:62500-67727 GCA_016808085.1 Suaeda aralocaspica
CTGTCTCCCTTATCCCATTACCCTCGAGCGGCTAATGGCGGGAGCAAGGGAAAGGCAACAAGGCAACTAAGACTTCTAACACACTATTCCTCGGAAGCTCCATGCGGACCTTCCTCGACTGCTTGCTACTAAGACTTAAACTTATACTCAAGCAACGGCTAACAAACTGCCGCTCACAACCAACACAACCGGAAGAGGGATCACTCGGAAGCCTAGCTCTTCGAACCTGCGTCTCTACGAGACTTGAGGCTCGATAGAGTTGAGCCCGAAGGGCGCAAGGTAAACCCTCTGTGCCCTAAAGCTTCGCTTTAGCGACTACGTACCAAAAGCTTCAATAAGCTTTAGGGACTACTTACCTTCGCCTATCGGCTTGCTGCTTCGCACCTTTCGTCCAACAAGAAATATCATAAGGAAGCAAGTTTTCGACGATGAGGATCGTTAGAGCTGAGCCGATAGGTACGTAGTCGCTAAAGCGAAGCTTTAGGCTCGTATCGAGAGCAAGTCTCGTAGAGACGCAGGTGTATAGAATGACTATGCAATTGTGGTGTATTTGTTGTGGAGAGACCACAGAAGGTTGAAAAATCTCAAAACTGAACCTTGGTTGCTCAAGCTAAAGTTGGGGTCTGCCTTAGGTGTTTCCAAGATCAAAACTAGCTAAGTGTAGTGTACTTAACTAGTTCTTTGTTTCTTTGCCGTGGTGGTTTAATGTTTGGTACTGCATTTTGCTTGGTAAGAAAATCTGCTTGCTATATTTACCAAAAAAGTGTTCTCGTAGAGGCGTACCTTCAACATTCGCAGACTCAACGACGTTGCTTCAAAAGCAACTTGTTGGTTAAAGACTTCGTCATGTATAGATCCTCAAGCTTCAACCCACAGACCGGCCGCGGTAGTCTCCTCCGCGATCTCTGTAATAAAAAGTCTCAAGACACAACAAGATCGTCGAGTGTGCTGTGCCTTCTCCTCCAGGGTGGACATCTCAGCGGTTTCTGGACCCCCTGACTTCTTTGCCAGCGGCGCCCTACGCCCTTGCTGCTTCAACAAGCTCGCAGCCATAGACTCAAACTATTCCTCCCCGTGAACTTGTCGATCTTCACGTTCATAGCGGACATCTTTCTCACCGACCCTAGACAGATCCGGCTCTGATACCAGTTTGTTATGACGGATGCAAGCGGCGACCAATTCAAGGCATATTCTAACAGTAAGGTACGTAGTCGCAAAGCGAAGCTTTAGGATTCTATGTGACGAAATAGAAGTGATTCTCTTTCCCTTCTAAAATGGAATTCTTCTTTTTCGAAAAATCTTCGAAACTGAGCCCTAAACTTCGCTTTAGCGACTACGTACCTATGGGCTCAGCTCTAAAGACACTGTGCCTAACGGCTAAGTGGCGAAGAGCTTCATAATGCCGATAGGCGAAGGATTTAGTAATCAATCGGGTCTAATAGCTTTAGCAGCACTGTCTTTAGCAGCCATCTATCAATAGAATGGCTTACTAGCTTTAGCAGCACTGTCTCCGGACAGTAAGGATTAATTAATCAATCGCCATCCGTAGGTTAACGAAGTAGACGAGAACAAGCTGTTCCAGTCTACAAAGCATAGAATTAATAGACTCAGTGTCGAATCCTGCGTCTCTACGAGACTTGAGGCTCGATAGAGTTGAGCCCGAAGGGCGAAGGAAATGCAATTTCCCTTAGAGTTTCGTAGGATCTTCGATATAGGATAAGTAAGTAAGGATCTTTAGAGCTGGTCGTCTTACGACTCAGTTACGTAGTCCTAAGCGAAGCTTTTGGAAAGATACTTCTTCGTTTTCCAATCAATACACTTACTGTTTTTTGACGAGGTAAAGCTGTTCCAGCCCACCCTTAAGTCAGTTAGCAGCTAGCAGTTATAGGTAGTATACGACTTGAATCTTTAAAGACTACCTTCGTTTGGTCAGTAAATCCTTTATCCGTCTACGAATCTTATCTCTAAAGACTAACTTTCGTAAACGAAGATAGGTCAATAACAAATACTGTCCGGAAACGACTTAGCTGTTAGCAGTTAGAAGTTAAGTTAACGAGAACAAACCACAAAAACCATAGCAGGACTCTTACAATCACCTGCAAACACTACGGAGTTTCTACTTAACCAAATACCATACAGACATTCAGTAAACAATAAAACAGCCAGTTTATGCCTACAGTGCTTTTCCTGCAGAACCTCAGAAGCCATTGCACCTCTTGATGAAACTGCATACTGGTCTATTCACCTGCAACAAATTGAAGCCATTCTACAAACTGTAGCAGCATAAGGACAGCTGAAGAACAAGTGTTGCACTGATTCACCAGTCCCAGAGCATAAGGACAACTAGGACAAGCTAGGGTTCCAATTCCAAACCAGCAACCTATCCCTAGTCATTAACCTATTATGCAAGCAAGCCATAAGATGAAAATGCTTTTTGGTAGAGCCTGATATAACAAACCAGTCTTCTCCAATGCACCTTTGGAGTTTGAGGTCTAAGAAGAGTATACAGTTTTTTAGTTTTCATAGTACCTGCATGTTCTATCCTACTCCATCCACCTACATTCCTGCATTTCAAAATTTTCTTAAGCACCCAGGAACAAGACCTAGGCATAGAACCTCCCAACAGTCCTGTGCTTGAAGTAGTACACATGAACCCATCTTACCCAAGGTTATCAGCCTTATGAGCCAGGTCCCACAGAAGCTTAGTAATAGCAGCAATATTCCATTCCTAAGGGAGATGATATTCCAACCACCATTAACCTTAGGGAGACAAACCTGATCCCAAGCCACAAGAGCCTTTTGGTGGGACAAGGCTTCCCAAAAGCTCTGAACCTTGCTTCAATATCTTTAACAACTTTTTTAGTTTTAGGAAGAATAAAGATCTGAGCCCAGTAAGTTTGAATACCAAAAAGTACACTCTTGACCAACTGCAGTCTGCCAGCATAAGAGAAATGCTTTGCAGTCCATCCTGAATTCTAGCTGTAACCTTATCAACTAAGGCTTACATTGATGCACACTAAGCTTCTTAAGGAAAGAGGAACCCCTAAGTATTTGAAGGAATAGAACCAACAGAAAAGCCTAAAACCCTCTGCAAGTTGCTCTGTACATCAGAAAGAAGCCACCCCTCCAAAATAGATCTAACTTTTATCTAGGTTAGCACTTAACCCTGAAGCAGCAGAGAATTTAGAAAAAGCTTGGAAAAGGAGGAGCAAAAGCGCTCATCAGCTCTAGCAAACATTAACAGATCATCTGCAAACATCAATGAGTAAGCCCCAACTTTTCACATTTTGGGTGGTATTAAAGTCTGTATTCATTTGAAGTTCAAACAAGCATCTGGACAAGTAAAGTACTCCATAGCAATGGCAAACAAGAAAGGAGACATAGGATCCCCTTGCCTCACCCCTTTTTGAGCAGGAAAAAGGGGGGGGGGGGAAGGAACTCCATTGATCATAATTGAATAAGAAACAGAACTGATACATTCCATGATCCATCCACAAATCTACTTGGGAATCCCAACTCTAACATCATAGTCTGCAGAAAGCTCCACTCCAGAGAATCATAAGCCTTCCTTAGAAAAACTTTAAGCATACATCTAGGAGTGATAGACTTTTGAGCCCTGCTCAGGCAAGGAGAATATTATCCCCAATATGTTTACCAGGAATGAAACCTGCCTGAGCATCATCAACTACCTCCCCAATTACCCAGCTATCTAATCTAGCTGTGAGCACTTTAGAAATGAGCTTATAGATCACTGTACAGCAAGCAATAGGCCTGAATTCCTTTGCATAGAAGGTTGAGCAACCTTAGGACTAAGGTAATAGTGGTGTGCAGCCCATTGCTTTGCCATTACCCCTTTCTCAAAGAAATATTGGATAGCATTGTAAATATCCTGCTTCACTACACGACCAAACCTTCTTAAAAAAAGAAACTGTTAAAACCATCAATCAATACCAGGAGCTTTAGAGTCCTCTATATCCTTGAGGGCCTGATCAATTTCTGAATGAGTCACTGGGCTATAAGAATTTCAGCAGCAGAGACTGAAAGCTGAGTCCCCTCCTAACTGTAGTGAAATCAATACCAGGTAAACTGGGAGCTTAGACCTAACAGCTTCTTATAGAAACTATAAATTATTGTTCAATATCATCAGGAGTTTTAAGCAAAGTTTCCTGCTCAGTGTAAATAGAATCAATCCTATTTCTGCCTTGCCTTTGCTTCATAACATTGAAAAAGTCTTTAGTATTCCTATCTCCCAAAAGAACCCAATCAACCCTTGATTTTGCCTATAGATACTCTCTTGAACATCCATTTCAAGACTCATTCATAGCTGCTCTTTCCTGATTACAGAGATCAGGATCAGCTGTCACTCCAGAAAGCTCTGCTGAATGGCTTCCAGTTTATCCTAGCCTCAGTGATTCTTTGGTCTATTTAGTGAAATGCTGAGTGTTGATAGTTTTGATTCTTGCCTTCACTAACTTCAACTTGGACCAAACTTGCTGCATAAAAGTCTCATGGAGGCAATACAATTAAGAAACCTGAAAGGCCTCTTTTTACCAACAGGGCTTCAAAAATCTCAAAGAGCAAAGGACTGTGATCAGAGAGGGAAGGAGGAAGATAGACAGCTTCAACCTGGCCATATTTCTCCATCCAATGTTGGTTCACCAACCCCCAATCAATTCTAGACCATCATGAGCCTTATTAGACCAGGAGAAATAAGTCCTTTGCTTTTGATTTCCAAAACTTCTTTGTCCAACAAAAATTGTTGAAAATCTCTAACTTCAATCAGTGACTGCATTACCATAATCCTATCATCACAGGAAAGCATAGAATTCAAGTCCCCACACTAACCAGGGCAGATCTGAGTCATCCAAACACAATAATCCCTCCACAGAGCAAACTAGTAGCCACAGTATGTAAACCATAAACCACAGTGAGATACAGTTGGTCCTGCAGGTTTTGTAGAACTAACCCTGCAATGCACAAACTGCTCATGAGTGCATAGAACATCCACAGTAACCTTAGCAGGTTGCCACCCTAGACTTCCTCCCCACTTCCTGCCAGCCTTCATCTACTGCAGGCTCAGAAGCTTGCTTAGGCTCAGGATTCTTCACCACTTCAGGAGTAGGCTTATCATTCCCTGCTTTTTTGGAACCCAAACTTCTTAGTGGGAGGGGGTTACTTACACAATCATGACCCACCTTGTTACAGCTAGTACAGAAGGAGGAGTCCA
>PYUH01000004.1:67752-80252 GCA_016808085.1 Suaeda aralocaspica
CTAGACTATGTCCCCATGTCTGCTTTCCTTTTATCGGTCAAGCCAAAAAGAACAATTCGATTCAATCCGTCCCTTGTCTAAGGATTTGAAGTGGCGATAGTAGAAGTCGTCTCAGGCTTGTGATAACTCTCTTCATTTGGTGGTGCTCCGCCGGGCAGCAGTCCCTGAGTTCGGCCGATGCTGCTTTGTATTTCTAGGTTCAGCCTTAGCTTATTAGCTTAGCCCCGCTAATCCTCCTTGAGTGAAATCATATTATCTTGAGGAAAGCCTAATAAGCCCTTTCCAGCCTTTCATCATAATCCTTTACATCTTTTTCCTGAAGCAAGGTCAGGTAATCAATCCTCCCTTAGGGCGGAATGACTCTCTCTCTGCCAGTTGGTCAGTTGGTAAGGAGAGCCATTCGCTATCGTTAGTAAGGTTGAATGTTCTGTGTCTTTAGTATGTGACTGTTACTTTTAGCCCTTTTAGGAATGGCTTGAAACTTTTTTCCGGTCTAGCGGTTTCATTGACCATTTTGATGCGTCATTGGTGAGCTGCTGAGGTAGATGGTGATCGGAAATTTATTCGTGGGTCCAATTTCCGCTCTATTTTGTCTTTATATTATAAATGTGGTTATTCCTTTGAAGCGAAAGGTGCCAGCATGTGAAGGTGAACAAGGATTGGATTGATGTGCGCTGTCTGATTGAGACAGTTGCTTTTGAGCAAGTGAGGTCCGGGGGGTTGGGTGAAAGTGAAATGTCAACTCCATAAGTTTAGCTTTGTGCAGTCCGAAGCACATGGAGAACGTTTTTCGTTTCGAAAGGACAAGGCAGAAGTTTGAAGCTATAATGTGTAGTGGTGCGGATGACTCTGGTTGGAAGACGATTATGGGCACAGAGCCTTAGGAAGTCTTTGAGTATGTTGAGAGTGGGGTTGGCCAGCGAAGGTCTTGACAGTTTGGAAATGAAAGGTTTGGTTCATCTTCAATGGTTGTGGCTAGTGCATATGCAGATTTTGTGGTTCATCTTCTGAAGGGGTCAGTTTCCAAATGAGTTTATCAGCTGATCTACGACCACCCTCGTCTATTACGGTACGGAAAAATCAATGGCACCAGAGGAAAAAAGTCCAGAGAATGGAATGTCAGTTAGGGAACAGTAGTCAGACGCAGACCAGCGCAGGTGGGCGCCACAGCTGTCTCCTCCATGTGAAATCCCCGGGATTTGGCTGAAGAAAGTATCCTGGTCAAGTGACGCGAGCCTACTACGGGTTAGATACCTGTGTTTTTGGGTTGAATCAGATCTCCTGTGACGGTCAAAGAAAGGTACGGAATCGGATATCAGGTATCGGCGAAGCATAGCTGATATCAAGCCGTAGCCGAGTCTACAGATTCCCGTATTAGACAGAGAAATGTCGTTAAGAGATGAGCTTCGAGAAGACACTATGTCATTAAGCTCTTCGAACCGATCTACTATGATGGATGGCGCTCTTGATCCAAGTAACGTCGATAGACGCCGGCAAGAAGACGGATATTGATTCAGTTGATTGGTTCCTTTTCCCGTAAGCGAAGCTTAAGGACGATACATACCTTATTTAAATTTAAGTAAGAGAAAAGATGGATTCTGTAAGTGGCGCAGAGTAATAGCTAAGATGACTCAGATTCATTCTCAGACTTACGCAACGCCGCTACACACAGTTAGAAGCTCAGTAGCGTTGACAGACGCCGGTTGGAAGAAGCCTAAATCTTCTCTAAATGATGCTCAGGTGATTGAAAAAGAGAAATCCATTTTGACTGATTTAGAAAAATGGAATAACATTGAAGAAAAGGTGTGGAAGCAAAAATCAAGAGTGGATGGTGACTCCAACACAATCTTTTTCCATGCTTATGCAAAAGAAAGAGAAGACAAAGTACATCAAGATGCTTGTAAGAATGTTCACACAAGATCAGATCAAGAGTTTTGTTATCAGCTTTATAAAGGCTTAATGGGTTCTTCAGCAGCTTGCATTCCTATGGTTGATAGAAATGTGGTGAGCAGGGGCCCCGCCCTGTCTTCCTTCTGATGTTCATACACTCTTTGCAGTTCTGTTTCACCTAAAGAAGGAAAAGACTTTTCAGTATGGATTGTGAAAAAGCTCCTGATAATGTTCATTTCTTTCAGCATTCTTGGAGCATCATGGGTCCTAGTGTTCTTACTGCAGTTCAAGATTTTCCTTCACTGTCAAATTCCAAAGCAGGTAAATTCAATAGTACCCATCCCTAAAGTACAAAATGCCTCTTCTGTTAGGAATTTAGACAAGCCGCACAGTCCTTTACAAGATCATCTCTAAAGTCATAGCTAATAGACTGCAGATGTGCTTCCTTTGCGAGAGTCAGTCTGCTTTTGTAAGTAAAAGGTAGAATGATTTTTTCTAATATTATCCTGAGTCATGAATTGGTTAAGGGTAATTCGAGGAAACATACTACTCCCAGCTGCATTCGACACATGTGCTAGCAGCTATCTCTAAATCACCTTCATCAGTGATCAGAGCTTCTAGTACACCTACTTAACATCCCGGCTGCTAATGAGCAAATATAGCTCATAGCTACCAGTCTATCCTATCTAGAAGCTGTCTTCTGGGGGACATTCAATTCAATCTCGAGGATAGTCAAAATGAAATGCCCTTGTCCGTGCTAAATGAAAGGAATGAGATAGGCCGCTTACAACGCTTCAAGTCTTCTTTGTCAATAGCAGTCTTCCAATTAGACTGAATAAGTCTTAGTGTGGTTAAGCCGGGACCAGGGTCAGAAGTTCTTCCATCTCCGGAGATCAGATCAGGCAGAGCCTATACGCCTTCTTCCTTTGCTACAGCAGCGGGTATTCATTCAAAAAGATGCATTTACCCTATCCCTCCCCTGGGAGGAAGATTTGAATCGTCTTAGGGTGTCCTCGTAAAGAAGGAATAGAACAACAAGTCCGCTAGAATAAGAGGGAAGGCAGGCTCAAGAGACAAGCCGCCCCAGGCGAAGGGGCGTAGCCGCAAGTCGTAAGACGCAGGGTTGACTGGATTCAGTTGGGTACTATTATTCTCATTATTCTATTCTGTCTTGAAGCACAGACAATGCAGGAAGAGAATTGATCTATCTCACATAGGCTGGTGTTTAAGTAAGGCTCTTGATCATCTTTCTGGTGAGATTCTTTCTTTCTACAAAGGCTTGGTATCAACAAGATAGTTGATATTCTTCAAGATCATTTCTATTGGCCTAAGTTAGCAGGAGATGTGCATGCAGTCATTTCAGGTGTGCAATCTGCCAACAAGCCAAGAGCCAATTCCATCAAGGCCTGTACACTCCCTTACCAGTGCCAAATCAACCATGCAGTGAGCATGGATTCAATTATGGTAGTGGTGGACAGATTCTCTAAAATGATTTAATTGCCTCACTTTCACACTGCTATGAAAGAATTTTGTATTTCATCACCTTCCTTCAACCATTTAACCAAGTCTAGTATAGACGCCCGCCGGATTGATAGTCCTTTTAGCTTGTAAAAATCTATCACTAGCTCCTCCATAATGGGTCAGAGGTTGAAGATGCATTTGAGACTGACAGTTCTCAAAATCCTCCTTAGCTGCATAATACCTTTCTTCTATATTGGATCCTGTTTATTAAGTGCTTTCAGTTTGGACTTCAGTCTTCGAACCTTCACCACCTTGACATAGGGTACTTGAATAGGATGATCCAAATGTCCTTGATAATGTGAAGGAACCTAGGGTGATTACCCACATATCAAAGTACTTAAAGACTTCCACCTCCCCAATGACTACTAGTGAACTGAGTGAGACCAGGACTATGATCCAACAGACCTTAGGCAGATAGTTTACAAGGAAGAGGTCTGAAACCCAATCATCATTCACCAAACATCTATCAATTGACTCAACACATGACCTGGTGCCTGTTCACCATCTGCTTATTAGTCCAGGTATACCTCCCGTTTGTTCAGATCAGCCAGTGGCAAAAGGAAACACAATCAACAAAATCCACCACTCATTACTTGCAATGTCATACCAATTCTGTCATCCGTTCTAAGGACAATTGAAGTCACCAGTAACATCCAGGCCCCTTGGGCACCATACTCACACCTTTTTTTTGGTAAATAATATTACCAAAACTACAAACACACCAAAGCCAGAAGGCCAAAACAACACACCTAACCAGATTGCAAAAGCATCACAAAGGGGTTCCACCTTTATCTATGAAGGGTTCTAAAACCCCAAAATCATCTGCAGCAATCTGGCATACAACAGCTAATCAGCAACCATATAACAAAGATCTAACATCATCCCTACATCTGCAAGAGACTCTAAAAACAGTTGACATAGCTGACTAGGAGTCTTGCACTGCCCACCAAACACAAGATCAGAGGAATCCAGATAGCATGAATAGCTTCAGTGAAACACATGACCACTAATCTGCTTCTCCTATCAGTCCTTCTACACCTTTGAGAGATCCAACCAACTTCTTGATCAAGATGCTGAGATTGCCTCTGAATTCCAACTTGCTGCAAAAGAGCCTGCCACACTGCATTTGAGTAGGTACATTTGAAGAATAGATGCTGCACTGTTTCAGGTTCAGTTGTGCATAAAACACGGGTAGGATCACAAGGGCCACTGTGACAGCTATCTTTAGTATGAGTCTGTTCTGAATTGCAAGCCAAGCAATGAACATACTTTTGGGACTTGCAGGATTGTTGCAAACAACCCTCTGTAACTCCACTTAGGACAGTTAGGCCAAACAACCATACATCTTAGAAAGACTGAATTTAGCCCCTTTCATCACTGTACCCCAGCCCCCAATCTGATCAACTAAACTGTATTGGTATTGCAGGATTTTTCTAAGAATCCAAGAGCACTGCAGGTACAGGACATTCCCAACAAGACCTTTTCCTGAAATAATATTCATGAACCCATTTAATCCACAAACTATCAGCCTTAGTTGCAAGATCCCAGAGAAGCTTGATAGTAGCTGCTTTGTGTATCATGCAAATGGATAACATTTCATTCTAGTAGTCACCTTTTCCACCAGGGGTCTACACTGATAATTGTAAGTTTCTTGGAAGTCAATGCCCAAGTATTTGAAAGGCAAATCCCTTTAGGAATAGGTAATATATCTCTGAATTTCCTGCTGTAAAGGATAGACAAACCACCAAAATACACAGAACTTTATCCAGATTAGCAACTAACCCTGAAGCATTAGAGAATTTCATGAAGGCTTTATGGAGCAAGGAAACTGAGGGAGGATCAGCTCTAGACAACAGCAAAAGATCAGATGCAAACATCATATGGGAAATACCAAGCTTTTCAATTAGGGTGAAAGTTGAACAGGCTCCTTTTCCAACTCAGTCAAGCACCTTGAAAGATATTCCATGCCTATAGCAAAGAGGAAAGGCGCTGCTTAAGCCCTTCGTCTTACGACTCGAAGGGATCTTCGCCACTGTGTCTATCGACTAGTCTTGACCCGCCTTTTCTAACTTTAGTCGGCTTTTCTCTTTACAACTTACAACCCCAAACAATCAAACCATGGCTACATACATAGCCTCAACCAACCATCAAGCTTTGCCAATCTAAAATATCTCAACATCCCAAACAAAGCTCAATACAACCAAGTACCTCAAGATAGCTTCAAATCCCCCATGGCCCAACCAAACAACCTAGACCGCTAGTCAAGGTCACAAGGGGTTAGAAGGGTCCCTACCCCTAGCTAGACTCCTAAAAGGTCCAAGAGAAAGGGTTCCAAGTTCCCTCGGAAAAACCAAACCCAAAACTCAACAACAAAGCAATATATACAAAATCTACAAAACTAGGAAAAAGAACATGCTCAAAGTGCCACATAGTAAACACGAAATCCAAAGTTAACAAGCAAAGTTGTGGGAAACTCATGTCCCATCAACTAAACTATCCAATAACCCAAAGGGGATCTCATGTCCCAAGAATGCAACCATCCTCGAACAAGAATCTCATTCCTAGTTCTAACCTAAAACTATGCACACAAAAGAAAAATAGGAAAGGTCTTACCGCCCAAGGGATGTGGGCAAGGGCCACCGGTAAGCATGGACATCCAATCCTATAAAAGCAAAGCAAAAAAACAAGAAGAATAGAAAAGTTAGTAAAAGTCAAGAAAAAGGAGAAAACTATTTACAAAAAGCAAAGAGGCAAAAATGAAAGAACAAAGCAAAATGTCCGGGGTGCCTCTCGAAGAGCGCTTCTTCACTAAACTAGCTTGACGAATCCTCCCCCAAGCTAGGGCAAAGAGACGAAGGGAGGCCACGGTCCTAAACTCTCTCCACCATAGTACAACTGAAACCGGTGACCGTTAATCTTGAAAGAGGTGGACTTTCTCATTCCATAGCTCCACCGATCCATAGGGGAAAACTTTTTGATCCATCGGGAGGACACGTTTCCCGGAAAGAGCTTCAACCGGGAATTGTAGAGGAGCACCTTGTCCCCACTTTGAAATCCTTCTTTTTGATATGCTTGTCATGCCACTCCTTGGACCGGGCTTTGTAGATACTCGCGCAATCATAGGAGTTCATCCTCAATTCCTCTAATCATGGAGATCTAACATCCGTTGCTCCCCCGCACTAGCCAAGTCAAAGTTTATAGCCTTGATGGCCCAATGAGTCTTGTGCTCAAGCTCACCGGAACGGAAGGTGGCAATTCTTGCCATAGACTAGCTTGTATGGGGTGGTCCCTATCGGAGTTTTGAAGCCGTTCTATAAGCCACACATCATCCAATTTCTCCGCCCAATCCTTGCGGTTTCGGTTCACCGTCTTCTCCAAAATGAGCTAATCTCCCGGTTGGAGATCTCCGCTTCCCACTAGTTTGAGGGTGGTAAGGAAGCCCAACCCGATGATGAACCCATTCTTTTTGAGCATTTTCTTGAAGGCACGGAAAATGGGATCCTCCATCACTTATGATAGTCGTGGCACTCCGAAACGGGGAAATATGATCTTCTTAAACATCTTCATGACATACCTTGTGATCATTTTGGGGAGGCAATGGCCTCAACCCACTTTGAGACATAGTCCACGGCCACAAGGATGTACAAGTTCCCAAAAGAAAATGGGAAAGGTCCACTATCCCCACACACAAATACCTCGAGTTCTAGAATCGGGTTTTGAGGCATTTCATCCCTCTTGGAGATGTTCCCCGTTCGTTGACACCGGTCACAAGTCTTAACAAACGCCCAAGCATCCCGAAAAAGAGTAGGCCACCATAGAAGAGACATCAAGACCTTAGAAGCGGTCTTGTTGGCGCTCAGTTGCCCCCCACAAGGGTCGGGTCGGAGTGGCACATCTTGAGAACACTAGGCACTTCTTCTCCGGTACACAATTCTCATCAAACCATCCAACCCCCGCTTGTAAAGAACGGGCTCATCCCAAACATAATGACGGAATTCTCTCTTGATTTTCTTCTTTTGTTTGAGGAGATCCGGGGCTCCGCAAGCAAGAAGTTTACAATATCCGCATACCATGGCAACTTCTTTTCTTGGACGGAGTCAAGAAGTCCTCAATAGGGATCTCCTCTAGACATCCCCATTCTCTTGCAACCGTGAAAGGTGGTCCGCAACCACGTTCTCCGCCCCCTTTTTATCACGAATGTCCACATCAAACTCTTGAAGAAGGAGAACCCAGGTTTTGTTCCTTCTTGGACATAAGATATTGAATTGCGGAGTGGTCCGTGTAAACAATAGTCTGGACCCCACAAGATAGTTGCGGAACTTCTCAAACGCATACGCATGGACAATAGCAAGGTCAGTGGTGGTGTAGTTCCTTTGGGCATCATTCAATGTCTTTGACATATAGTAGATCACATGCAACTTCTTGTCCTTCCTTTGCCAACCCCACCGTCACTAGCATCACACATCAACTCAAATGGCAAGGACCAAGCTTGCACAATGGGAGTGGAGTCAAAGCCGCTTTTAACTTGTGGAAAGCTTCAAGGCATCGGGGGTGAAATTCATGCTCCTTTTGTAGCAATGCATTGAGGGGCTTGGCAATGAGGGAAAAATCCTTGAGAAATCTCCGCCCCGCATGTCCCAAAAAGGAACGAACCCCCTTGACATTCACCGGTGGAGGAAGCTTCTCCATCACTTCAATTTTTGCTCTATCCACTTCAATACCCTTGTGAGAGATCTTGTGTCCCTTTCTCCACCCACCGAGAAAGAATCCATAAACACTTCCATCTCTTGCTCAATCATGCCCTAAAAAGACTCATCATGCACCCGTGGAAAGTACCCGGTGCATTGCAAAGCCCAAAAGGCATCCTCCGGTATGCATAAGTACCATATGGGCAGTGAAGGTGGTCTTCTCTTGCCGGATTGATTGGGATTTGAAAGAATCCGGAATAACCATCGAGGAAGCAAAAGTACCGGTGCTTGGTGTCCAACATTTGGTCAATGAAGGTCAAGGGAAATGGGACGCGCTTTCCCTCGCTGCCTAAGAGTTTCCACAAGTCCGTCTATCAACCCAGGGCTTCGTCCGATATTCCCGAAATAGTGAAGGTCGGTACGGGGGAGGAGATGTTTGCTTCCATTTTTGAAAGGTGTCAGAAGTGACAAGATCCGCCCTTCCTGATCAATTCTTGGAGGAAGGGAGCTTGACTCCGCCGATACGATACACTATGGGAAGGTTCGCTCGCTAGCTATATGCTTAATACATTAAAATCCTGCTGTGCTTACACTGTCTTTTTATTTGTTTCGGTCTAAATCGAAGCTCTTACAGTCGATACCTTTCTGGAGGCCCTGTTATTGGGTTCCCATAGGTAGATTGGTCCTGCCTCCGTTATCTGCCTACTTGGCTCAGGCTCTACACGATTCCCCTTCTATTGGCTCCGTAGGATGGAGTACTTCTTTCTTTTATGGCTAGCGCAAGCCTAGTAAGTAAGCTCGGAATTGCTTCATTACAGCCTAGATAGATGCTAGAGAACAAGACACTTCATGCTCCAGACATAAGACCAAAGGAAAGAAATCGAGAACTAACAACTAGTACACCGGCTTGGGAAGTCTTCTAGAAAGGGCCATAAAATGGGATCGGACCGACAGCCCCCCTGGAACTTGCTTTGCTCTCGCTCGGCTCTTTCCCACCTTTTTAGGGGAGGGGCCCCTACCCGTAGGAGAGGCATAACTTTTTCTCCTTATTCTGTAATTGCGCATTCTTTTAAGAGCATCTAGTTCCATCTTTTTCTCGTTGGTTAACCTCCCTTTAGTTCTTGTAATAATTCTGGTTTACAATATTTGGAATGGTTTCTCAAGGGCCCGAGTCTACGCTAGTAGAGATGTATAGTGCAATGGCGCCCAGACAATAACGGCTACGAGAACAACTAGCAAATCCCCGGCACTTCGTTATTCACGGGCACTTCGTTAGTCACGGGCAACCCTGGGGTCTGGAAGTCAAGTATCAACCACTTCACGTAATCCCATACGCCCATCAATTGCATAAGCTTGGTGGGAGGACCGGGCGTCTTTGAACACGTAGACATATAAGAAAAAAAAGAATGCAATCGTTAGTCTATCGACCCTGCGTCTCTACGCGACTTGAGCCTAAAGGCCCTGCGCCCTGTCGGGCTTGAGAGGCAACTCCCTTCGCCTGAGGCTCGCGGAGAAATCCCCTGCGCCCTGTCGGGCTTGAGAGTCAACTCCCTTCGCCCTATGAATAAAAGCACTTCTTTGACCTGCGTTTTTACGAAATAAAACGTCTTTTTGCCGACGACCAAGCGCTATCGCTCGGGTAACTTCTTAGGCGCATGCCCCACCCTTTTCGGGGTCTTCCGCTTTCTAGTGGCGGGGGTAAATTTCTTCTGGTTTTGACCCTGTTTGCTAGCTGTTCAAAGCGCTTACGAGTTGCAAGCTCCCCCCAGTACCGTAGGATGTCCATTTTCTTGTTACACAACGCGCGGGCTACACCCCCTATTCCTTTTTTGCTGGGGGTGCACGTTTTCGGGGGACCTCGGGGAAGAGGTCTGTATCTTTTTTCGAAAGGTATGTTTCGAAGTGTTTTCGTGTGAAGCCCTATTCTATACTTAGACCCTTTTTTTCATTTGGCTCAATTCGTGATGATCTGCAGTTAACTGAGATGAAGAGCTCTGGTTCCTATTACTCTTGGTCTAGTAAAGGCAAAGAGGAATCCAGACTTATAGTAGGGTTGATAGGGTTTTTGGAAATCTGGGTGGATGGGAGATATGGGATCTTACTGTGGAATATATGCTTCCCTCCATTTCTGATCATTCTCCTTTGAATGAACCGAGCAATGGATGAATTGCTCATGAAAAGACACTATGTCTACAGTGAGAGCATCAGCTTTCCTCCCAACCAACCTAGGGAGTAGTCATATACCCTGCCAAAGCCATGCGGAACCAAACTTTTCTGAATAGAACCTTATTCCTCTTTACTTTGGTTTCCAACAAACCCAAAATACTCACATTATGTGTTCTCAGCAGTGTTAACCACTGAGACCTTTTGGGGCTCCGCCTCCTATGTTCAAGTAGCTAGAATCATTGGGAAGGGTTAGGATCATCCACTCCCTCCCATCCCCATCAGCATCATAAGCTCAGGTTTTCTTCAATGAGAGCAATATAGGAATTAGAACCACCAATACCATATTGCAAGGTCTTTTACTTTATCCTTGCTTTAACTCCAAAGTTTGAAATAACAGTTGTAAAGAGGTTGAGTATTGTTAGAGATATTTTGTTTTGTGTCGGAGTACAGTTCAGATGAAGAACTGCTTTTGTGGTCTGTAATGGTTTTGTGTGTTAAGGTTAGCTGAAAAGCGCTTACTTGCTTCAAAACGTTAGCTAGCGCACACCGGCTTTCTTCCTCGCGGGTATGAGTGGATTTCTTTTGCCATGGTAGGTGAGAGCTATTGAAAAACCCAATATGAACTCAGATCTACCATTGCAAGGGGAGAATCGTTTGGGAGCTTTCTCTCTCTAGCCATTTTTTTTCTTCTTCTCTTCTTTCTTCTTTTCCGTGTTAGACCGTTATTTACTCTTTTCCTTTCTTCTTCTCGGACTTGGACTTGGCTTTCTTATCTTTTTTCTTCTCTCAAAAATCATAAGAGAATCAAGGTACGTAGTCGCTAAAGCGAAGCTTAAGGAATGAATGCAAGACTTAGCCTATGGTGCTAAACCTGAAAGAACAGAGACTTTACAGCTATGGGAATTCCCTTTCCTGTAAGTCGAGTTACTACGTACCTTTATCAGACTTTATTAGACTGTAAGTCCGGGAAAGCGCGCAAGGGCATATATGAATGAATGTCGATCAGCTTTTCTGCCCTTGCTGGATGTGTTAAGCAACAATAAAATGAGGAAAAAGTCCTCAATCTCAAATTGAAATCAAGCTCCTCAAGGATCAAAACCCTCGGTAACCGGCGCTACGACCCCGCAAGGCACTACTGTAGCACTCATTGGCCCTAGATTTATGTCTCAACTATAAGAGCTTGAATTCTGTTTGTGTTATATACGATATTAGATGGCACGCAAGTCAGCTAGGAAGAGTGCGAAACCTTGCTTCTTCGGTCTCAGTCAAGCATTGGTCCTAGATTTCTAATCGAATCTTCTTATAAAGTCAGTCAATCAGGGAATATATTGGGATTCAGTTCCATATTAGATGGAAACAGTTATCATGTGTTCCGGGATATTGAATTGTAGAAAATACCCAGGAGAGGAGATTCCGCTTCAATCAGGGATTTCCGCTGTTCGAGCCTGTTTTAGGGTTCAGAGCCAAATCCTGCAAGCATCTGGACAGAAAATCCATTCCAATGGAGGAAAGGTGAGAAGACGTAATAAGTGTTTGTTGGAGGGTTCTCGGAAGGTTCGAAGAGACAAGCAGAGTATAGGCGAAGGTACGTAGTCCCTAAAGCTTATTAGAAGCTTTTGGTACGTAGTCGCTTATGCGAAGCTTAAGGAAACTAACCTATGATTTAGTCGAGTTGCTTCGCTCCAGTTTCAAGCTTTATTATCTAGGCAATCTCTTAAAAAGAAAGTTTCTATTCTTTTTTTCCTGTCTGAAAGTCCAGTATCGACAGAAAAATACAAGTGGTCAGCAGAGTCATCCTCTTTTGCCAGTTCCAGTTCCCGGAATTCTACGGAATGCAGCAGTACAGTTCACTTTCTAACATCTGCAGCTGATTCCTCTTAACAGCCTATTTTCTATAAGACAATATCTCCCTCTCTCTGTCCGTACTCTTCTTTCATACCAGGCTCCTCAGCATGGTATGGAATCGCTTATGCGAAGCTTATGGAAGCCTTTCGCCTAAGAGTTAGTTAATAGTTTTGCCTTCTAGGACAATAAGACTTGGTAGGATTATATCTGTCAATCATCCAATTGTGGGCATATTCCTTATACTATTATATTATATGGATGTTTGTTTCGGTAAAAAAAAGGANCGGTAAAAAAAAGGGATAGATTCTCAAGCAGTGGATTCGTCGAAAAGACTATCAGTTGATTCTCCATGAATAAGAAGGCATTCCCTCACAGTCTAGCATGAACCCT
>PYUH01000004.1:85252-259405 GCA_016808085.1 Suaeda aralocaspica
GTCACTGATTTGTAAAGCTTATTTGAGGAATTAGGTATTTCTGATATAGAAGAGATGTCACGTTCCGAGTATAATGAAAACAACCAACCACCAACGCCGTCACCGCCACCAGCAAGGTCCTTAAAGGATTATTCTCAATTGAGCTCTGCAATAGTGGGATGTGGTTATCGAGTTCCTGATACAGAAGCTCTAAATTTCGAATTGAAGCCAGCTTTGGTGAATATGGAATAAAGGAATCAATTTGTAGGAACACTAAAGGAAGATCTAAATTTGCATTTGAATAACTTTGTCCAGTATGGCAACACGATTAAGCAAGCCGTTGTGACTCACGATTACATTAGGCGTCTGATGTTCCCTGATGAGGCTATCGCACACCTATCAAAAATAATCCAAACAACTGTAACTAATGTAGCTAGGGAAGTAGGAATCGAATCATCAGGGAAGCAATTGAACTCTATCAGTTCTAAAAAGCTTAAACTGTATAAAGGGCCTTGATTGAGAATTATCGATTAACTAATTGACTCCCAATTAACTACTAATTAACTACGGGAAATAATGGTGATTAAAACTAATATTTAGGGTCTAGGGTTATTCGGGTCACCAAGAACAACTAATGGATTCACTAACAAAGAACGTTCAATCTCACAATTATCGTCAAATTAGGGCTCACTAATTCTCTCGAACTTAGACTCCCTCAAAACTCATCTAGCGGCTCTCGCTCATGCCTAGACTAATTCTGCCTATTATTCAGTGGTCTTATTGTGGTATTTTTACCTCTCGGCATCAAATTCGACAATCTTACCAAAATTACAACTAAATCTGCGCACAATTCAATTGTAAACAAACAAGCCAATAACAGGAATTTGACTGCCAACTGCGAAACTGAAAAAAATCTAAGTTAATTAGCCCATTAATTATTCAAGGTTTCCCAAACCCTAGAAATCTAACTACTCACTCATGATCATAAAAACTAAAGCAATTGTGGAAAACAAAACTAAAGACATGATCATAATTAATGAATTAATCAACAATTATAAAACTAGAAATAAAACAAGAAATTAGGGCATAAGAGATTAAAGAAAATAAAACTAAAAACATAAATTGAAATTAAACATGAATTAAAGAGAATAGAATCAACATTGAACTAAAACCTGAATTTGTATTGAATTTAGTGATTTAAAAGATCCACAATAATCACCTCTTTAGAGAGAAAACTAAACTAAAACTAGGGTTCTTGAATAATAGAATGCGTAAATGAATACCTAGGGAAAATTACATTTAGTACTAAGTCAAAGTTTGGTGAAAAACGAGCAAAAACGCCTAAAATTCCCTCTGCCCAGCCGGCCGACTGTGATGCACCCGAACCGGGCACAGTGCACCTAAACCGGGCGGACTGATCAGGAAGCCTTCGGGCGTCCGGCTTTGCTCGTAACTTCTAAAACTTGACTTCTATGCTTTCTCGGGGCTTCTAAGCTATGTCCTAGCATTTTCAAAGCTTCTCAAAGTGGTCAAGACTCTCACTAACTTGCAAAGTGCTCAAGATAAAGCGAAAACCGACCCGAAAGCATCAATTCCTGCAATAAATGACAAAGCAAAGCAACCAGCACTAAAAGCAACCGAAGTTAGTAGAATAGGCTCAAAAGAGCCTTGTTAGAGCCAAAAACCAATATAAAATGGGGGCAAATAATCAATATAAATGAAATTATCAAACTCCCCCAAGACAAGCCTTTGCTTGTCCTCAAGTAAACAACTAAACAAATAATGACTTCACCCCTGAAACTTTGAAAAACAAATCAACTCAAGCAATTCCGAGCATGTAAGTTCCTCAACAAATTCGTCAAAATTCCTTGACCGCCATCCACTTGAAGCAACCGTTTAAGAAATTGAAGTCGATGACTAGAGTAGCTCACTCGGTGTCACTCCGGACATGAAATTGAGCATAAACAATGAAGCTCACCCTTAATCCCAAGTAAGAATGCAAATGCAAAAAATTTGTTTAAATGCAAATTTTGAGAACCCAAACCCACTTTTCACACCTCATGCAAGTGTTTAAGGGTAGTCACTTAATCCTAATATGAAGGTCGACTCGAAAAGCAAGTAATACTCACTAGCTTTGGTAATTGACTCACTTTACTAGAACTAAACACATGCACATGTCGATCAAAAAGGTCTTTATAAGCTTGTAACGTGGCTAGGGTGATGGGTAGGATAAAATTTGGGATAATGTGGTGTTAAATGCGGGTTATACAAATATAACAATGAAAGAGCACAATCAACATCTCCACATTTAACTCCAACATCAAACCGATTACTTATAGAATCACATCACACCATAAAACTTTATACTTTAACAACTCCAAAAATCACAAGCCTTTTCTTTTTCAACATTTTTCAATTTTTTCATTTTTTTCTTTTCATTTCCTTTTTTTTCAACTTTCAAATAATTTTCAACACTTAAGCTCACAACTCTTAATGATATGTCAAAAACAAAATCATCACACATACATAACTAGGCCAATATAAGATATTTAACATTTCAATTATTCATTAAATACTACTCTAGACATTGGTATGCAGAGTCTTAATGTGAGACCTATTATTAAACTTTCAACAACAAACAAACATTCCACAATTTTCCAACATCTCCAAAAACCTCCAACGCATGCACAACAACAACAAAAAAACTCCACAACTCCCCCAAGCCAAGCTTGGGCATATATCAGTAAAGCAAGGCCAAATAGGGTTGTAATGTGGCTAAAATGCAAATGAAGGATAAAAAGCTCAAAATAAGGACCAAGGGAAAATTTGTAAAGAAATGCCTAAAATCTGAAAGCTCCTAAAAGAAACGAATGTCGTTTATCATTCGCGACACGTAACACCTAAAGCCAAGCTACTATGGTCAAAAGCTAAAACACGGATCATACAAGCACCTGGAACTAAGTACACATGAAATGAAATAAGCATAAAATAATGTATGCGGCTCAAATCATCCTGTTAACACAGTTCAAGCCCCTACTCTACACATGACTATAATGGCATGATAAGAAAATGTTCCAAGCTAAGTCATTTTCAAGTCTGAGTTCGCAATTCCCGAAGCATAACTCATCATATTCCCAAATCAATCAAAAACATTTTTAAATAAAATGCGGGGCATAGGGAAGTCACCATTCATAAAGTTTTCATCAATGCTCATTTACCAACAATTTCAATCAATCCATACAATTTAACTACTAACTACTCAAAGCAAAGCAAAAATCTAAACTATGAAAGCAGTACATTTATTTGGTCATATGTAAATTCCTACTTCTAACAAGTAGTACAAACCATATGACTATCCTAAGAGAGCAATAAAACTACAATAGAAAGCAATAAAAACTATACTAAGAAAGCGAATAAAACTTACCTCCCCCAAGCCAGACTCAGCAATGTCCTTAGTGCTGAAGGGACTAGAGTTAGAGGGAAGGGAAATTGGAGGGTTTTTAGGAGTTTAGGGAAGGTGGTAAAAGTGTTTGAGGGGAAGGAATGAAGCATTGAAGGAAAGAAAGAGAGGTGTGGGCTCTAGAGGTAAGCTTGAGTAGCATTTAGGTATTAGAATTTGACAACTTCTCACTCTTTCGAGCCTATCACACAATATAATAAACGGATGAGCCTGCGTCTTGCTGAATTGGAAAGAAGAGTCAAAGATCTTTGCAACGGTATGTCGTACGCCCCATAAAACGTCTTAAACAAAAAGTTATGACCGTTTCAAAATGATGTTTCGGCGTAGTTTAAACCCGAGCAGTTCGCCCGGCCAAGGTGCAAGGCGCCCGGTTCGAGTGCATCTCGCCCGGGCAGCCGGGCCTAGTGACAAGTGTGGAATTTTTTCTAAGTGTTGAAATTTGTGACGCACACCCGGTTTATGTCTTTTCGCCCGGTTGGTGTGCAATATGCCCGGCTGGCCGGGAACAATGATAAGGGGCGTTTTTTTGCCTTCTTCCTCCAAATGTGCTCCCTTAAGCCTGTAAAATACTTAAAAATTCACAAAAAACATTAGTCCCTCACACTCTCTCACTATAATTATGAACATAAAAACAAACTAAACTACGAAAAATAATTAAACTACCTACGGGTTGTCTCCTGCAAAGCGCTCTTCTAAGGTCATTAGCTTGACCATGTTACCTCATAGCTCATGGAGGATCGAAGAGTGAACGTGAACCACATTTAGTTAGATAATCAAAGCGATGAGGAATTATTGGTTGCTCAAATGCCTTACGTTCCTTGGTGAAAACCTCATCATTTGTCGTATTAGCATTGCAAGCATGAGAAAATCGTTGTCGAGGTTTCCGGCGTTTCATGGGATGGGATTTTCTTTTCTTTTGATCCTGACATAGCTTGTTAGTAACACCATCTTCATCACCTGCAACAGAATCCAAACACAAAGGAGCCTCCAGAAGATCCTTATTAGGGGATCGAGGCAAGTCATTAAGAAAAATTTCATTAAGAGTATAAATTGCATGACATGATTATTCTATCATAGGATTTTTAAGAGCAACATTAAGATTAAATTTGACTTTATCATCCCCTACGGAAAGAGTCAAACTACCATTTTTGACATCAATATTGGCACCTGTAGTGTGTAAGAATGGTGTACCAAGTATAATCGGAATATGAGCATCCTCATCCATATCTAACACAACAAAATCAACAGGAATAAAGAATTTCCCGACTCTCACCGGGACATCCTCTAAAATACCTTTAGGGTACTTCACTGTCCTATCTGCCATCTACAAGGTAATGTTAGTGACCTTCAAATCACCCATATGAAACTTTTTGCAAATAGACAAAGGCATGACACTAACACTAGCCCCTAAATCACATAAAGCTTTATCAATAAACAGTGGGCCAATGTTACAAGGAATAGAAAAACTTCCCGGATCCTTCAGCTTAGGTGGGGACTTGTTTTGCAATATGGCACTGCACTCCTCCGTAAATGCTACGGTGTCCACCACATTCAACTCGCGTTTCCTGCTCAAAATATCTTTCAAGAACTTAGTGTAAGTAGGAATTTGAGTTATCAAATCAGTAAAAGGAATAGTAACCTGCAAATTCTTCACAATAGCTAAAAATTTAATGAAATGATTATCATTCTTACTCCTGGTCACCCTGTTCGGAAAGGGCAACCTAACCTGTGGCCTCGGGATTGTATCAATCAATGTGTCATCTACCTTCTCCTTAGGTGCTTCAGCCTCCTTATCTGGAACTGTCTCTTACTCTAATTCTTCAATCACCACATCATTGGTCTTCTCAGCTCTACCTGCAAAATCAGAATTAACATCATAAGTAGGAATTTTCGGACCCTCATAAGCAGTTCCACTCCTCAAAGTAATGGCATTCACATGGTCCCTCGGGAAATTCTGCGGAGCCTATGATACTGAAGGTGTAGGTTGTGATGGAAGGTGGCCCGGTTGCCTTTGAGCATTTGATTCTGCAATCTGAGCTATTTAATTCTCCAAGTGCTTGTTGTGAGCCTACATTGCCTCCATATTTTTCTGCATCTGCAACATCATAGTCTTCAGCTCCGAAAGTTCACCACTAGGTTTAGCTAGCAACGGTGGTGCTGATAATGGTGGCCAGCTGAAACCTGGTGGGTGTGGTGGTACATATCTCTACATTTGCTGGTGTGCCTGCTAAAATGGTATAGTCTGCTAAGGATTCTACACATTGCTACTGTTCTTGTAGAAAAAGTATGGATGATCCTACTAGCCCGGATTATATGTATTGGAAAATGCATTATTCTTGTAGGCTTGGAAGGCATACACTTGCTCTTCTGAACTGGTATATGACTGGGAACTATAACCGAATGAACCACAGGAATCACAGAAAGGGTCAGTGCATCCCGAAAGTGCAGTTACAGATGATGGTGGAGGAGTTGTAGTACCAATCTTATCGAGCTTCTGACTTATGGCATTGATCTATGCAGCCAAACTCTCATACTTATCATCAACTACATGTTTTCCACCCTTCTTCGAATGCCCTCTAAGGTACCAAATTGTGAATTATGAGTAGTAACTTCATCAATCAGTTCATATGCGTCATTGAACTCCTGGTTTATGAATCGACCATTAGCAACAAAATCCAACAAAGCTCTACTCTCATTGCCCAAGCCATTGTAGAATGATTGAACCAGAAACCACTTCTCAAGCCCATGATGAGGACACATTCTCAATAACTCCTTGAACCGTTCCTAAGCATCATAAAGTGACTCATCCGTCTCCTAATTAAAATTAGTAATTTGACTCCTCAATAAAGCAGTTCTCTATGGAGGATAGTACTTCCTCTGAAAAGCAAGAGCCAAGTCCTCCCAAAAAGTAATTGTAGCCATATTAAGATCATTCAACCAAGTTATAGCTTTGTCCTTCAATGAATATGGAAACATTCTCCTCATGATGTAGTCCTTAGAAACATTCATTTGCTTGATAGTATCACAATATTGAAGGAAATTTTGCAAATGTAAATTCGGATCCTCCTTCAATGTTCCAAAAAATTGATTTTGTTCCTCCATATTCACAAGAGCTGGTTTCAGTTCAGAATTAGCAGCATCGGTATCAGGTACTGAATAACCTCCAGCCATAGACTCCGTACTAGGCAAGGAATAGTCTCTAAATGAATGGGCCGCAGGTGGCGGAGGTGGAGGTGGTGGTCCTCTACCTTGTCCTTCTCCTTCGGCAGCCATTTCGACCTCTCAATACCCTTCAAACAACGGGTTGAAGGTGAACTCGAAAAACTGAGGCAGATCAGAAACAGTTTCCCCACAGATCGGGAAAGAAATATTCGGCGTCTACTATGTCTCAACCACTTAAGAAATACTTGCTCGGGCTTAGGAGAAATGAAATTATCAGGCTAGTGGTCGTTTTGCATAAACCTATAAACCTGCACAAAATGGAAACTCCAAGCAAAGATAAGGAACTGCCCCAAAGAACCGAATAGTTCTTTGAGACTAAGAAAAATATAAAAGAGGAAACAGTATAAACCCGACTAACAAAATTAAAAATTGCCTCCCCGGCAACGGCGCCAAAATTTGATGAGGCTATCGCACACCTATCAAAAATAAACCAAACAACTCTAACTAATGTAGCTAGGGAAGTAGGGATCGAATCCTCAGGGAAGCAATTGAACTCTATTAGTTCTAAAAAGCTTAAACTGTATAAAGGGCCTTGCTTGAGAATTATCGATTAACTAATTGACTGCCAATTAACTACTAATTAACTACAGGAAATGATGGTGATTAAAACTAATATTTAGGGTTTAGGGTTATTCGGGTCACCAAGAACAACTAATGGATTCACTAACAAAGAACGTTCAATCCCACAATTATCGTCAAATTAGGGTTCACTAATTCTCTCGAACTTAGACTCCCTCAAAACTCATCTAGCGGCTCTCGCTCATGCCTAGACTAATTCCGCCTATTATTCAGTGGTCTTATTGTGGTATTTTTACCTCTCGGCATCAAATTCGACAATCTTACCATAATTACAACTAAATCTGCGCACAATTCAATTGTAAACAAACAAGCCAATAACAGGAATTTGACTGCCAACTGCGAAACCGAAAAATTCTAATTTAATAAGCCCATTAATTATTCAAGGTTTCCCAAACCCTAGAAATCTAACTACTCACTCATGATCATAAAAACTAAAGCAATTGTGTAAAACAAAACTAAAGACATGATCATAATTAATGAATTCATCAACAATTATAAAACTAGAAATAAAACAAGAAATTAGGGCATAAGAAATTAAAGAAAATAAAACTAAAAACATAAATTAAGATTAAACATGAATTAAAGAGCATAGAATCAAGATTGAATTAAAACCTGAATTTCTATTGAATTGAATGATTGAAAAGATCCACAATAATCACCAATTTAGAGAGAAAACTAAACTAAAACTAGGGTTCTTGAATAATAGAATGCGTAAATGAAAACCTAGGGAAAATTACATTAAGTACTAAGTCAAAGTTTGGTGTAAAACGAGAAAAAACGCCTAAAATTCACTGTGCCTAGCCGGCCGGCTGTGATGCATCCGAATCGGGTACAATGCACCTGGACCGAGCGGACTGATCAGGAAGCCTTCGGGCTTTCGGCTTCTCTCGTAACTTCTAAAACTCGACTTCTATGCTTTTCCGGGGCTTCTAAGCTATGTGCTAGCCTTCTCAAAGCTTCTCAAAGTGGTCAAGACTCTCACTAACTTGCCAAGTTCTCAAGATAAAACGAAAATCGACCCGAAAGCATCAATTCCTGCAATAAATGACAAAGAAAAGCAACCAGCACTAAAAGCAACCGAAGTTAGTAGAACAGGCTCAAAAGAGCCTTGTTAAAGCCAAAAACCAATATAAGATGGGGGCAAATAATCAGTATAAAATGAACTTATCATTCCCGTTCTCATAGAAGGACAAGGATCATTGTTGGTTAAATGGTCTTAATATGGATAACATTAATAGTTGGGATGAGTTGGCTCTTTCATTTCAAAGGAAATATTATCCTCCAGAGTGGACTTCAACCAGGAAAGCGATGAAACACTTTATGATGCATGGGAGAGATTTAAGGAGTTATTGAGAATGTGCCCTCATCACGATCTTGAGAAGTGGTTGGCTCAATCCTTTTTATAGCGATTTGGGTAATGAGAGTAGGACATTACTTGATTCTGCTGCCATTGGTCGATTCATGAACTAAGAAGTTAATGTTGTATATGATTTGATTGAGGTTTTTTAAATTCATAATTATCAATTCGGTAATCCTAGAGGACATGCTAAAAGAGGAGGGAAACATGTGATAGATGATAAATATGAGATTTTGGCTTCACAAATCAATGCAATCCATGAGAAGCTAGATAGGATCAATACCACACCTTCTTCACCAATGACGGTAGCTGCAATGACAGCACTTTCGGGATGCAATGATGTCTTTTGTGATTCATGCGGATCGTTTGGTCATAATTCTAAAACATGTCATAGTACTATGGACCAAGTATATATATGCATTTCAAGCTTACAAGAATAATCCATTTTCCGATACATATAATCCAAGTTGGAAGGATCATCCATACTTTTCCTACAAGAACACTAGCAACATTCAAAATCCGCAGCAGCAGTAGTTTGTGCCAAAACAACAGCAGGTTCGACGATTTGCACCACTTTTACCACCAGGTTTCAATAGACTACCACCTCCAGCACCACTCCCAGCACCTCACGGCCAACTAATAATGAACTTTCGGAATTGAAGAATATGATGATGCAGATGCATAAGAATATGGAGGCAATGCAGGCTTAGTTCAATCAGCAAATGGCCTACAATAAGTTAATTGAGACATAGATCGCATTGATTGCTCAATGTAAAGCTCAATGGTCGCCAGGCCAACTGCCCTCACAGCCATCACCACAAGACCCTCCTAAAGACACTTAATGCAATATTCTTAGGGAATGATACTACATATGATAGTCCACGAAAACCCACTGACGGTACTAATTGTCATAATGCATTTAGAGCAAACAAGGCTGATAATGTGGTAATTGAAGTTATCGATTCAAAGCAGACTATTGAAAAGGAAAAGGAAGCTCTAATGGTGAAGGCTACTGTAGCGGACAAGTCTTCAGACACAATACCACCAAGCAAGGTGCCATTACCCTTTCCTAATAGGATAAATAGGAGCAAGAAGGATGACTACTTCAGTAAGTTTCTCAACATGGTCAAAAATTTACAAGTAACTGTACCATTTGCTGATCTTGTTTTACAAGTACCTACTTATTCTAAATTCATGAAAGATATATTGAGTAGGAAAACTGAGCTAACTACGGTAGAGGACATTGCTTTAATTGAAGAATGTAGTGTTATACTCCAAATAACTCTTAACCAAAATTTCAAGATCCTAGAAGTTTTTTCCATCCCTTGTAACATTGGTCCATTATTTATTCATAAAGCTTTATGTGATTTAGGGGCTAGTGTCATGCCATTATCTATATGCAAGAAGTTAGATATGCAGCCATTGTTACTCAATTCGATAAACTAAACTTATTATAAGCATACATTATTTTGATGTGAATTCAATCACCTCTTTCTTGTAGCAATTTTGTATTTGTTGATCTTGGTTGGAGATTCTTAATTAAAGATCCTTAGTTTTGTTGCCTTGCTGATTGCAAGGGCAGCCAAAACGCCTCAAAATGTTTATTGCTGCTCAGTGACACATCTCGCTGTGATGCTCTTATTTGTTGCTGATCGTCCGTCTTATTGTCTTCTAGATGGTGTGTTTACTGTTTTTTTTTTTTTTTAATTTTAAGCCCTAATTTGTTATGTTCCCTTTGATTTATTAGTGGTTATCTACAAAAATATTTAATTATTCATAGAGACTTTGTGAATTCAGTACATTATTTCCTGAAATGCTTGGGATGTTATTGTTGGCAAAGTTAAGTTGATTGCGAGTTACTCATTATTTTTTTTCTCTAGATAGATTTCATTGCATTTGTAAAATTTATGAAGTGCTTATGCCGCTGTCACATATTAGGTTATGTCTTATAGAATACAAAATATCTTTTGGAGCCTTCTTTTGAATCCCATTACTTTAAAGGGATTTTCGTATGGCGCCTTTTCTTCCTGACTCTGCCATTTTAGATTCTTAGTGTTGTTTTAAATTCTTTAGAGTCCGAACAATCTCTTCTTCCATCAATGTTTGGTATACATTTATCTATTGAAATGTCATAATAAACATATGTTACAACTAATTAATTATGTTTCACTGCATCATTCGATAATATTCTTTTCCTTCCCCCTTTTGCCATTGTTCTAACAGGATTTTAAGTATTGTTTGCATGGTTGTTCTCATAGTCATGTCTACACTGAGTTTATCTTTCTGCTTCTCACTTTCTTATTTCTAAATTTGATCCTTTTTCCTATAGAACATCTGCCTTTTGCAGAGTGAAAAACAGTCAACCTTCTCTGAACCTGAAGAAAGAAAAATTTGAGTAGTGTTACCTTCCATTATATTTGTACTTAATTCTGTCTTATTTTTCCTAGTTCTTATACTGCTTAACTAGCTTGGATCCTAATTTCCTTTCACAGTCTAGGAATTCATAAGAGATTTCAATTCTTAAATGAAAAAAGGGATTAGAGATAGTTTTCATGTGTTTAACAGTTAGACAGACTGATGCCTCACGTAGTCGACTTTTGTTTGCTTGTGGTTGATACTTTATATGACATTGGCTTATAAGCAATGAAACAACAAAGGTTGCAACATTCAGCTATAGACCTTATGTAAATGAGTGGGGCAGCTCAAGGAATTTTAAGAGCTAGTGCATTAGATGCTGATGATCAACTTAGTTTTTAGGATATAATAATAAAGAAAGGTCTTGATTATGATTGTTACTCTTTATAGATCTCAACTTCTAAATGACAAAACTTTCCTAGATTGCTAATTAACTTATCATGCATTAATAATAGCTAAGTTAATCGGATAACTAACCACTTTCACATTATCTTCTTAGAAGGAAGCATAATTCTTCTCTCATTGCTAGTTGTATAGAATAATGGATGAAGATTTATATTGCAGTGAAGTTTCATTATCTAGGCTCCGTTCATTGTTTTTCCGCAGTGTATGAGCTTTGCACAACCAGTGTTTATGTGGATGGGAGTAGAATAATGCTATCAAATAAAAGTGTGTGTGCTTTAACCAATTCTTTGTTCATAATTAATTTTTAGAATGGAATTAATAAATATACAATATGGGTAATAATTGATTACTGCACTTCAATTAAAATGTATAAATAAATTGCTAGTGTTCAAGTAATTGATTGATTTTTTAAATAAGTGTTGATAGCCTGTTAGTGAGTTTAATGTTTAACTTCTTATTGTGGTAGTTTAACTGCTTGGTTTAATGTTAGTTGTCTTCTTTTGCTCACCTTGTTGTTGTATTTTCTTATCAATTTTTTCATAGAATCTTTTTCTTGAGCTAAACTATTCATTTTGCCATTATTTTAGGTTGAAGTCCGCAAAAATCGAGGGAATCGTCATATGCAACGCTGGCATTTTAGATCAAAGTATATCATGATTTGTTGCATTTGGTCTTCATAACTTTTATCCATCAATCATCAAAACCTTTTTGTGAGGTGCCACAGGGAGTTACCAAGCTCTACCTAGATGTCCAATTCTGTAAACATTAGTGGCTTAGTGCTTGTCTAATAATAGGAAATGCCATGTTTTTTTTTTTCACTCAATATTAAGAGTTTCTTTTTATTACTATACGATGTAGTCTTGTACATGAATTTCTCTAATTGTAAACATTCATTATGTACACCGTCTGGGGCACCGCGGCTAGTATATATATATAATTTTTTTCCCACTCGTAGCTAACATTTATATTTTAGCCATGTGAGTTACTGTGGAACAATATAATTTTTAGCCACGGTAATATTTGTAGGAAAAGAAATTAATTAGCCACTAATAATTGTGGTAAGTGGCTTGTTAGCCACGAGAATTTTTGCAGCAAAATTTAATTTTATCCACGATAATATTTGTAGCAAAAACAATTAATTAGCCACAACAATATCTGTGGCAAGGCATTTGTTATCCATGGGAGCATTCGTGCCGTGCTATTTTTTTTAGCCACGGGAAGAAATGTGGCATAAAAAATTGACTTATGCCACACCCTTAGTTTTCTAGTGGCAAAATCCTAGCCACGGCCACTTGTGCCACGGGAATAATTTTAGGAATTCTCGTGGCTAAATTATATAGCCACGGAAATTTTTAACTTGTGCCACAATTCTTAACGTGGCACTAGATGCAATTTGTTGTAGTGATGGGTCCTTTAAAATTTACTAACATTACTTTGTAAATGGCAGATAGGACAGTTAAATACCCTAAGGGTATTTTGGAGGATGTTCAAGTAAGTGTCGGGAAGTTTTTTATTCCCGTTGATTTTGTTGTGTTAGACATGGATGAGGATGCCCATATTCCTATAATACTTAGTAGACCTTTCTTACATACTGCAGGTGTCAGTATTGATGTTAAAAATGGTAGTCTAACTCTTGTTGTAGGGGATGATAAGATTACTTTTAACCTTAATAATGCTCTTAAGAGTCCTATGTTTAAACAATAATGCTATGTAGTTTACAATTTTAATGAGATTTTTCATATTGATTTGCCTCAATCCCCTAATAAGGATCTTTTAGAGGCCTCTCTGTGTTTGGATTCTATTGCCGGTAACAGAGATAGTGGTAATAATGAGCATCTTCAGGATCCAAAAAAAAAAATCACGCCCTAAAAAGCGTCGGAAACCTCGAAAATTATCCGCACAGGCTTGCAAAGTGAAGAAAATAAATTATGAGGTTCCTAGCAAATAATATGGGGTATTTGAACAAACAGTAACCCTAAATTGCTTTGGATGTTTACCTGCATGTGGTTCGCGTTCACTCTTTGATCCTTCTTGAGCTCTAAGGTAATTACGGTCAAGCTAATGACCTTAAACAAGCACTTTGCGGGAGGCAACCCATAGGTTAGTAGTTTTCTTTCTCCCTCTAGCAATGAGGACATTGCTGAATTCGGCTTAGGGAAGGTTAGTATTTTTTTTGCTTTCCTATTTTAGTTAGTTTTGATTAATTTCTTAGCTTAGTTTTTTTGCTTTCTTAAGACTGTTGCATGGTTTGTACCATTCGTTAGGAGTGGGAGTTTAGATGTGACCAAAAATATTGTACTGTTTTTATTTGGATTAATTCTAGAGAGGGTATTGATTAATGAATAATTCTCGTCCCAAATTGAGTTTTATTTTGGGAATTGACTACTTTTGTACCCCTTGTGCTTATTTTGAAAACTTTATGACTCTTGACTGCGGATGAATCCACATGTGTGACTTGTTCACCATGGCTTGACTTTAATTGCTAGAATTCCTTGTATTAGTCAACTCTTTTCAACCTTGCTTGGGTCATGGACTTGAACTGTGTTAACGAGAGGATTTGAGCCACTTTGTTTACATTTTTTCTTCATGAATTTTCTTACATATGTGCTTAGTTCCTGGTGCATATATGATCTTGGGTTTGACATTAAATTCTAGTAGCTCTAGTTGTGGTTTTGTGTATGTTGCGCATGATAAAAGGCCTTCATTTCTTTTAGAGCCTCCAGAATTTGATATTCTAATCATTTACATATATATTTTCCCCTTGATTCCTTGTTTGAGCTTTTTACCTTTCATTTGTATTTTTAGCCACATTACAACCCATTAGTCGTGCTACATGATTCATTATATGCCCAAACTTGGTTTAGGGGAGTCGGAGTGGTTGTGATGTTGTTGCTATACTTTTGATGGTTGTTTTGGAGGATTGTTGGTGAAAATTGTTGGAATTTCTATTTAGTGAGGTTTATCTGTTTGTAGGTTTCACATTTAAAGCTTTACATACCAATGTCTAGGCCGTTGCAAGTTAATTGAAAAGTGATATTTTATCCATGGCCTAGTTATGTATGTGTGATGATTTTGTTTATTGATTATTTAATTTTAAGCGAAGACAAATCATTAAGAGTCATGAACCTAGAATTTTATTATGCATGAAAAATAAAGTAAAAAATAATAAAAGCATAATAAGTTGAAATAATTATGAAGGAAGTGAAGTAATTGCATTTGAAAGTTCAAAAGTGAATTTAATAAAAAATAAAATAAAAAAGTAAAAGTGTTTAAAGTTTGTAATATAGTGGTTGTTGTTGTTTTATCAGATTTATGGAGTTGATGTGAATTGGAAAAGAAAAGTTTGATTTAATTGGTTGGAATTGAATGTTGGAGAATGTTGATGATTGTTTTGGAGTTGTTGACAGTTTTTCCTCTATTTTATATGCGTATACCCCGCATTCCACCACATTATCCCAAATTTTATCCTACCCATCACCCTAGCCACGTTACAAGCTTATTGAAGTCCTTTTTGATCTTCGTGCACATGCTATGGTTGGGAGGTGAGGGTTAGAGCTTCATTGATATATTTAAGCTCATCATTAAATGTGTGGAATGACAACCCGTGAGCTACTCTAGTCATCGATTCATTAAACTTGGTTGGTTGGTTTGGTTTGACTCGTATTTAGGAAGGATGGTAATTGGGTGCTTGATCAGTTGGCTTTGATCCATGTGTCTTCGGATGTTCTTTTGAGTTATAATGATTATTTTGTTTTTATGGGGTGTAGTCAATTTCATAGTGTTTGCTCGAGGTGAGCAAAGGTTCGATTTGGGGGAATTTGATATGCACGTTTTATATTATGTTTTCCCCTTGTTTTCGGTCGATTTTTGTTGCTTAATAGTTGAGTTTGTGGCTTTATTTTGAGTAAATATCATTCCTTGGTGTTATGTTATGTTTTGTAGCGGTTTTAGTTGATTTAAAGATCATTTAATGTTTATTTCATGGTTCCTCAATTATTGCGCACGATTTTTGATTTGTTTTATATGTTATAGGAGCTTAATAGGGAGTTGTGAAGTCACTAGAAGCTAAAACGAGTCAAAATGCAGTTACCTCAGGATGCGTGCAAAGGTACAAGAAGCTATGAACGACTTTTAAAGGAATCGAGCGAAGATTAAAAGAGATCGTCAAATTAGCGCTGCACAAATTCCCTACGGGCATAGCCCATAAAACACTCTTTTCTCTATGCGGATGCAACATAGCTCAGGCCCTTGAGAAATCGCGAAATAAGCTTGCTACGGGCGCAGGAAAGAAAGCAGTTTTTATCGCTACGGGCGCAGGTCGCCTAGATTGTGGCCTGTGTGGTTTTTCCTTGCGGGTTTGACTCGTGGGTTTTATTAATTAAAGGCCCAATTGTTATAAATATTCATGATTAGTGGGGCATGACCCTAACTTGTTTTCTAAGCACTTTTTATATTTTGGAATCCTAAACTCTTTCTCTCTCTAGAATTAGAAGTAGATTAGTTTTTTAATCAAGAATGGATTTCAAGTTAATGCAATTCAAGTTATTTTTCGTAAGTTCCTTATCTCTTTCCAATTCTTTTTGCTTTTAGATTTTATTTAGTTTTGTTCTTTTCTAGTTTAGTTTAATTTGTTTTCTTATCTTAGTTTATTAGTTTAATTTTCTAGTAATTAGTTTAGTTTTTATTCCTTGTTAATTTAGTTATGTTTATGATCATGTTAGTCAAATCTATTTTTATTCTTGTTTTCATAACCATGAGTGAGTAGATTTCTTTTCTACGGCTAGCGGATCTATGAACATGTCATGAATTCGTTTTATGTTCGTTAACTAATTCTTAATTATTGTTGAATTCCTATTATTGCCTACTATCGATTGTAATTAAATTGTGGCCAGATTTAGTAGTGAGTTACGTAATTGTCGAAATCGAGGTCGAGAGGTAAGATTACCGCAATAAGACCACTGAATAATAGCCAAAAACGAATTTATGCGAGTGAGAGTCGGTAAAGGATTTTTTAGGTAGTCTACGAGCGAATTAGTGAGCCCTAGTTCAATGAAAGTTATTGAATTGATTAATGAATGTTTTATGAGTTTATTGATTGTTCATAGTGAACCGACCGTCCTATGTATCCATTATTAGAGTTTAATTCGTAATTTCCCACTATGTCTTTAGTTTTAATTTCCCTTGTTTTTTCTAGTTTTCAGTAGTTAGTTATAATTCAACCAAGGCCCATTACACAGTTTAGACGATTTAGAACTAATAGAATTTATTTGCTTCCTTGTGGATTCGATCCCTACTTCCCTAGCTATTTCAATTAGTATTTTTGGTTATTTTTGACAGGTATGCTACAACCTGTATCAGGTACACGAATGATATATGCAGTGTATAAAATGTTTGTGCTTACACATATTAGTAATAAAAATACATATTTAAATACGTATTTAAATTTTATTAATGAAGAAATTTAATTAGTTACGAAATTAGTTTTAATAATAATTAATTAGTTGTTTAGTGTATTTTTTTTAATAAGTTTTAATTTTATTTTCTTAGGGATAAATTCAGTTTTAGTGTGTTGTCTTATTTTTATTAAAATTTTTTATTTAATTAGTTGAAATATATTATACCAATATATTCATATTTAGTTGTTTATTTTATTAACTATTAGGTTATTGGTTTTCTTAGTATCATGTGTAATTGTTGACTAGTATTTATATTAATATCTTGATTTTTTATATAGATACTTTAATAGTTATGTTGTGACTACTTTTTTAGAATTTATAGTTGAAAAAGTTTTAACGTAATTATTTTGGTGTTATTAGGTGTCTGGTTTCGGTCAACAAAGCTACTACCCTATCACCCATTTGTGATGCTAGATGTTTTAACAATAATATTATAAAACTACAACTATTGAGTTCATAAATGTTCAATCGTAATAATATTAATAAATAACATAATTTAATGAATTTATCGAAACTAGTTGTTCCCCCCGTGCGCTATGCGCGCCAGGGCCCAAACTCTCCTTAACAAATAACTTATCAAGGAAGCTTAAATCAAAGCAAATGATGCAGGTTTAATAGGGCTCGACATGAAAAGTTTTTTAGTTATTGGCATAGTAATAGTGTCCTGTGAAGATAGGAGTTATTAGTATAAATACAATGAATAATAAATACATCGTAATATAAGGAGCTAATTATATATAATTCTCATAAACTCCATTTGAAAACCTAAATGTACTTGTACTCATTTTTCTTAGCAGCTGGCTATGATTAAACCAAATGGAAGTATATATGACATTACGTTGTGGTGCTTTCCTTTTTGCTCAAAACCTTTTTTGAATCAAGTTCAATGAAGGCGTCAATTCATCCGCTTCACTAAGGTACCTATATTACCATAAATATCATAGCATTAGTTGCCCTCAAGTCTAATTAGATAACAAGTTTATCTAATTTTGAGAAGTAACGAAAGCTAGTGCAATGTTGCAAACTACAAATAAGGGGAACATATTTTTGTACTATATTCCAGCAACCTTATCTAAATATAGGTAATAGACATTTTCAAATCATTTCTTAAGCTACTGCAATTGCGCAAAACTTAGCTCAAAGATTAGATGTGTTCCTAAAAATGTAGGCAACTATTTTACAAATTAAAACACGTACAAGTTGTTAGATCCAACTACACCCACAACAACTGAATACAAAAGTTTAAGTCGCCCAAAAAGCTAAGGGGCAAAAAGGTAGAAGTACAAACTCAAACAGAAATTATTTCAATACTGTAAAATGGTAAGGGTTGCAATATTGTTTGTGAAAAAAATAGCAAATAAACCCTTACCATTATACCACTAAACTTAAATTCAAAGAAACAAATTTAAAATTAAAAAACAGAGGCGAAAATTCACAAAACATAATAAACTACTAAAAACTATATAGTATATTATATTTATGCATACCTTTATTTTACCCTCAAATTTCTATTTTTCACAAAATATTTTTCGTTACACAAACCCTTCTCTCACAAAAACCCAAATCTCATTAAATGGATAAACAAAACAAAATCGAGCTATTATAATCGATCACTTTTCTTTATAAACCCATGATAGCCACAATTTAAACCACATAGCAGACAACAAAAATAACAATCTAATATCACAAACCTCGTCATCACCATAGCAAGATTTATTCAGAAGAAAACAATCTGATTTGACAAAATGCAAGACAAATAATTAACTAAAACAAATCTAATAATAGAAGCCACACCTATGATTCTCCTGCCTCAATCTTAATTACATTGCATGCATTTTCACAATCTGGAAGTAAAAAGTCTTAAAATGACCAATCAAACAACAAACAAAATTAACATTTGATCAACCAAAAGAAAGGAATGCAAATGATCAATAATTAACATCTTACCTACAGTAGCATTCTAATGATTCTGCAGCAATAAACATAATATTCAAAGAGGGGCAAGAGGAAGAGTGAATGCAGATGGTGAAAGAGGAAGAGGAGCAGATAAGGTGTAATGTCACCTGCGCAAAACCAACAAAAAGCGTACTCAAAAAATAAGAATTGAGAATAAAGAAAGTTTAATACTTAGTTTCAGTTTTTTCAAGATCTGAACAAACCAAACATATGCAAAAACCCGATTTCAACATCTAATTATGACCAAAAAACTAGTTAAATCGATACAAAACTGCACAAACCAAAAACCATAACCCTTAACTACTCACTAAAGTTTGACCAAGAGAAAGGGTATCAACGAAGAAATATATGACAAAAAACACCACATAAGAAACTGCTAAACTAAGCACTAGAATTCACCAACAGACAAATTTAATGAACAAATGGCAAGGGTTGCTATAGAATTATCCTAAAGGGCAACATTTCAGAATCCAAAACAGAAACAATTTATGGAACAAGAGGAAACTAAATGACTTTGCAAGGACAAGGCCAATGACAAAAGGCACAACAAAAGACGAAAGCAAACCACATTACAAAAGGCCAGAAACTAAAAATCGAAAACCCCTAACTATATAAGTAAACTCAAAACCCCAACAATTGAAACTTGTTCGAAACTCAAACACAATTGATCATCATTAGCTAATAATTTCTAAATCATGATTATAATGAGCGATAGACAACCACCTCAAAATCGAGGCACTTAACCCACGAGTTCTGATAACAAAAACCCAAATTAATCTCACCCGAAAACCTAACTTTCGTTAGAACTAAAATCATCATAATCAACTCAAAGAATGAAAAAGGGAACATAATCAAGAAATGAAGTTATTATTAGATGTCTCTCTTTAGCCTCGTTTTCTCCTTCTACTGCTTGTAATGGTAAAGCACACAATCAACAAAATTGAACAAATGATAGCCAGAGTTCTCCCTACCTCCATTCCATTTCTACTTCTCTTAAACACCAACCAACCCCCTCTATGTTTGCAAATCCAACCTATACACACAAAACTTCTCGCATTTCTTTCCTCCATACAGTTCCCCCCCCCCTCATCCTCTCCCCTTACCCTTACCTCTATTTTCTACTATCACTTTTTTCCTACTTTTACCCTTCCTTGCTCTTCTCTCTCACTTTCTCTCTCTTCTTCCCTCTTCTATCACTCTCTCATTCATCATTAGCCAAAGCCAACTATACATAACAGTAAATAAATAAAAGTCTAATCAATTCAACCAATCTCTGTTATTCACCCCCATTAGTTGGTTCTTATCCTTGTTGTACCTTACCATAAACAAAGTTCAATCATTTTTAATCTCATGTTCAACAAATTAACACGTTTAAAAAAAATCCAATACCCTCCATTCCAACTCATTCTCCTACTACTTCGACTGCTCCCCCCCCCCCCAAAAAAAACAAAACCACACACACACTCAAAACCACCAATGTAATACCCCATATTTTCACGTATTTTAAGGAGTTATTTTCGTATTTTATACGTATGTTTTTAATATTTTTTATTGATAAATTATATTTAATAAGAATAATAACCAAAAGAATTTTAATAAATTTTAATTAAAGTAATTATTTTATGTTTATAAATAATATTTTATGTTTTATTAAATATTTTGAAAAGTTTCTATAAATAGAATTTTTAGAGTTTCTTAAATAGTTTTAAAACAAGGGCATAAAAGTAATTTTAAGCATTAAGGGTATTTGTGGAATTGCACCAAATCCTACTTAGGGGCTTATAAATACCCCTTAAAACCCCAATTTTCACATTTTATTTTGCAACTTGGTGATTTAGGATTCCAAAAATTTTGAGAGAGAAAGAGAAAAAAAAAGTTCGAACAAAACAAAAAGGTTCAGATTGTTCCGAAGAAAAAAAATTTCGTTGCTTTGTGCCGGAGCCGCCGCTTGCCGCCGAAGACCCTCCTCCCCTACTTTGGTATTTTTCGAAACTTTTCCAAAAAAAAAAATTCTTCTTCTTTTCTTTTTGATTCAATCTTGCAAATTCATATTCATATTTAAGATTAATTGTGTTTTTATAGTTTCAATCATGTTTTTATGAAGTTATGATTTATTTTAAGGCATGAATCTATTTGTTGTTCATGAAATTTTAAATTAGGGTTTATGAAATTATGAAATTCTTGATTTTATGGATTTTAATGATTTTAATGGGTGAATTTATGATGATTTCATGAAGTTTAGATTGATTTTTAAAGGCTTTAAATATAATTATATTGCTTTCCAAACGTTGTAATCCTGAAAATCAATAGAATAAGTATTATGAATTTGTTATGGTTTATGAAAAATTATTCTAAAGCATAGATTTGTTTCATAATGTTGTTGGTGGGTTGCAAAAGAGTTTTATGATGAATTCATGATGTTTTTCTGAGGTTTTAATGAGTTTTAGATGAATAAATAAAGCTGTAAATTTTTATTAACACTTATTTATGCCCAATAAAAATAGTAACATGTAACATAGTATGTTATAATTATTTTTAATGCATCTAAGTATTGTATATTGATCTTAGGATATGGATAGTGTTTTATGATCAAAATATGATATTTAGAAAGGTTTAAGAGTGTTTTTAAGAAGGTTTACAAAGCTGCCATATTTGGAAAATTACCGAAAATCAAGTATTTTGCAATAGAAAAATTAAATTAAAGTATAGAATTGAATAGAGACCATATAGGGAATGTTTTGGACAAGTTTCCAATGTAGATAGTTTAGAGTTGTAGGACTTAGTCAGTAAGGTTTTAATTTAGTTTCGGTTTTCTCTATGTAGAAAACTTCGAACTAGTCGACTTTTAGAAGTTGTGGCGAATCACCACTACAACATAAGGTACGTAAGTACTAAAGACAAACATAGAAATTAAAATTCATGCTTGGTTGATCTTATATGATATGTTGTTGTGCTTGATTAGATTGTGAAATTAACATGCATGAAAAATTTTATGAGAAGCATGATTCTATATTATTTTGACAAATCATATTATAGCAATATAAATTATTCAAGATTAAATTGGAATGTTATGATCAGTTTAAAATTGGTCAATAACTTATTGAAGAAGAAAAGGAAGTTATTTAAGTTGGTTAGTTACTTAATCAACAAGAAAGGTAGGTTGTGAGTTTTTATTCACACAGTTAATAGAAGATAATGAGCAACTATTTTTGTACATGTTGCCACTCACAGTTTAATGTGTGGTCAAGGAGACAGTAAATAGTTAGCCACCCACAGCTAATATGTGGTAAAGGAAGTTTAGTTTAATTAAATGACTCACAAGATTATTTTCACAACCACTTTAAATCAAAGATAATTAATATGGCTAGTTTGGTTTAACGCATGTTTTATGTGTTGATGTGTGTGAGTCATAACATTGTTAAATCGGTTAATCATGTAGAGTGAAAGAGAATTTGCACCAAAACTCTTGGAACGTATATACCTTGAGTATGAACAATGGGGGGAGTCGTATGGAGTAGAGATCTATGACTTCTAATTGGAGTATAAGACGTTGTACTCTTTTGTATTTTTAATGCGCTGGAATTCCGTCACTCTATGTGACATAAGTAATACCTTCTTGGAGTTGCTCCCAAGTTGGTGCCCAATAGGGCGACTTTAAAGGAAAGGAAACTCATTCGATGCGAAATCCAAAGTTTCAATATAATCATTAAATCGCTTAAGTTGAGTTTATGCACAGGTGAAGAGCTGTCAACGGTATGATGTATGTATATTTTTATTTTTATTTTTATTTTATATTAGTCTTGTTGCGTAGTCTTTAGTAGTTATGTACTCTGCTTTGCTGACTGTTTGTTTTGTGTGGATTTGTCTTGGACTTGGCCCTACAATGACCCACTTGTTGGTGAGTAGTTTTCTAGAATAAGAAATGTTACAGGTACAAGTGGGCAAAAGTCATTCATGCTGGGCTGGAGTGAGAGTGCTTGTTGTGTAGTCTTAGTAGTTTCTTAATTTATTTGCTTATGAAGTTATCTAACTATTATTTGGATGTTGTTTTCAATTTCGAAGTTTAAGTTTTTATTTTGAAGGACCATTAAAATGGTTCCGAAGTGTAATAAAGTTTTAAGTTGATTTTCTTTTGGTTGTTTGTTTGATTTTAGTTTTGAGGCTATGTCTAAGTTCATGTTTTTAAATAGGTTTTGGTTTTAAGACTTCCGCTGTAGTACCTTGATAAATGCCTTAGGCGTTATAACGGTGGCAGTAATGCTTGGGTTTTTTCTAGTTAATTAGGAGTTTTAATGATTATATTTCCTTAATATTTATAACATGTTTTCCAAAAATCTACAAAAGAAAGTTAGGAAATTCCAGGGTGTTACAACCAATTCCCACTCCTTATAGTTGGGCACTGCAATATACAATTCCCTCCTCCCTAACCCCCAATATACTCATTTGAAGCCACAATTCATTCAAATTAAAAAAGGCAACCCTAAATTAAATTGCTCAAATCAAAATTTGATCTAAACACATAACTCTATTCGTAATTATACTAATGGAGAAAGAGAAAAGAAAACAAACCAGGTGAAATCCATAATTTTTAGGATTTAGTCCATTAATCCGAACATTGACCTAAAAAGCAACAATAAATAAAATATATGAAACCCCGCAAAAAATAATATGTAGTCTACAAAACTATCAATAATAAGTCAAATGTAATCGAACAGTAGTTATACAATCAATAAAAACGAAAGCTTTGATTGATAACAACAATAATCAATTTATATATCTCAACAAGATTGATAATGTATAAACACATGGTTAATCAATGACATCAGCTCTATAAGAGCCTTTTTCATAAATTCTAGATCTCAAAAGGATTAAAAAAAACACTTAATTACCTTTGAAATAGTCCACAGCGATGATAGTTCTATAGTAGTAAGATTTGGCAAACCGATGTTTCAAATGAACATAGAGGCAGTCACATGAACAGTAGGTGATAACTATCGTAAATCAAATAAAAAATAAAAAGGTTTTGTGAATACATTATATTAGCGGTTCTTATAGAAGCAAACCAATGACCCTAACATCTTGCGATCTAACTAAACATATTACCCTACCATCTCTGCAAGGGACGAGAGAAAGTCATCTTCATCTGAACAAAAATCTTCCGACGAAGTATATTCATTCAAATTCGAAAAATGCTTTACAAACAGAAATGATAGGTAGGGAATCAAGCAAACCACATTGTACTGTGATGTGAATATTGATAACAAAAATCGCCACTCACAAAGATAATAAACTAGTTCGGTTTTCTCTAAAGCCAAGCACCAAGAAAAACGATCTAGGTCGGATAATTTTATGAATTGATTAAAGAAATGCACCCTCAATTCCTAAAACTATCCTCACAAGAGTCTAAATCCTAAGCACCAACTCTTTAATGATGTTCGAAAATTTACCTCACCTTCGGTTTTTATTTGTTTTGTAGAAAACAAGCAAACTTAAACAATCAATGTTTTTTGAACTCTAATCTGTGTTTTTTTACAAGCTAATGTTGAGATTAACTATAGTCATAATCATAAAAAGAATCCTAACTAATCTAGGCTAATTTTACACGCAAAAACATGGGTAAATCACCCTAATCTAGCGACTCATCATTCACTCACAAGATAAGAATGCTACATCATCACTGCATGTCATGCAATCTTGCTAAATATCCTAACAAACTTATACTTACCTTGCTAATCAAGATAATCAACAAATTACAACCAGATTTACACAAATATATGATCTACCCAAATCACCCAAAAAAACGCCAAAATTGACGCCACACCCACTTGTCCAATTTTGTGCCATTTTTGTATCTTTCCTTCAAATCTTCAAGAAACCTTTCAAGATTCAATCTTTTAATCAAGAAACCTTCAAGAAGTCATTCTTCATGTGTATAAGGCTGTAAATGATGATTAAGACACTTTAAGAATTAAAAGACTCAATGCCTAAAAATGAGAAAACCCTATCAAGTGAAGTGGGAAAAACTCATAGGCAAAACCATCTTGTTCCCCTAATTCCACCATTCTTTCCTTTGCTTCAACGACCAAGTAATTTTATGTGACACCATACATACCCATGATGATGTCTTAGAAGCTCCCAAAAGTCTTGAATCTCCATCAGCCATAATTTCTCCCATACTTGCATCATTCTTAGAAGCCATAATCAAACCTTCGAAGTTGTCACCTTGTTTCGTATCATCCTCCTCTTCTTCAAAAGAATTCGTCCTTAAACCTCGAAGTTGATCATCAGGAACACAAGGGGACATATCATCAATGTTGAACGTGGCATGCACACCATATTCTCCTGGCAATTCGAGTTGATATGCATTATCCCCAATCTTGCTCATGATTTTGATTGGACCATCACATCTAGGCATTAACTTGTTTTTCCTTTGATTAGGAAATCTTTCCTTCCTTAGATGTAACCATACCAAATCTCCTTCCTTGTATGTGTGTTTGATTTTATGCTTGTTAGCTCTTGTCTTATAGATATCATTCACATGCTCAATCCTCGCTCTAACCTGTGCATGTAACTTCTGCATGTACTCAATTTCAGCTGAAGCATCTTTATGAACGAGATCACCTTTAGGAATAGCCACAAAATCAATAGGCAGGTTGGGATTGACTCCATAAACAACTTCAAAAGGTGAATGCTTAGTTGCATAAGTAGGTAAACGATTATAAGCAAACTCTACATGAGCTAATTTCAAGTCCCAATCCTTTTGCATCTTGCTTACCAAACCACGAAGTAAAACGCCTAGGGTTCTGTTGGTGACTTCAGTTTGACCATTTATTTGTGGATGATAAGAAGTACTGAAGAGTAATTTCATGCCTATCAAACGCCACAATGATTTCCAGAAGTAACTCATGAATTTTGTGTCCATGTCACTAACAATAGTTTTCGGAACTCCATGTAACCTAACAATGTCACAAAAATATAATTCTATAACACTGACAGCATCATCATTCTTGTGACAAGGTGTGAAGTGAGCCATCTTCGAAAACCTGTCAACCACAACCCACAACCATTATAGCATCCTTTTGCCTTGCAATTCTAGGCAAACCAACTATAAAATCCATAGAGATATCATCCCAAGGGGCTTCTGGCACTGGCAATGGTGTGTAGAATCCCTGATGGAAGGATGCCTTGGCTTTTTGACAAATAGCGCATTGTGATATTACTGCTTCAACATCAGCAATCATTCTAGGCCAATAGAAATGTTCCTACAACATTGTCAAAGTCTTTGTGATACCAAAGTGTCCTGCAATTCCACCCCCATGCGCCTCTCTAACAAGGAATTCACGAATACTGCACTTTGGGATGCAAAGTAGATTCCCTTTGAATATGAATCCATCATGTAGCACATAAGATCCCACAGAACATTTTGAAATTTGTGAATAGATAGGACCAAAATCTCCATCTTGCTCGTAATATTGTGTAATCAACTCCAAAGCAAGCAATTTGAAATTAAGAACACCAATTAAAGCATACCTCCTTGATAAAGCATCAGCAACCACATTAGATTTTCCTTCTTTATACTTAGATGAAAAGTGGAAATACTGCAAAAATTCAACCCACTTAGCATGTCTATGATTGAGTTTATGTTGCCATTGATATGCTTCAGAGCCTCATTATCATAATGCAATACAAAGTGACTTGGACGCTAATAATGACTCCAATGATCCAATGCTCGAACAATAGCATAGAATTCCTTGTCATAGGTGGAGTAATTCAACCTTGCCCCATTCAATTTCTCACTGAAATAAGCTATGGGTCTCTTACCTTGAACCAACACTGCACTAATCCCCACGCCACTAGCATCTGTTTCAACCTCAAAAGGTTTCGAAAAATCTGGCAAAGATAAGATAGGAGCTTGACAGAGCAATTTCTTCACCAATTCGAATGCCTTTTGCACATCTATGGTCCATTCAAACTTCTCCTTGTTCTTCTTAATGCACTAGGTCATAGGTGTTACTACAGAAGAGAAATTCTTCACAAATCTTCTATAGAAAGAAGCTAAACCATGAAAAGCACGCACCTTAGTCACAGATTTCGGAACTGGCCATGATTTAATTGCTTCTACTTTCGAAGGATCAACTGAAACACCATCCTTAGAAACAATGTGACCTAAGACACACTTGAGACCATAAACGAGCATTTTTCGAGCTTAGCATACAACTTCTGCTTCCTCAAAGTTTCGAACACTTCTCTTTAGATGCTGCAGATGATCTTCAACACAAGCATTATACACCAGTATATCATCAAAATAGACAACCACAAACTTTCCAATGAAGGACTTCAAAACTTTATTCATTAATCTCATAAAAGTACTAGGAGAATTAGTAAGACCAAAAGGCATAACTAACCATTCATAGAGTCCTAGTTTAGTTTTGAATCCTGTCTTCCATTCATCACCCTCTTTCATCCGAATTTGATGGTAACCACTCCTCAAATCAATCTTAGTAAACACATGTGATCCAAACAACTCATCTAATAAATCATCTAATCGAGAAATAGGAAACCTGTATTTGATGGTGATGTTGTTCACAGCTCTTGAACCAATGCACATTCGCCATAAACCATTCTTTTTAGGAACAATTAATGTTGGTACTGCACATGGACTCATGCTCTCCCTGACATACCCTCTTGCCATGCATCAATTCTTAAATCTGTCGTTGAATTTCTTCAGTTTCTTCTGGATTGCACCTGTAAGTTGGTTTATTAGGAATCTGAGCTCTAGGAACCAAATCTATATGATGTTCAATTCCTCTAATGGGTGGCAAACCTGGTGGCAATTCATTAGGAAATATGTCTTGAAATTCGTGCAACAAGGGGCGTAATTCACGAGGGATGCTCGTTGCTTCCTCCTTCACTTCCTTAGCCATCAGCACATAGAACTTCTCACAATTCTTCACCTGTTGCACCATAGCTTTCTCATCAATCAACAAAACACCCTTTTTGTTGCTCACCTCTTTCGAAAATTTCGAGCATTCCAAAGGTTTCAATGCAACCGGTTTGCTTTGTGCTTGCTTTCTAATGATGTATACATTCGTTCTACCATCAAACTGTACAAATCTATCATACTGCCATGGTCTTCCAAGCAATATATGGCACGCATCCATAGGACATACATCACAGAGCACTTGATCATCGAAATTCCCAATTTTAAAGCTAATCAGGGCTTACTTATTTACCTTGACATCACTTGTGTTACTGAGCCAATGTACCTTGTATGGTTGTGGATGTTTAGTGGTAAGAATTTCCAGTTTGTTAATCAATACTGTAGAGACTACATTAGTGCAACTGCCTGAATCAATTATCAGATCACACAATCTCCCTTGAACATTACATCTGGTGATACAAATCTTATCCCTCTGGTATTCTGTAGGTGGAGAAATTTTAGATTGCAAAACTCTTCTGAGAACTAAACTCTCGCCATTCACCTCAGGAGCAATTTCCTCAATCTCCTCTTCTTGAGTATCATAATTCATGCCATCCTCCTGTTGTTCATTCTCCTCTTCTTCAAAGTTTTCATCATCTGCCCAATTTCGAGTAGTATGAACCCTTGAATGAGGATAATCCTTCTGAATATGGCCTTGACCCTTGCACTTAAAGCATGTGCGTTGATCAGGGAGTGGAGGCTTAGTAGCAAAGCCTTTATCCTTGATATATGAAAGAGGTTTTGAAGTGGAATCGAAATTTTGTATAAATGAAACAATGGCACCTTCTTTCTTCACAAAGGGTTTCGAAAAAGTACTTGTGTTTTTCGAAAATTGCTTCTCAACCCTAGATGCAACTTTGCAAACTTCATCAAAAGTCCAGTAAGGTTGTAATTCCACCTTTTCTTTTATTCTTTCATCTAAGCCAGCAACATAACGACCAACTTGATGATCCTCTTTCTCTTCTAGATCGCATATGGTGATCAAGTTGAGGAATTCAGATGTGTACTCTTCAACTGATTTTCGATCTTGCTTTAAAGTATGCATCTTAATGAAGTTGCCTTGCTTCTAATCTTGAGGAACAAAACGTCTCCTCATCTCCTTCTTTAATTTCGTCCAAGTGGCTACTTTAGACTTCCCATCCTTCTTTCGTTTCTTTTACATACCTTCAAGCCATAAGCTAGCCAAGCCAGTTAATTTTAATTCTGCAATCTTGTATGATTTTCGATCATCATACTCTTTGTATTTAGAAATTCGTTCAATTCTTCTGAGCCAGTCCAAGAATTTTTCAGGATCCAAACTTCCACTGAATTCAGGAATATCCAGTTTAAGATTGCGATCATCATCCTTAGGCCTCTCCTTCTTCCTGCGCCTATTCATAGGTTCTTCATTACTAGAACTTGATGAGTATTGTTTTCTTGGTTTTCGTGCACTCCATAGCTTGCTTGCTCATCAGCAGAACTAGAATCTGATTCTCCTTTATTTCCACTCTTGGATTTGCTAGGTAGCCACAATTTTTCGGCAAAATCTTTCATAGTGGCCTCAAACATAGCCTTTAATTACTCTATATCTTTGCGCAACTCCTCAGTGGTGATCTTAGGAGTATTTACTTCATCAACTGACAGGATTATTTTTGTTTCAACAATGAAATTGATACCAATAACCTTGAGGATTAATGTCCTCTCAACGAAAGCACCAAAAGTTGATGTGAATATTGATAACAAAAATCGCCACTCACAAGGATAATAAACTAGTTCGGTTTTCTCTAAAGCCAAGCACCAAGAAAAACGATCTAGGTCGGATAATTTTATGAATTGATTAAAGCAATGCACTCTTAATTCCTAAAACTATCCTCACAAGAGTCTAAAGCCTAAGCACCAACTCTTTAAAGATGTTCGAAAATTTCACACACTCCAAAATTTTCCTCACCTTCGATTTTTATTCGTTTTGTAGAAAACAAGCAAACTTAAACAATCAATGTTTTTTGAACTCTAATCTGTGTTTTTTTTACAAACTAATGTTGAGATTATTTATAGTCATAATCAAAAAAAATATCCTAACTAATTTAGGCTAATTTTACACGCATAAACATAGGTAAATCATCCTAATCTAGTGACTCATCAATCACTCACAAGATAAGAATGCCACATCATCACTGCATGTCATGCAATCTTGCTAAACATCCTAACAAAGTCTATCTAATCTAAAAAATATCCTAACAAACTTATACTTACCTTGCTAATCAAGATAATCAAAAAATTACAACCAGATTTACATAAATATATGATCTACCCAAATCACCCAAAAAATCTCTAAAATTGACGCCACACCCACTTGTCCAATTTTGCGCCATTTTTGTGTCTTTCCTTCAAATCTTCAAGAAACCTTTCAAGATTCAATCTTCTAATCAAGAAACCTTCAAGAAGTCATTCTTCATGTGTATAAGGCTGTAAATGATGATTAAGACACTTCAAGAATTAAAAGACTCAATGCCTAAAAATGAGAAAACCCTATCAAGTGAAGTGGGAAAAACTCATAGGCAAAACCATCTGGTTCAACTAATGCCACCATTTTTCCTTTGTGTCAATGATCAAGTATTTTCGTGTGTCACCGTACACACCCATGATGATGTCTTAGAAGATCCCAAAAGTCTTGAATCTCCATAAGCCATAATTTCTCCCATACTTGCATCATTTTTGGAAGCCATAATCAAACCTTCGAAGTTGTCACCTTGTTTCGTATCATATTGGGTGACAACAAGACTTGTATATCCAGCAACTAAAACAATTACATAATATCATTCAAACAAAACTTCATCAGACATGTCAACTATAAGATTAGATCAATGCTAAACCATAATTTTTCAACTTACTTTAATGTCGGAATTTCTTTATCCTTTTTTTCTATCTATCTCTATCGCTTAAGAGTACTACTCTCCTCCTACCTATACCCCCTTAAGCTATATTACAAATAAATTCTCTCAGTTTTAAATTTGACAACTCTCCCCCATTATCTTGGACTCCAGACAATCTTTTAGGCCACGTACGCTAAGTCCTAGGTGGTGATGTCCGGTCAATTATTACTCATTTGTATACCAAATTTTTCTTAACAACTATAGTTCGACCCATTGATAAGTAAATCACCCATGAACATTTTTTTTATTGCGTCTTCATTTAATTCGAAAAATGTCATTACATCACCATCAAGCTGTAGTCATATTAATGACTCCTTTAATGTGTAAAAGTCAAGTAGCAATGTAAGTCATTACCTCTTGTTTTCTTCACTGACTATTGACTTGTCCAGTTGTTTGTCCCCCTTGTCTGTTAAATTTAACCAGAAAACAAGAAGTGAGAGTCTACACAGAGTAATGATGTTGAATAACAATCTAATTCAAATAAAAATACTATAGCAATGCAAGATTTAAAATTATGTACTTGGAAACAATAGGTTGTCAGAGCAGAAAGTTACTTGTGTGCACTATTGAGTCCCCTAAAGACGGAATAGAGTCATAAACCAAAAGGATAAATGTTTAAACCAATATCATAACAGCGAACTCCCTTGTTAATTTCAGTTCATTAATCAATTCATTCAATGAACTAATTTAAATTATAAATACTTTTAACTAATTGAATTTGATGACGTGTGGGACTCATTCATATTGGTTAGCTCATAAATTAGTTGATGAACTGATAAAATGATGAACTAACCAAATGATGAACTAAATAGCGATGAGAACAATAAAGCATACTTACAATTGACGAAAATAATAAAAGATGAGATGTTGACCTGCAGTTGTTGTTAGCACTCCATCTCACCAACTTGTCCCTATTTTCCTAATTAAATCACATAAAAGTAAGAATTGATTAATGTTTCACCCACAACAAACTCAATTCAATCAACAAGAAGAACCAAAAATTATTAAAAAAAAAAAAAAAAACTATCTAATCAATAATATAAAGTCAAATCTCATAGCTCAATTGCGAATTGCCAACTTTAAGCCTCAAACAAATTGTTTTTACTCAACAAAATTCAACGAAGAAAGGTAGCCCAAATTGAAATTTTAAAAATGTGAATGTGTAATCAATGAATTATGATAAATCAACAATTAGCAAATTAGAACAAAATTGAAACCCTAAAAAAATTGGGACAGACATACTATAACCATAAAATTCAAAATGAACAGTACCTTTGTCAGCGAGGTGCGCGCTCAAGCTTTCAAATCTACTTTATCAAACTAAACAAAAAACTAACAAAATCGATACGTTTTTGCCAAAAAAATCAAATTACATTTGGAAAAAACACAAACCGAAAACTGCCAAAACTGTAACACCCGAGAATTTCCTAACTTCTTACTTCTCATTTTTCCGGAAAAAGTATTATAATTATTAAGGATTGTATTTATTAGAACTTCTAAATATGGAAAAACCAAAGTATTACCGCCACTGTGATAATGGCTAAGGCATTTATCAAAGTACTATAACGGAAGTCTTAAAACCAAAACAATTTAAAACTAAACTTCAAAACAATCTCAAAATAAAAATCAACTTTATACTTATTACACTTCGGAACCATATTAATGGCCCTTAAAAACCAAAACTAAAAGTCTTTAGATATAAAACAATCATCCAAAGTAAATGTTAGTCAAACACAAGCAATAAAATAAAGTAAAGCTACAAAACACAACAAGCGCTCTCACTCCAGCCCAACATGAAATGACTTATGCCCACTTATACCTCCAGCTTTTCTTTTACTAGACAACTACTCACCACAAGTGGATCATTTTAGGGCCAAGTCCAAGACAAAGCCATGCACACAAAATAAATAGTCAGCAAAGCTGAGTACATAACTACTAAAGACTATGCAACAACAAATAAGAAATAAAATATGCACTCAACTTATCTTTTTACCTGTACATGGACTCAACTAAATTAATTATTATAGTTAACTTATAAATCTTGCATTGAAGGGGTTTCCTCCTTAAAATCATCGCCCTATTGGGCACCAACTTGGGAGCAACTCCAAGAAGGTATTACTAGGTCACATAAAGTGACGGATATTCAGCGCATTGAAAATATAAAAGAGTACACCGTCTTGTACACCAATTAGAAGTCATAGATCACTGTTCCATACGACTCCACCCATTGTTCATACTCAAGGTATATACGTTCCAAGAGTTTTGATGCAAGTCCTCTTACACTTTACCTGATTAACCGGTTTAAAAATGTTATGACTCACATACAACATCACATAAAGACATGCATCAAATCAAGCAAGCCAAACTTATTATCTTCAATTTAAGGTGATTCCAAATTAAACTCATGTGTGTCCTTTAATTAAACTGAACTTCTTTTGCCACACATTATCTGTGAGTGGCTAATTACTTACTTTCTCCTTGACCACACATTAAACTGTAAGTGGCAACATGTCTAAAATAATTGCTCATAACTTCTTTTAATCATGTGAATAAAAATTCACTACCTTTCTTGTTGATTAAGTAACCAACCAACTTAAAAATAACTTCCTTTCTTGATTAATAAACTATTGGCCAAATTAAACTGATCAGAACATTCCAATTCAAGCTTATAAAAATTTATATTACTATTTAACATGGAATGTCAACATACTACAAAAACATGCTTCTAATAAACTTGTCATGCACATAAATTCATGATTCGACAGGCATAACAATATTTCATACAATCAAGGATCGTCCAAGCATGAATTCTAGTTTCTGCGTTTGTCTTTAGTGCTTACGTACCTTGTAAAGTAACGGTGCTCCGCCACAACTTCTAGAAGTGGATTAGTTCAAAGTCTCCTACATAAGGAAAAACTGAAACAAAATTAAAACCTTGTTGACTAAGTTCTACAACAACTATAAACTAACTTCTATATTGGAAACTTGTCCAAAACATTCCTTATATGGTCTCTATTTTTTTTTTTTTGGTGCAAATGTAAGTTTTATTAATCAACAAAACAACAAAGTACAAGCTAAAGGCCCTCTAATGGGTTGTTGACTCAACCATACCAAAAGAGACCAAGATGAAATCTAAACAAACAAAACAAACTAACACACCAAAAACCCCAAAACCCAATCAACAAACAAAAGCAGCTACAGTAGGCAACTTCACCCAAAGAAACAGGCATCAGACCAGGATTCCAGACAGCAAACAAAACTGCATCTGCAACACCACACTAGACTGCAGCTGCTGCAGCTTAACCTGACAGGTATGAAACACAGCAACAAACAACAGCCCCAACCCAAAGCAATAGTCTCAGAACAAAGACAGAAGCAGACTGCAACTGTTGCACAAATTGCACAGACTTCAACTGCACAGACTGCAGCAAGCCAAACATCCTGAGCCATTAAGTGGCTGGACCTGCTGAGGCATAGCAGAACCCAAACCACTGTAAAACTTTTCAGCTACTGCAGAAACCTCAATCCAAGACCCAACACCAGAACACAATTGACAAACAAAATCCACAACCAACCAACCACACCACACAGCACACAGCAGAAAACAAGGCAGCCTCAAACACACCTACACCAACCTACAACTGCTGCAGCCAATCCATACAGACTTGGGACACAAAACAACAACACAACCAGCAACCCCAAAAACACAGCAGCAGCCTTAAGCTGCACTACTGCATGTTGTTGTCTGTTCTAGAGGAAACAAACTAAAACAGGCCCCAACACCAGCCCCATTCCACAGCAGCAAAACAACCACAAATTCCTTCCACAATTCAACTGCAGAAGCTGCAGCAACACCAGAACTGCAAAAAGAATACACTGCAGCAAAAAAACTGCACAAACCACAGCAAACAAAAACAGCAGCCTGCAAAACCCAAAAACAGCAACCACCTTAATTCCAGCAGAAAACTGGAACAGCCAGACCAAGTGCAGAAAACCTAAAACTGCACCCCTCAAATTCCTGCACCACCTCCTCACTGCAGAGCCAAACAGCCAGCAAAGTGCAAATGACAGCAAAACAAACAACACATACTGCACTGTCACCACAAAAACCGTAATCTGCCAAACTTTAGATTGAAGTTTACAACATAGTCCTCTGAAGATTTTGAATCCATTCTCTCTCAGCAACAGTTGCTCTTCTCATATCCATCCCCTGGAGCCTTAAAATGACAGTTGTCTGCACTTGCCTGCAAATTTTGGCTGAATCCCAATGAGCCCCTTCCCACAGCAGCCTGTTCCTTGCTTTCCAAACAAAATAGACCAAAGCTGCAAGGCTGCAGGACAGCACTTTATTCTGCAAAAGGCCTCTACAAGCCTGCTGCCAAACTCCTCAATACTATGGCAACCATGGGACCCTATCTGCAGCCAATCACACATCATGCCATAGCATACATTATGAATGAACACTGAAACAATAGGTGCCCCACAGTCTCCCTCTCACTACCATACACCACACATAGATCAGGCACAGTAATACCCAAACTATGAATGAACACTCTAGTTTTCAATCTCCCCAACATTGCTTCAGCAAATATAAGAATGTTTAGGCACATTACCAGCTCCCCACACCCATTTGTGCCAATCAACATCAGTTCTATGATTTAACAAGGACTGATACCCTGCAGCAACGGTATATCTGTCCTCAAATCACCATCTTTGCTCTACAAATTCCTTCTTCATTTCCTCCTTAATCTTACAAACATTCTTCCACCCCCAACTTGCAGAACTAGGTGGAATATAATCCCATCAATCAGCATTCTTTAGGTAAACACTGTGAATCCACTTAACCCACAAAATATCTTCCTTCCTAGCCACATTCCATACCAACTTGCCCTGAGCTGCCTTGTTCCATCTGATACAATCTTTAACACCCAAACCACCCTTCTTTTTATCAGCACAAACTGTCTCCCAAGCCACAGTAACTAACTTTGTGCAGATATATTTTCCCTTCCATAGAAAATCTCTACATAATTGGATTACCCTGTTCATAACTGCTTTAGGGAGAAGGAAAACTTGAGCCCAATAAGACAGCATACCATTCAAGACAGCATTCACAAGAGTACACCTAGCAGGAAAAGACATGTGTCTACTAGACCAAAGCTTAAGTTTCCCCATGATCCTCTCAACAAGTTGATCAAAATCATGAATGGCAATTCTTGTGGAACTCAAAGGAATACCCAAATACTTGAGAGGAAGTGATCCTTTCACATAGCCTGTTAGATCCAAAATGTCCTGTTGAATGTAATTAGGCACATTACCAATATAAACTGCAGTCTTATCTGCATTGCCAGAAAGTCCAGAACAATCAAGAACTCCTGCAAAGCCTCCTTAATAAGCTTCACAGAACAGTAATCCCCATAGCAGAAAATCATTAAATCATCAGCAAAAGTAAGGGGATTCAGTTTCATATCCTTGCATCTGTAGTGGAAGGTAAAGTCATGTTGCTCTCCCACCCTCTAAAGCAACCTAGAAAGGTATTCCATAGCCAAAACAAACAAAAGAGGAGACAAAGGATCACCTTGTCTTACTCCTCTTTTTCCAGGGAAGAAACCATGCATTCCACCATTTAAACAAATGGAATAAGATGGAGAAGTCATACAATTCATCACCCATCCTACAAAAACATCTGGAAACCCCAAAGCATGCAACATCTCTTCTACAAATTCCCAAGCCAAAGAGTCATAGGCCTTTTTAAGGTCTATCTTAATGGTGCATCTTCTAGGTTTATCCTTAGTGCCATACTTGTGAACAATGTCCTGACACACTAGTATATTTTGCAATATACTTCTCCCTGGGACAAAAGCAGCTTGTGCTTCATTAATAACCAAGGGCAAAACCTCATTCAACCTATTGCATACCATTTTAGAAATAATCTTGTAAATCACATTGCAACAGGCAATGGGTCTAAACTGAAGCACTGACGTAGGATATTCCACCTTTGGAACCATTGCAAGAGAAGTTGCATTTATTTGTTTTAGGAACCTTCCTGTTGAAAAGAAGTTCAAAACAGTAGCACATACATCTTCCCCCACCACCCTCCAAGCATGCTTAAAGAATTTGCTAGTGAAACCATCAGGCCAGGAGCCATTTCATCATCAATGGAAAACAAAACATTTTTGACATCAATTGGAGTAAAATTCCTGCTCACCCGCTGTTGGTGCTCAGAATTCAAAACATTCCCAATTCTCACTATATGTGGCTCCACAAGAACTCTTCCCTCCACCCTAGCACCCAACACAAATCCTGATAATAGTCCAAAAAGGTTGTAACAATTCCATTCTGATCCTTTTCTACCACTACTACATAAAAGAGAAATTGCAACCCTCTTTAGCAACGGTTAAAACTATTGCAATGGTTTTAGCAACGTTTTAACTTATTGCAACCCTTTTAGCAACGGTTAATGTTGTTTTTACTTCTTTTGCAACGGTTACCATAAAACATGTTGCAACAGACTACTTTAGGGGTTGCAACAGCTATGTAAATACATATGTTTATAACCTATTGCAACGGTTAGGCAGTAAACCGTTGCTAATTAGTTATTAACTGTTGCAATTTAAATTGTAAAACCCTAAAGAAGCCTGCACGCCTAACTCAACCCAAACAACTCTCATTCCACTCTCAAGAAGCTCTCATACCACTCTCAAAATCTGAAGCTCAATCTCTCAAACTTAATAGTTCAATCTCTCAATCTCTCAAAATATGAATTTCAATCTCTCAATTCAGTTCAATTGCGAAAATTGGCAAAGACTCTCTCAATCTCTTAATTACGAATTACGAATTCCACCTTCGGGTGTTTGTGCAAATTGAAAGGCGAAATTCAGCTCAATCTCTCAATCTACGTCTGCAGCCTCTTTTAGTCTGAAAGTTCATTATTGAAAGGCGAAATTCAATTCAAGGTAATTTATCTCAATCTCTCAATCTGAAATTACGAATTTAATTAGTTACGAATTTCAATTGAGAAATTCAATTCAGTTCAATTGCGAAAATTGTGTTAGCAATAGCAGCTAATAGCCCTTTTTGTAACTAATAGCAGCTGGAACTAAGAGTTTAAGGGTAGAAGATCCAACATAGACGACGGGGGGATACGCTCGAACTCCGAAAGTGGAACTTCAGTTTAGTATTGAAAGTCGAAATTCAATTCAAGGTAAAGTTTTTTTGGTTCAGCTTGCAATTTGATTCTTGTATAGTGTAAATCTTAGTAAATATTCAACATGCAATTCGTTTTGGTGTTGTAATGTATTGGTGTTATTCTAAAATTTTTGTAGTCTGAATTCAGTATGTTTGTAAATTTTCAGTCTGAGGTATAAAACACAATAAAATACTATGTCAATCTGAGTAAAATAAAAACTACAGAGTAAGAATTAATTAAAACACTGTAAATTTTCAGTCTGAAACAATATGTTTCTATTGTATTTGCCATTTAGTCATGATAGTATTATTAATAGATTTATTTTTTATTTTTATTAATTATTTTTGGGTGGGGGAAAAAAATGCTTATCGTCAATGTGATATTGTGCTTTAATCCTGTGTATAAGCACTGCCACAATTATTTGGAAACTTTTGATGTAATCCCTAGTACTCTTTGATAAGAGTGTAGTCGATGTTGATGGAAAATATATGTGTTTAAACTTTGATTAGCAAATCAATTAACATTGTTGGATTTGTTTCTAGTAAATTATCTACCTTTAGTGTATCATGCTAATCTGCAGAAAGCAGAAAGCTAATCCTACTAACATTGTTGGATTTGTTTCTAGTAAATTAAATTAACATTGGCTAATTTCAATTCAATAATACTATCATGCTGTGGATAATTTGCAGAAACTTAGTTATAAACTGCTTCTCAGTACCAATCCTACTACGAAAAATATCGAACTGATAAAACTTAGGATACATGACAGTAAATGCAGAATGATTGAATTTCCTAGTAAATGCAGCTAGATTGTGAATTGTGATTATGTACTGTTGACATACCCTGTAGTCTGCAGATTAGGGTGTGTTAATTACATCCGTTGATGTCAGTGTTTTTAATTCATTGACGTCTAAGTTCCTGAAGCACTCCATTAAAATACTAACATTCTCAGACTAACCTTCTCCATCTCTTTTAGCTTCATTATAATAAACTCTGCAGTACTGTAGCAAGTACGTGACTGTTATGAACATCATCATTTCTACTTGCTATAAATTGAAGATTTTAATAAAGAGAAAATTAGAGGTTTATTTTGTGAAAAATTATTGGAGAGTGGGCAGCCGTATGATTTGTGTTGCTCTTGTATTTTGAATGGAAATAATTATAGTTGACATAATCATCTTATCCAATCTGAGATGATTAATCAATGCTTTCTAAATGCTTCTCATTAAATAGAAATGTTCAAGTAACTAAGTTCTCATAATTTTTTCTATTGTTCGATTCTTGATGCATGAGCTCATGTTGAGGACTTTTCTTCTATTTGTTTCAGTACAGAACCATTCAGAGCTACAAACATGTGTTTTGAATGAGTTGTTACTTATTATGTGTTTCTTCCTTCTTCAATGGTTTTACCTTTCAATGATAGGAACTGTTAGATGTCAATCATGCACTGTTAAATGGTGACATTGGACTTTGTTTTTAACTGTAAGGATGAGCTTTTATTTCAAGTTTAGAATTGTGAGTGTTAGTGTTGTAATTGCTTGTTTTTAACTTCCACATATCAACAACCAAAACAGATGCAATGGCACTGTTATAAAGCACTTGCTTCCTGTAAAATGACAATGTAAGGTGGAGTAAGAAAACTCAAAACAAGAGCCTCATAGTCATATTAGAATCCCAATACAATATTCTTGTATTACTTTAATTTGACTTTTACTTTTTTACTTTAATTTTTAACTTTCACTCTATAACATTAACACTTAACAATAGTGTATTTCATAGATGGATAAGGGAAATAAGGATTGGTGGGAGTTCCCTAGATGGAGTCATGTATATGAACAAGGAGCTGATGAATACATTGAGAAAGCCTTCACTACAAGGTCTCAAGGAAACCAAATTAGTTTCCCATGTTGTACATGTCATCATCGATATTGGTACGGTCGAAATGATGTAAGAGATCATATTATTTGCAATGGCTTTGTACCAAGAAATGATGAATCGTTTGGGTTAAGAGAAACAGAGGACCTTCAACATGAAGAACCATCCAACATGAATGCCGGTGTACAAGAGTTGTTGCATGACGCTTTAAGAGAAGGGCCTAATGAAGAGGCGAAGAAGTTTTTAAGCCTAATAGAAGAAGGCCAACAGGAATTGTATTCTGGCTGCAAAAAAATGTCTAGACTTGCCTTCACGATTCGGCTTTTCATTTTTAAGTGTGATAACAAGTTGTCTGATGTTGTAGTTGCTAATTTGATAGAATTCTTCAAGGAGGTTCTTCCTGATGATGCAGTGTTGCCGACATCTATGCATGAAGCAAAGAAAGTGTTACAGCTCTTGGGTTTAGGCTATAAAAGAATTGATGCGTGTCCCAATGATTGCATGCTATATTGGGGAGAACATGAAACCGCAACAAGTTGCCATGTTTGTGGAACCTCACGTTGGAAATCAAAAGAAAGTGATGGTAATGACAATGCAAATGAAAAGATGCATAAAATTCCATCTAAAGTTCTNTTCCATCTAAAGTTCTAAGATACTTTCCAATTAAGAAGAGGTTGCAAAGATTGTATATGTGTGCTGATACAGCAACGTATATGACATGGCATAAACATGGGCGAGAAGACGATGGTCTTTTGCAACATCCAGCTGATGGTCAAGCTTGGAAAGATTTTGACAAAATGTATCCAAGTTTTTCCAAAGAACCTCAGAATGTCAGGCTTGCGTTAGCTAGTGATGGTTTTAATCCATTTAACACACTGAGCATTGTTCATAGTACATAGCCAGTTATTTTAATCAATTATAACTTGCCTCCATGGTTGGCTACAAAGTCCGAGTTTCTAATGCTTCCGTTACTTATACCTAGCCCATTGTCTCCAGGAAATGACATTGATGTCTATCTACAACCACTTATCAAAGATTTGAAACATTTGTGGGAGTTTGGGTTGGAAACATATGATGCTTCAACCAATACAAGGTTTGACATGCGTGTAGCTTTGATGTCTACTGTTAGTGATTTTCCTGGTTATGCAGTGTTATCAGGTTGGAGCACAAAAGGGAAATTTGCTTGCTCTTATTGTCATTATGAAATAGATTCTGTGTTCTTGAAACATAGTCACAAATATTGCTACATGTGTCATCGCAAATGGCTAGATTCTGACCACCCATGGCGGTTTAATAAGAGGAACTCAATGGTCACATGGAGGAAAGAAAGGCACCAAATCGTTTGACCGGAAGTGAACATTGAGGAGCTACTCCATTCTTTTCCAAATGAATTTGGAAAAAAAAAAGGCAAAATTGAGATTAGAGCCTGATGATCCTAATCCTGGAAAAATTTTCCATATTTTTCCAATTACCATTGGAAAATTGTTCTCTTCGCCATAACTTAGATCCCATGCATATAGAAAAAAAGTTTTTGATAATATCATTGGGACATTGTTAGCCATTCCTGGAAAAACAAAAGATCATGCACCTGCACGTCGGGATTTGAGATACCTTTGAGAGGAATATGACCTTCGAGGGTGCCAGATCTTGAGGTTGTGCAGTTTTGAGGATGGAAGGAACATTTCACCGCCATCTATGTTTCTAATAATGCTAAACAAAAGACATTTGTTTTGTGAAACTATCAAAAATGCAAAGCTTCCACAGGTTATGCATCAAATATTGCTCGATCTGTGCCACTTGATGAAAATAAAATCAGGGATACAAGAGCCATGGTGCACATTTTATGATGCATTATTTGTTGCCTGTTGCTGCAAAGACAACACTTAGTAGACATGTTGCATCTCCTATAATTAGGATGTCAAATTTTTCAAAAGCATATGGAAAAAATCAATTGACCCTCAAGATCTCGACTATCTCCATTGAGATAGTGAATGCTCCTTGTCAATTTGAGGGAATTTTCCCACCTTCTTTTTTTGATGTGATGATGCATTTACCTGTTCACCTAGTAGAAGAAATCAAGCTTGGTGGACCCCTGCAATGAGGTGCATGTATGCAATCGAGCGATATCTTCGAGAATTAAAGTCAGATCCGGAATAAGGGTCGTCCAAAGGCTTCAATGGCCGAAGGATTCTTGGCCAAAGAATGTGCAAGGTTTGTGGTTCGACATCTGAGTCAATCAAAAGGTCCGTCAAAGATTTCCCCTCACCTTAGTCCAGCACAACAATTTCTCCCAAACCTTGGTCACCCTATCAAGGGTAGAGGAAAGACCTCAAAGAAGGAACAAGCCGGATTTTTGATTGATCACATGACATGGAAACAAGCACATCAATATGTCTTATTCAATTGTGAATGTCTGAAAGTTGAGAGATACATCAAGTAAGACAACTAAGCATATGCCCTTGGTTATGAAACGAGTTTTTCTTTTTTTTCTTTTTTTTTTTTGTTACTAACTTTGTATTGAGGCTTATAATATTTGTGTGGTTGTTTGTTTTTGTAATTTTTATTTTCATTGTAACGCAGTGAGCACAAGGATTCCATTGGCAGCCAAAGAAAAAGAAAATGGGATGGTGCTCAATCCCATAGCATAACTTTCAAAGATTGGTTGAAAGAGACAATTGCATCCAAGGTTGACCAAGGACAAGAAGTGTCCGAGCATCTCAACTTGTTATCTATGGGACCTTCTTTTGTGGCTAAAAATTATAGCGGGTACTTCGTAAATGGTTATAGGTTTTATACTATGAAACGAGAGGCAAATCATGTCACACAAAAATAGTGGAGTATCTCTAAAAGCCTTAACAAATAGTTTTGCTAGTACAAAGGACAAAAATCCAACAATAGGAAATGTTATCTATTATGGGTCAATAGATGAAATAATTGAGATATCTTATCATGGCTATATTGACGTTGTTTTATTTAGATGTGTTTGGTTTTATTCGGAAACCACTGATGATAAACTAACTTTGGTTAATAAAAATTAAACAATTTGCAAAGGAGAACCCTTTATTTTGGCATCCCAAGCACAGCAAGTTTTTTATGTTGAAGCACCTATGTATGATGGTTGTTGTTACGCTATGCATAACTTCCCTTCGGAACTATGTGATGGTACTAAGTTTATTCTATTCCATCTTCATATTATTTTAAGTTGAGTATTCTGACCTTAAACATGTGTATTTTAACTTGTTTCTTGTCTTATGACTTATAGATGATGAATGAAAACACTAAAGTATCTACACAACAATTGACTGAATACGAGAAAAAAAGGTTGGAAACAATGAGAAAAAATGTTGAAACCATGAAAGAAAAAGGATGTGAGAACTTAGCGCCGAAGTTGCTCGAAGCCAACAAAAAGATGTTCCCTGGTAATGTTGGTGATTATGAGGAAGATGTAATTACCTCAAAGGTATGCAATTCACGAGAATACAGTTATGCATTTGTAGGGCTTTGGTATGCAATTCACGAGAATACTTATGATTAACTTTAAGTTAACTATACAAGATATATGCATGATATACGATTTTGAATTGAACTTACAATAACAGTAGCATCTCTAGCATTAATAGCCAAGAATCTGTTCAACCTTAGCCTAAACCCTCATAGGGCATTCTTGATCTCTGTTGTACTAGCCTGATATATTGTTGGTTAGTTAAATCATACATCACAATCTACCATGTAGCAATATCTAGTTTTCTTCTGAATCATACCAGGACTGAGAGACTTACAAACTAGAACCTGACCGACCAACACTGTAGTTTCCTGAAGCACCTAAAAGGTGTTAGAGAGCGGGGTGCTTAATCAGGATTCCTCTTCTATTCTCTATAGGCTTGCTATGCCTTCTGACCTCCTGCCTTCAAGAATAGGATCTCTTTTAGAGGGGATCTCCTCATCATGATCAGTAACTTTTTTATGTATTTGAATGAGTTTGTAGGTTGCAATTACGAAGTCCATGTCGAAAGCACGATCGTCGAAGAAGTGTATGTTTGATTTCCTCCCGCCATCTCTCGAACAACATCAATCACAAGATACGACTAAGCAGCAACAACCCAAGCATCAACATCAACAGGTCACCTTTTTATCCATTCATATCACTTAATTTTTTTGTATATATATGCATGATTGAACTGCCACTACCATTGCTACCTGGCAGTTGTGGTGTTAAACCCTTGAGCTGAGCTTATTACATTACACGTTGCTCTAAATTTTTTAGGAACAAGTACCAATCATGCCCAATATTGGTGCGGTGCGTGATGCTGTAGGTGAACCCGGTACAAGCCAAAACCAGCTTAAAAAGGTATATTTGGATGCTTAATGCTCAGCTTTATTCTTCTATTAGAATCATTTTACCATGGAGTTGATTTATGTGTCTGCTTTTCTTCCTTCCTATACTACCATGGATAGCAAAAGGTGCAACCACAGCTGCCACAGAAGAAGATGTTGGTTAACTATTGTGCTCCTGGCTCGTTATCTGACTATCGCAATCTTAAACTAAGACAAATACAAAGAATGAATCGTGAAAATCAGAATGAGAATGTGCCCAACAACCAAGTATTAACAGAAGGTGAAGGTGAAGAATATGAAAATATTGCTTCAAGCCAATCAAATGATCTTCGGCCATCAAACAACCAAGATAACGCAATTATTGGTCCCAAAGAAGCAGAGAGTGAAAGACCTATTACAGATCTACAAAGCTCTGGTTTAACATTCTTCTTCTATTAATTCATATTCTTGTTTTCAGACTTTTTTCAAATGCTTACTCAAGAATATTAATTCACAGCTCCCAAAAAAAAGAAGGGTCGAGGTCCCACAAAATTAACTCATGTTCATGACTGTAAAATTGATGAACGACCGATAGTCGTTCTAAACAATTACGGGCGACCTGTTGGACCTACACAACAAATTGTGAAAGAATATAGTCTCTTCATAGAGACTTTGGCTAGGAATCCTGAGATGCTACCACTCAATTATTGCGACTGGCCGAGTATGCCAAGCATAATATAGACCAAGCTTGGGAGTATGTGCAAGTATGTTAAGTATTGACATATTAATGTAATTGATATTCAACGTCATTGAATTATGCTCAAAATATTGGCAATTGATCTAATTACTTTGTAAACCTTTATGTAGAAAAAGTATTTGGTTTCATCACATGGAAAAGGGTGGGCAGTGGACACTTTGAACGAGCAATGGAAATGTTGGAAATGTCGGTGCAAGGCTGACTACTACTCCCCATATGAGACTCTTGAGGAAAGATTGGAGAATCGTCCACTAACAATTCCTGAAAACCAATTTATTGAGCTATGTCACTATTGGGATGATGACAGGACCAAGGTAATTTCATACCAACCTTCTTTGTTTTGCTTCACGTTTTCAGTTTCTTAGCCTTTTGTTTTCCAGCAGCACAAAATAGATTCTTTTTCTTTTTTTGGGTGCGAATGTAAGTTTTATTAATCACCAAAAAGACAAAATACAACCTAAAGCCCTTTTTTGGTTGGTTAACTCAACCATACCAAAAAATGCTCAAGAATAAACAAACTATACATATGCAAACAGCAGCCAAAATAAAACTATAAGGCTAGCCAGCCAGCCAAGACCCTGCCCCACCACTGCAGTCAGCATTCACAAGCAGCAATAGTACCAAACAGCGACACTACAGTGCTTTTGCAGTCAGCTTCCCCCACAACCAAACACCGGCAACAAACCAAAACAAAATCCAGCAATGAAGCCCCCACATACCAGCAGCCAAGTCAAACTATCAAACAGCCACAGTGCAGTGCTTTTGCATTCAGAAATAGCAGAAAATTGCTGAAAATTGCATTACAAAACCTGCACACTGCACAAAATAGATGTAAATGTTCAATAAAAGCATGTGAATTATGAAATGCTTTTTTCTAATTTCCAATGCAATAGGATGAAAGTCGCAAGAATTAAGCTAATCGACAGTTAGCGGATGACCTCCACACCATGGGTCCAACATCATATGCGTTTACGCGTGAAAGGCTAGTAAACACTTGTTCTTATGTACAAACACTTGAATAAAATATTTTTCCAACTTTTACGAATTAAGTCTAACCAATTACTTATTATTTGAATGATGAACAGAAACAACAAGATCCATAATAAGAGATCCATAACAAGAAAAGGTGTATAGTAAGTAATTGGTTAGAAGATCCATAATATGCCATAGAAGAGATACAAGCACAACATAATAAGAATACCTTGATATGTCTTAATCATACTTCTTTGAGTTTGCACTGTCATTCTCTGTATTGTGTTTAACCTACCAAGTTGTTGCATGTAATATGTACAGTATATACCTTTACTCATTTGTGCAATGTTGTTACTTGACATGCTATTTTGAAATCTCTTGATCTGTTGCAATTTGTTTCGCCTTATCTTTAGGTGCATGATGAAGCAAATCTGATTTTGGCAGAAAATGATGGACCAGAGATGGAAAATGGTATGGACTGTTCATCATAATCTTGGACATTGGTTTGATTTGGGAAAACATTATTGAAGTAATTGAAACTACCAAATTGTTTTGTGTAAAAATTTGGCCTATATATATATATATATATATATATATATTTCGCTAAGTCGTATGATGATCGATGTTTTTGGTTCTAACACAAGGTTAAATACTTGACGTTGTATATGCATATTATCACTTATTCTGTATAGTCATCGATCTAGCTAATTACCTTTTGGGTTGTAATGCAAGTTTAAAAACTTGCCTTTAGTGATCACTATCATCGACTGAATTTTGTAATTTGTAAATGTCTTTGATCATTATGAAATTACTATTTTAATTATTATTATTGCATAATATTATTATTATTTTTTTTATATGCTATCAAGCTAATGCAATGGTCAAGATTAAACTGTTGTAGAAGGATTTAAAAACTGTTGCAACCTTTTTTTGAAGTGGTTAAGCAGCAACCGTTGCAAAAACTAGGCATTCATAATGTACAATACTCTTTTGCAACGGTTAACTCTTAACCGTTGCAAAAGGCTAATATAGCTGGCAAGAGACTTTTTGCAACGGTTAAGAGGTAACTGTTTATGCTAAAATCTTTTCTAGCTAGCAAACCTTAGCTGGTTCCGGCTATAGCTAAATATTTACCAACTTTGTGCGTTTTGATGTAGAAAAGAAATAATGCGAAAATGGGAGTGGGGGAGACACCAGATATGGTGACGCGGAAAACCCCCCTAAATCAGGGCAAAAAACCGCGGGTGGCTTTGAGTCCACCAATCCACTAGTTAATAGGATTGTTTACAATTACAATGTGTAATGCTAGCTAGATAGCTAGGTAGTTTAAGTTTATAGCTGCTAAGTGTCTAGCTTAAAGAATGTAAATGAAATGTATAAATTGTGCGTACAAATAATGAATAATAATAAATGTATTGATTTTCTACTGATTGCCTTGTGTATGTATCTTCTTTCTTCTCCCCTATTTATAGAATAACCGTGGATTTGTAGCCGTTATCTCTTCGTCAAGGTCGTTGCTCTTTAGGGATGTACCTGGCTTGATTTGTGGGCTAGATTCAAGCCGATTTGAAATGTGGATCCTATTCTTTAGGCACGATCTCCTCAATATCTTTGACCCAACTTCCGCATCTTCCCACTTCTAGAAGCTCCTTGGAATATTCCCCTCCTAACTCCTTGATTCTCGGACCCACTACCTTGACCGTGTCTAAGCTGTAGCTGCTAGCCGGGTACCTGCGTAGCGGACAATCAAGCTGGGTTATAGGTAGAAATTTTGGCCATAACAATTTGCCCCTAACTTGTCNGGCCATAACAATTTGCCCCTAACTTGTAAGCTGGGAGCGCCCAGCTACCGGGTTGCAAGTTACCGTTGGGGTTCGTCACAGTTTCCGAGAAGCAAACGGTTATAATTCAAAAGAAATAATTAATTTCTGAAAATAAATAAAAGAAAGATATGAAAAGATTTGACAGTAAAGTAGAGAAGTAACCGTTATGTCCTTCTCTACTTCCTATAAATACGCTTTTTCCATCCTTCTTCTTCACTTTGCTAATTTCCTTTAGGAAGAAAATTCGAAAGAAAAACTCGAACTTAGTTCTTTGTGATTTTGCGATTTTCCAGGCATCTTTAGCCTATTCAGGTATTGAGATCTTTTCTTCCCCTTTTTACTTTACTTCCTCCTTTCTTTGCTTAGTTTTGGTCTAGAGATCATGGGTAGAGCTAAGGATGACATAGTTAGTGTAATAACAGAGGAACGCTTGCAACAAATTGCTATGATGGGGCTCTTCCCTGAATCAGCTAGGCTAGTGGTTCCTACCTCTAGCCAACGACCAGAAACCTGTCCTCCTGACCACGTATGTTTCTTTGAAAACCCTTTCTCAATTGGGTTCTCCTTTCCTTAGGCCGGGTTAGTTAGGTAGGTTATAGATCGCCTAGGTCTAAGTCCGAGACAGTTGCAACCTTCCTTTTGGAGAATTTGTAAGGTGATCGAGGAAAAAAGTGATAAGTGGGGGCTAGAATTTAATTTAGACGATCTGTTAGGTGTGTATTCTGTTAGGAAGGTAGGTCCTGGGTATGCTACCTTGAAGGTCAGGGTAGCTGGGAACAAGCTAGTAGGTGATGAGGGAGCGCCAGATAAGGGTTGGAAGAGTAGGTATTTCTTTGCGGAGAAGTCCTCCCTTGGCGAAGAGGGAAATTGGCTAGTTGGTGGCTGGAATGCTACAGGTATTAGTACCGTTTCTTTGCCTAGCTTTTAGTACTTTTATTAATTTGGTTCTTACTTGCTTTCTTTTGCAGTTCACTCCCCTCCTCCTTTAATTACGGAAAGTCTAGCTATCAGGGAATTCCTAAGTCACCCTATCGAAGAAAGGACTTTTGAAGCTACTAAAGAACCTACAACCACCGCTCCAGCTATGTTGTCTGGTAAGAGTTCCTTCTTGTTTGCTAGCGATTATGTTTCTAGTGGTTGTTCAGTTTTTGTTTGGTATTGATTTTAACTCTGACTTGGTCATGTCCCCTATAGGTTTAAAGGAAATGTCTTTCGAGGAAGCCAAGACGAGGGTCTCGAAGAGGAAGGCTGCCAGTAGCAGCACTACTAGTTCAGCGAACACGGGCCCAAGGCCTGTGGAAACTGCGGCTATTATGCCTCCTCCCTCTAAGTTCCCTAGGTCACCCTGTTCCGGTGGATGATCTGGAGCTATCCCTTCCCCCTACCTTCCTGGCTAAGGAAGGTGCGGAAGAAGGGATAGGGCCTCTGGTCGAGAAGCTGCTGTTTCCAACTGCTAGGCAGCGCCTCAGCAATCTATCTCCCGAGGCTATGCTGGGCCACGCAGCTGGCCACACTCTCCAGGTTAGATGTTTCCTAGTAAATTTTATGTGTTTGCTTTCTATTACTTGCTCTACCTAACTTGGTCTCATACAGGCTCTTCAAGACGTCTTGGCTGCTAAGGGCTTGGTGAATGGTTTTGCTGCCAAGCACGACCAGGTGCTACTTAAGGTAAACAAGCTGACGGCGGAGAACGAACTCCTCAATACGCAACAAGCAGAGTTAAAGTCCAAGCTGGAGGACTTTAGGTGCATCCTGGAGGAGAGGGAGAAAGAGTTGGAGGGCAAAAACGAGGAGCTGCTAAACAAGAGCAAAAAGCTCTAGCTGGAGGACCTGAAGGAGGAAAGTAAGGATGTAGCTGCCTTTTCTCTTACGAGGCGAAGAGCTATGATAGCTTATGAAGTCTATCATAAGGGAGCTACAGCTAAAGATTGTCAAGCCGTGGTGGACGAATACCTGGAACACTTTGGTAGCTTCGCTGACCTCCTTCCTGCTTCCTCTGAACCAGTTGATGCTGCCCCTGCAGGCGACGCTGCCAGCATGGTAGGTGAGGGGGAGGCAGCTACTGTGGGAGAGACTCCTGCTCCTGTGGCTGTCCTTCCTCCTGATGAAGGTCAAGCAGGAGGGGTTCCGGAGGCAGCTGATGAAGAAGCTTAGGATCATTTCTGCTTTTGCATTTTAGATTAACTTTTTTAATTATTATGTTTTATTAGACAATGGCCTTAGGGCCTTCTTTTAAATTTGTACTAATTCCGTACTTCTTTATTTGGGATGCTTATTATGACTTCACTATTTTGCATATGGCATTGTGCTTTGAATCGTTGCGTACATATTTGTGTTTGCTAGCTAGCTTTGAATTAAATTGTAGGCATACCTTATCTTGGGGAAGTGGTGAGATTACTTCGTAGGCCATCTGCGGGCGACTTGATTGTGTGTTCAGGTTGCTGGGGCAGCTTCCAGCTAATATCCACTTTCCCTTTGATAGCGTTATAGCTTTGAGTGGCGTCTGGGCCTTGGTTGCTACTCTGCAGGGAGTATTTGGACTCCCTAGTTGCCTATCTAGGGCCTGCCTGAGTTAAAATAGTTATTAGTTTATGTCGTTGGTGTTTCCACCAACAACTTGAAGTTGATCTTTCGATACTTTCATAGCAAACAAATTCAGGGCTAGGATAATTGTGGTAGCTTGCTTACCAGCTGGGTCACGCTTTCTGACCTGACCTAGAAGTGGTACACCTTCAGGTTGGATGCGTTCCAGCTTCTAGGCACTTCTTTCCCTTGCGTTGTAGCTAACCTGTAAGCACCATTACCTATGACTTTGGTGATTTGATATGGTCCTTCCCATTGCGCAGCTAGCTTTCCAACATTCAGTTCTTTGGTGTTGGCGAAAACTTTCCTTAATACCCAATCTCCTAGCTGAAATGTCCTTGCTTTTACATTTTTGTTGAAGCTTCTAGCTACTATATTCTATTGAGCGACCATTCTGATGAGTGCGTTGTCCCTGAGTTCTTCTAGGGCGTCCAGATTGTTAGCTAGTTCTACCGTGTTTGCTTCTTGTGTCATTAGTCCATACCTGGCCGTTGGAGTAGCTATCTCAGCAGGTAGCACGACTTCGCATCCATACACTAAGGAGAAGGGCGTTTGTCCTGTGGCTGCCCTAGGTGTGGTCCTATTGGCCCACAGGATCCTGGGTAGTTCTTCCACCCATCTCCCCTTCTTAGCTTCTAGTCTCCTCTTGATCCCATTGATTATCGATTTCTTGCTGGATTCGACCTGTCCGTTTGCTTGCGAGTATCTGGGGGTCGACATAGTTAAGGTGATGTTCCACTTGCTGCAAAATTCTCTTGTCTTGTCACTTATAAACTTGGACCCGTTGTCACATACAATCTCAGATGGAACCCCAAACCTGCATATTATGTTGTTCCAGATAAAGGAGACTACTTCCTTGTCTCTTACCTGCTGGTAGACATCTCCTTTGATCCATTTGGAAAAGTAATCTGTGAGCGCTAGCATGAATACCTTCTTACCCGGAGCTGGTGGTAGTTTCCCTACGATATCCATTTCCAATTTCATGAAAGGCCGTGGCGTTAGTGTTGGGTGCAGAACTTCGGAGGGTTTGTGAGACATGGCAGCATGCCTTTGGCAGCTGTCGCATCTAGCTACGTATTTGTCTGCGTCTTGTCTGATGGTTGGCCAATAGTATCCGTAGCTGAGGATTCTGTTTGCTAGCGACCTTCCAGCTATGTGTGACCCACATTGGCCGTCGTGGAACTCCTTTAGCTGCTTCTGCCATTCTTCCTCATCCAAACATCTTTGGACTATTCCCCTAGCTGACATCTTGAACAATATTCCCTAGACGAGCTGGTACCTGGATGCCTTGAACCTAATCTTTCTAGCTTCTAGCTTATCTTCTGGTAAGACGTCATGCTGCAGATAGTCATAGAGTGGTTTGGTCCGTGATTGGTTGTTGGTGGGCACTTCTTGGTTAGTCGTAGTGAGTACTAGCTGATTTATGTTTTTGTTTATGGCGGAGCCAGCTAGGTGAATTATGGGTATAGACGTCAGGTTGCTTTTTCTCAGAGCTGATCCCAGATTAGCTAAGGCGTCGGTTTGGGTGTTCTGATCTCTTGGTATCTGAGTAATTTTGAAGGGGGTGAAGTGAGCTGATGTTTGTTTGGCTAGCTCTAGGTAGTTGGTCATTTTGGAGTCTTTAGCTGTGAACTCCCCTGTGACTTGGCTGACTATAAGCAAGCTGTCACTGTACACCTCTAAACCTGTTGCCCCTAAGTCTTTAGCCATTGTCATTCCTGCGATCAACGCCTCATACTTTACTTCATTGTTGGTTACTTTAAAGTCGCAAGCGATGGATTGCACTACCTTGTCCCCTTGTGGCGACTTTAGTACTATCCCTAGCCCTGCGCCTCTAAAGTTGGAGGAGCCATCTACGAACATCTTCCATACCTGGTTGTTTTGTACCTGGTTGACTTCTTTCATCTCTAACTCTGCAGATTGTTCTAGGTCGGGACTAAAGTCAGCTACAAAGACTGCTAGCGCATGGGACTTGATCGCAGTTCTTGGATGATATCTTATGTCGTAGCTGCTCAATGTGATTGCCCACTTTTCCATTCTGCCGGATAACTCCGGCTTTTTAACACAACCTTAATAGGATAGTTAGTCATGACTAATATGGGGTAAGATTTGAAATAGTGTCTAAGCTTCCTAGATGCCGTTACTAGAGCTAAAACAAGTTTTTCTAGTGAGGAATATCTAGTCTCGGCATCTAGGAGTGACTTACTTACATAGTAGATGGGGAGCTGCTGGTTGTCAGCTTCCCTAGCTAGGACCGCGCTTACAGCTTTACTGCTGACTACTAGGTATAGCTGTAAGCACTCTCCAGCTTGAGCTTTAGATAGTAGGGGTGGCGACATTAAGTACCGTTTTAATTCTCCTAAAGCATTTTCGTGGTCATCCGTCCATTTAAAACCTTCGTTTTTTCTTAAAACGTTATAAAACAAATGACATTTGTCAGATGACCTTGAAATAAAACGGTTTAATGCAGCTACCCTGCCAGTTAGCTTCTGTACCTCTTTTAAATTTCTAGGTGACTGTATATTTATTATAGCTTTTACCTGGTCGGGGCATGCCTCGATGCCCCTTTTGGTTACTATGTAACCTAGAAACTTACCTGCAGCTACTCCGAATGAGCATTTTGAAGGGTTGAGCCTCATGCTGTATTTCCTTAGAACCTCGAAAGTTTGCCTTAGGTGCTCTATGTGGTCTTCAGCTTTCTTGGACTTCACCAGCATGTCATCTATGTACACCTCCATTGTATCCCCTAGCTGGTCTTTGAACATTTTGTTGACCAGCCTTTGATAGGTAGCTCCAGCGTTCTTCAATCCGAAGGGCATGACCTTGTAGCAATATATTCCTTTGTCCGTCATGAAGGTCGTCTTCTCTTGGTCCTCTGGGTGCATTAGTATCTGGTTGTACCCGGAGTAGGCGTCCAGGAAGATGAGCATCTCGTGTCCGGCTGTTGCGTCTACCATAGTATTTATATGTGGTAGGGGGAAGGGGTCCTTCGGGCACGCCTTATTTAAATCTGTGAAGTCAATGCAAACTCTCCATTTACCGTTCTTTTTGCTGACCACCACTACATTAGCTAGCCAGTCGGGATACTTTACTTCTCTTATTTTCCCCGCTTCTAAGAGTTTTTGTACCTCATCGTTGATTACTTGGTTTCTTTCAGGCGCGAATTTCCTCTTTTTCTGCTTTATTGGCTTCATGACTGGATCCACGTTCAGCTTGTGTGTAATGACTTTTGGGTCTATACCTACCATTTCCTCATGGGACCATGCGAAACAATCTGCGTTCTCTCTTAGGAAGTCTAAGATTCTCTTTTTCTAGCCTTCGTTTAGGCTGGCTCCTAGCTGGACCACTTGCTTCGGCTTGGAGGGATCGAGCGCCACTTCATCTAACTGTAGCTCGCTAGGTCCTGCTGGCGCTGACCCTTCCTGTAGTTGCTAGATGTTTGCCAGCTTCGGTTTCAACGTCCTTTTGTAGCAATCTCTCGCTATCTTTTTGTCCCCTACGATTGTTAAGACTCCCCATGGTGAAGGGAATTTTAGTGCTTGGTGGTATGTAGATGGTACGGCTTTCATTTTTTGGATCCAAGGGGTCCCTAGGATGACATTGTAGGCGGAGGGACAGTCTACCACGTTGAACCTGCTTGTCATGTTCACTCCTTCCGCCCAGGTTGTAACACCCTGGTTTTCTCCTTCCTAAAACTACTAACATTTCCGGAAAACATTTATAAAATATCGAGCCCCAACTACTTTAGAAAACCAAAGCATTACCGCCACCGTGAAAACGGCTAAGGCATTTACCAAAGTACTACAGCGGAAGACTAAACTTTTAAAAACAAACAAAAACACTAATTAAATAAACTTCAAAACCAAATCCCATGATACTTTATAACACTTGGAACCGACATAACGGCCCTTCAAACCAAATAATACTTAATACTTTAAAACACGTTAATCCATCTAGATATAAAAAATAGCATAATATTCACTTAATTTTTAAGCAAATACTAAACACACTGAACACTCTTCACTCAATCCCAGCATGATCGACTAGATGCCCACCTGAAACCTGTTGCTTACTCTTATTCAAGACTTCTACTCGCCATAATAAATGGGTCGTCGTAGGCCAAACAAGATTAGCCATGCACACAAAGCACGTAATCAGCAAGCTGAGTACATAAGCATTAAAGACAATGCAACACACTAGCATAAAATCCTAGGCAAGAGCATCAAAGTAAAACTCAACCATACCTTTACCACAATTGCAGCATCATAAGACTCTAAGACTCTTACTTCTTCAGAATTAATTATATATAATTGGATTTCGCATCGAACGGGCTCCTTCCTATAAATAAATAATTACCCAAGGCACCAACTTGGGAGCACTCCAAGAGGTTTACTATGCCCCCTAGTGGCGGAATTCCAGCCATATAAGATAAAAATCTAAAAATAGAAGTACACGTCTTGTACCCCTAACTAGGAGTTAATCTCTGTTAGACAACTCCCCCCACTGTTCATACTCAAGGTATATACGTTCCACAGAGTTTTGGTGCGAATCCTCTTTCACTTTACGTGATTAACCATTTTATACTTGTGATGACTCTCACATACAAACATCATAACATGCATAACATCACACAACATTTCATAACATAACATGACATGACACACCATATTAATTATCTTCATTAATAAGTGAACATATTTTATTCCTTATTAATCCTCTCTAGACACACATTAACGTGATGGTTAATTACTTCCTTAACATCCACACAAAACCGTGAGTGGATAACTTCCTTTACTAGTCCACACATAAACTTGAGTGTAATAATAATAATAAATTGCTCATTACTACTAATCATGTGAATAAAATTCACAACTCTCTTTGCTCAAATATTTAATAACATAATCTTTCATGCTCATTTGACTACTAGTCAACTTCTTTTATTAAACATGCATTCCAAACTCCTTGATGTTATTATTAATAATATATATATATTAAAAAAAAAAAAAAAAAAAAAAGAAATGCCTAAATAAATACTCATGGATTATCATGTAATCATGCATACTTGAACATGCTCATATAAGTCAACAAAAGTCAACAAGAGTCACATAACATACTTCATATCATATAGTTTCTAACATGAAACTTATATATTCAATCTACTACTAGCATGATCCTAGCATGATATTCTACTCATGAATCTTTAGTACTTACGTACCTTGTATAATAGCGGTGATTCGCCACTACTTCTAGAACTCACTTGATTCGAATCCTCCTATAAAACATAAGAGGAAAACTATATAAGAAAAACCTCTTTGACTAAACTTTACAGCAACTCTAAACTACTTTTTACTAGTGGATAAACATCCATAACCTTCCTTACTATGTCTCTATTCAATTCCATAACTTGTCTCTTTATTTTTCTTTTCGAAAACTTCTATTTTTCATTACTTTCCAAAAATGGCAGCTTTACTTTAATTATTTCAAGCCTCTTAAAACCTCTTTAAAACACTTATTTTTGCATAAAAACACCATATTAATATCCTTATAGGTTTATGGTTCGATTCTATGCATTAGAATTTAATTTGGAAACTTGTAAGTAATAACACTTAATTTTACTTCTTATAAACATGCCTTAATAAAAATTACAGCATTATTTATTTAATTAAAAATCTTTTTTGACCTCTCTAAACTTCATGAAAAGCCCTAAAAACAACATGGATTGATCATATAATGTAATACTTAACTTATATGATTAATTCATGCTAATTACATACTTTAAAACATTAATTATGAATTTTATAAAATCTGGACAGCTTATAAATCATACTTAAAATCATCTTTAAACTTCATAAATCATACTAAAAATATATGTAGTGATCATAGATTTCATATATGATCATACTAGCTACTATGAACACTTAAAACTTGTTTAAACATGTATTTACAAATTTTCAGATTTGTTTTAATACTTTAAATTTGTTAAAACCAATCTAAACATCATAATTTAATCATACAATCGTATATAATTAAACTATGATCAATACCACTTCAATCTAGATCATAAAAATATTTAAAACAATAAAACTTCATACTTTCAAACCCTAATTAAAATTTCATGATCAACTTTTTAAATCTATAATTACAAATCATAAAAACATGATTATAAATCATAAAACATTACTAAAACATGATCATAAACATAATTTAATAAAACTGCTTAAGAATTAAATTAGATTAGAAGAAAAATTTTTTTTTTTTTTTGTACCTACGAAAATCGAGAAGGCAAAGGGGGAGGAGGTGGCGGCGACGGCCGGCCGGCGAGGGGCCAGCGGCGCAGCAGTGGCGGAGAGGTGGCCGGCGACCTTCGGTCCTCTTCGTCGCTTCTCCCTTCGTTTTTTTTTTTTTTTTTTTTTTTCTCTCTTCTTCTCTCTTTGCTTTTGGAATCCTAACTTGAATGCTTGGGAATTCTGTTTTTTGTTTGAAAAGGGGGTATTTTAAGCCCCAAAAGGATTTAGAGTTGGTTTAGGAAAAGCCCAAAAGGTCTAATTGAAGTGGGATTAGTTTTGGGCCCATAATTAAACTAATCATGGCAACCCATTAAAAACACTTTTAAAAGCCTTACAAAATATTTTCACACATTTTAAGACCTTCATAAAAATTATTTTATGACCTTATAAAAATTTATTTCTTTAAAATAAAGTAAATAAAACTCCGTAATTAATTAAATTCCTTTAATTAATTATTTTCAAATACTTTTATTCCTTTAAAATACGTAAAATGTACGTATAAATACTATTTTAATTTTATAACGTGTATAAAATTACGGGGTATTACACAGGTTGTTAGGTTGATTTCTCCTTCTGTGTGCTTTGTTTCTCCACTGAACCCTACCAACACCTTAGGCGTCTTGGTGATGTCAGCGTCTTTCAATCCCATCTCTTTCAATGCGCTCTTGAAGATAATGTTGGTTGAGCTGCCGTTATCTACCATCACTCTCTTGATGAGGCAGTTGCTGATTTGTAAGGAGATTACTAAGCCGTCATGATGATCTTCTTCTTCCAGCTCACCTCCGTCAAAGGAAATGGTCATGTTCTTCAGTTTCCTTTCTTCTTCTGACTTCAAGCTGTCCGGCTTGCTTGGAGTTCCTGTTCCATCTCTAGCAAAACGCTTTGCAGCAGAGTAGGTTAGTCCGCAAATTTCAGATCCACCTGATATTAAGTTAATTACCTTTGACGCAGTAGGTGGTGGGGGCGGTCCTGGCTTCTGGGTTTCTTCTCGCAATCCGCCGTTCTTACCTAGCAGGTGGTTCAGGTACCCTTTCTTTAACAGGTAGGCTACCTGTTTCCTGAGCTGGAAGCATTCCTCCGTGTTGTGCCCATGGTCGTTATGATAGCTGCACCACTTCGTCTTGTCTTTCAAGCTGTCTGGCTTGTCGGTTCTCTTCGGCCAGCGTACGGCTTCTCCTAGCTTGTGTAGGGCGTTTATGACACCGCCGGTATCCACGTTGAAGCAGTATGACCCGATGTTGGGATAGTTGCTAGCTCCGTATCCATAACCTGTTACCTGCGAGGAAGAAGAAGGGTAGATGTTATTAATGGGTTCACGTTTAGGATATGGTTGGTGTCTCCAGTTGCTGCGCCGCTGGCTAGTTATCTTGCGGTCATCGTGAGCTGGCCTCCAGGAAACTTCGTCTTCCTCCATCCTGACTTCAGCTAGTGCTCTAGTTTGCACCTCGTCGAAGGTGGAGCACGGGTACCTGGTCAGTTCTGCGTATAACCTGGATATGTACGGAAGCGCTCGCCTGAAGGCTTCAATGGCTGTGGAAGAATCCAGGTCGGGTATGGCTATCATTTCCCTGTTGAACCTGTCTAGGTAGGACCTAACAGCTTCATTAGGCCTCTGCACTATCCTGTAGAGGTCGCTCGATTGCTTCTTCATGGCGCGGCTACTTGCGAATTGCTGGTAAAACCTGTTAGCCAAGCTGGAAAAATATTCTATGGTTCCCGGCTTCAGATTCATTAGCCATTGTAATGCGGGGCCTGTGAGGGTTTCTCCGAACGATTTGCACAAGGTGGCTTCCACTGCTTCGTCAGGGATAGGTAGCGGCATCATCTTCTGCTTGTACTGGGAGACGTAATCCACCGGGTCTGTCGTCCTATCGTACAATTTGGTGAACGTTGGGATGTTCAGCTTCTTTGGCACTTTCACTCTAGCTACCTCCTCAACGAATGGTGACAAGGCATAGCTGCACTTGGCCTCGGTAGCTACGGGGATTGGGGCTCCCGGCAGCTTGGACAGGTGCTGGTACAGCTTCCGGTTTTGCTGCCGTAGGAGTGTCATCTCCTTAGCGGGCTTCTTCTCGGGCTGATCGTCTTGCTCCTCTCCAGGTTCCTCTTCTTCATTAGATGTGCTATACTCGCTATCTCTTTGATCCAGGTTCGCCATGCTGGAAATGTCACTTGTGTACCTCTTCCGGGATTTATTGCTTTTTACGGATTCTAATTCTTTCTTGAGGTTGTCCATAGTCGATTGTGACTCTATAGCAGCTTTTTTGCTATCGTCCTTTATTTTTTCCAGCTCGGCTCGGGTCTTCTCCAACGCCTGCCTCATTTCTTCCATAGCTTTCTGAGATACTTCAGATGCCATAGGACGGGATACATTCGCTATCTAAAGGTGGCTGAGTGTGTTTGAATAAGTGGATTATCTAGCTACAGCCCCACGGTGGGCGCCAAATTGTTTATGCTAAAATCTGCTCTAGCTAGCAAACCTTAGTTGGTTCCGGCTATAGCTAAATATTCACCAACTTTGTGCGTTTTGATGCAGAAAAGAAATAATGCGAAAATGGGAGTGGGGGAGACACCAGATATGGTGACGCAGAAAACCCCCCTAAATCAGGGCAAAAAACTGCGGGTGGCTTTGAGTCCACCAATCCACTAGTTAATAGGATTGTTTACAATTACAATGTGTAATGCTAGCTAGATAGCTAGGTAGTTTAAGTTTATAGCTGCTAAGTGTCTAGCTTAAAGAATGTAATGAAATGTATAAATTGTGCGTACAAATAATGAATAATAATAAATGTATTGATTTTCTTCTGATTGCCTTGTGTATGTATCTTCTTTCTTCTCCCCTATTTATAGAATAACCGTGGATTTGTAGCCGTTATCTCTTCGTCAAGGTCGTTGCTCTTTAGGGATGTACCTAGCTTGATTTGTGGGCTAGATTCAAGCCAGTTTGAAATGTGGATCCTATTCTTTAGACACGATCTCCTCAATATCTTTGACCCAACTTTCGCATCTTCCCACTTCTAGAAGCTCCTTGGAATATTCCCCTTCTAACTCCTTGATTCTCGGACCCACTACCTTGACCATGTCTAAGCTGTAGCTGCTAGCCGGGTATCTGCGTAGCTGACAATCAAGCTGGATTATAGGTAGAAGTTTTGGCCGTAATAGTAACCGTTGCAAAAGATCATAAACCAAAGCTGTATAATACTCTTTTGCAACGGTTCTCCAATAACCGTTGCAAAAGGCTAAAATAACCGTTGCAATAGTGTTTTTGCAACGGCAGAGAATGCAACAGTTGGTTAACCGTTGCAAGAGCTTTTAGCAACTGTTTTTTGACCTTTAGCAACGATTTTATAGGGGTTGCAAATTCTCATTTATGTAGTAGTGTACATTGCCATTCTTGTCTTTTATTAAGTACACTCTATTCTGCAATCTCCTTTTCTTCAATGTTGAATGAAAAGCTCTAGTATTTGCATCACCATCCTTGTATCAATCAGCCTTAGCCTTTTGTCTGAGAAAACTAAATCTAGCCTTGTGAGTATTTCTATAGACCTCTCTTGCTACCCTCTCCTCTTCAACCAAAATAGGGTCATCAGGTTTCTTTGCTAACTGCACCTGACAATGTTGCAAATGAATCAGAGCACAGTTATCAGTATGCTTAATGTCTGTGAAAAGCTCCCTATTCAATCTCTTCAAAACAGGCTTTAACCTCTTTAATTTCCTCACTACTCTGTACATTGGGGTATCTACAACAGCCTGTTGCCAACTTCCTCCCACAATATCCATAAAAGAAGGTGCAAAAGTCCACATATTAAAAAACCGAAAAGGTTTCCTTCCCATTTCCGTTTTAGAAAACAAGGTTAAAATATAAGGACAATGGTCCATAAGACCTTCAGGAAGAATAGTTGTTACTGCCGCAAGGAAACTGTCGTTGCATACATCATTTGAGATTAAACGATCAATATTAGAACACACTAAATGGTCCACATTTTGCTTATTTGTCCAAGTGTAAAAATTCCCAGTCATAGGGTGGTCAAATAACCCACACCTAATAAGACAGTCTCTAAAAGGCAACACTTCATTAAAAGATACAGGGGACCCCAACCTCTCATTTAAATTGAGCACATTATTTCACCCCCACAAACCAAGCATTCGTCATATTATTCTTCAACTGACACAAGGCATTCCACAACTTTACTCTCCTCTCAGGCTCATTATATCCATAAACAACAGTATATGGAAGGTATGACTAGTAGCAGCATGTTTAACAAGAACATGAATCCACTGATCTCCCACCTCCAAAACTTCAACCCCAAACATACTAGGTCTCCACAACAACCAAATCCTACCAGAACAATCCCATTCATAATTAGCACAAATACTCCACCTCTCTCCTACATTTGGTAACACTCTATCCACCTTACTTGGTCTTACCTTAGTCTCCAGGAGTCCAAATGGCCCTATTTTGTGAGGGTCCAAAAACCACCTTATATCTTGCTTCCTACTTGGACTATTATGACCCTTGGGATTCCAGAAGCCAACACTATCCATTGGGAATCCTGAGAGGATCCCCAACTTCATAAGTCTTACCGTACCCATCTTTAGCTGCCTGTGAAGCCACACCAATGTTCCCAATTACCTGAACTGGAACAAGAGCCAGAGAATCATCCACAACATTGACCTCCTTCTCCACTTCCTCTCTTCCCTCCACCAAACTAACCTCATTCCCCACTTCCTCTTCAACTATCACAGGTTGCACCTGTTTTGGAACCCACGGTTTCTTAGGCACTGTTGTCTTTCCAGGAGGCTCCCTTTTGACACACTGCTCCCCTCTATGTCCATATCCTTTACATTTGTCACAGGATACAAGACGCCATTCATAAACCACTTTTTTCTGTACCATACCCCCCATCTCATCTTAACAAGTAACCTCATCAACAAACTCTTGGTTCATTCTCACTTCCACCATCACCCTCTCATAATCTAGCATATCTTTGTTGGCAGTAGTCCTGTCAGTTTTTATAGGTTTCCCTATCAAACTGGAAATCTTCATGAGAGCATTCTGTCCCCGATACTTTAAATCCAATTGAGGCAACCTTACCCACACTGGAACTTGGCAGATCAGAGCTGGAATTAGCTCCATACCTGGAACCCACCTCTTCACAATCACTGGTTTGTTATCAAAGATAATAGGTCCAACTTCCAAGGCCTTATCTCTACCATTACCATCTTTAAATTTCACAAGAAACACACCATTCACCATTCTAACCACCTTACCCATACCAAATCTACCCCACATTCATTTCACTTATGCATTCAAAACAAAAAATGGCGGCTTACCCCCCCATAATAAAACAAACAAGTGAAGCATCCTAGTAGTTAATTTCCTCTTGAATATCATCATAAGAAATTTGAACACAACCACTAGGATGAGTAACATTACCTGAGAGATTCAACCCCTCATCACTTAACCCACCAAAAAGAGTAGATTTCCACGGCATTTGTCTCCCTTCAGTCTCGACATTCCCATTCCTCAAAACAGGGTTGTTCAGTTCTTGTAATGGAACAGTACCAGGCACAGCAGCTCGTTGTTCCGAAACCTCCACCCCGAAAATGCTACAACGAGCATGAGAAGAAGACCCACCAACCTTCCTCACACCACCTACCTCCTCCTGAGATGTCAGAACTGAAGCAGGCACAAAAACAGTAGAGGTAACCGGCAAGACAACTGCTCTACCACCCTTCTTCTTTTGTGTGATTGTAAGCCACTCTTAGACTTGCGCATTTTCCCCAAGCTCCACCACCTCTGAATTTTGAACAACCTCCCCCACCGGACCACAAAATTCCGACTCATCGGACCATTCGTGGTGTGATTATCCACCATCACTAACTATCTCCTCAATAGCAGCTAAACCCTTCAATTTTTCAGCAGTCAAGTTCCTCGTATTTGAATCCTTTGCATTCGATTCCTTCTTTGAAGTTTTCGTCCCAAATTTTTAGTTTTTTTCCCCCTTTTGCCATGCTGAAATCAAGAAAAGCTCAAAAAACCATGAAAAAAACTTAGATCCCTAAATTGATCTTAGAGAGAGAAAATTTTAGAGAGAGAGTCATTTCGGGTTTCAGCCTTTCGGGACTTATTTATGCTTTATAAAACCTTAATATAAATTTTATGTCACTTTAGAAAAGTGGACAGCAATATAAAATTACCAAAACTCCTTAAAAAGCTTCACAAACAACATAAATCAATCATACAATGTATTACTTAATTTATATAATCAATTAATGTTAATTACATACTATAAAAGCCTAATTATTCACTTTATAAATTCTGGACATCATGTTAAACATGCTTAAAATCACTTTTAATTGGTTGTGTTGACTCCCTAGCTTTGATGATAACAAACCTTTTAATTATGTACTATATGCTAATTAGCTTATTATTATTTTTGGTACATATATGCTTGGTTGTGTTTTACAAGTTGGTTGCAGGTTGCTAGAGTTATTGTGCTACCTAAGACAANAGCTACCTAAGACAGCTGGAACATGATCAAGTTCATAATACAAGCAAGAAAATCTCAAGAGCTTCAGTTTATTTTATTTTCTAGATTTTCTTGTAAGTATGTCACAATTTCAAATTTGATTTTACGTGCTTGAGTCTCATAAAATTTCTCAAGGAAACATTTTCCTAAATTGTTTCATAAAAGATTTGATTTTCAACTTTTGTGAATGAATAATATAATATGGTATCTTTTATTTATGAAAAGATTTCTAATTATATTATTTATACCAGTTTTTGAAAAGGATTTTATTATATAATCTCATGATCTTCAAATTAAGGTAAATTTATATTTTCTTAACTTTTAAAATGAGATTTGATTGACTAAATATTTTTTATGAGATTTTGATATTCTGCTTGGAGAAGAAGGTTGTTTCCTTCTATATAAACAGAATAACTCTTTCTCATATGTAGCAAGAGAAGAGAGAGAAGAAAAAGAGTGTGCACTTAAATTGAAAAAATCTTTTCTTGAGAAACAACCTTGGAAACAATTTTGGATACAGTTTGAGACTCAAGTTCATATTCAAGTTTGCTTGTTGTGACTTACGTAGGATTGAGTTGTTATCTCTTTCACTCTTCTGAGTTTTTCTGAGATAATTTTTGTGTAATTTTTCTTACTGAGAGTTTGGTAAGATTGGGGTACGGGTGTACTCGGGTTTTAGCAACTGTTGGAGTAAACAGTTGGGGTTTGAATCTTGTTTTCTAGAGTTAGAGACAAGTGAGTGACTTGTAATCTAGAGGTAGGTTATAAGTGCGATTAATAGTGAAGATTTAGGAAATCCTACGAGTGTAGGCGGGGAGTAGACCATAGTTTGGGTCGAACCTTGTAAAAAATTCCTGTGCCTCGTTTATTTCTTTTACTTTATTTCCTTGCCTTACAAAACCGTTTCTTAACTTGTTTCAGGGGACTAATCAAGCAATATCAGTTGATTAGTTTCACGCAAATAATTTAAGGGTAATTGAACCGATCTTTAAAACGCTACAAGAAACTCAAATTTAGGTGGTTAAAGTTTTAAATTCCGCATATTGTTAAATCACTTAATTCACCCCCCGCCCCCTCTTAAGTCTCTTAGGTGCATTTACAGGTTGAAAAATGGATAAAGGATATGGAGGGAGGAGAGATAAAGGGAAAGTAAATGGATTACCAGTGGAATGGTATGGTTGGTTCGAATGAAGAGGTAGATGTGTGTTTTGGTGGTGGTGGGTTTAAACTGTGGGTTCGAGTGGTGATTGTGCGTTTGGTTGCTTGTGGGTTGGAGTGGTGGCGGTGGGTTTGAAAGGTGAGCTTCAGTGGTGGTGGTGTGAGGAGTAAGATGGTGTAGATGAAGGGTTATGGATTGATGGAAGGGTTGAAGGTGATGGGAATAGAGGGGAGAATAATGGAAGAAAGGGAAACTAGCATTTAAAGAAACACATAGTTTTAAAAAGCGAAAAGCGCCCCGAATCCGCTTGTTCTTCACTCGCATCACGACATCACGTGGGTGAAGTTAGTTTTTTTTTATTTTCATTTCGCCTCATGTACCCCCTCGCTTCTTGACCTCTTGAAGCGTTTTTGTGGGTGCCTCGTTGCGCCTAGGCACACGCTTTTATTGTTAAGGGGAAAGAAATGAAAAAAAAATTGTGAACCAAACAACTTCAAACAAAATTGAATTAGTGGTTTACATATATATAGGTCATGAGATCAGTTTTGGGAAGATGAGGGTATTAGGTGGGTTTGTTGGGAGATAGTTAAAATGTGGCTTTTTAAAAAGCGGATCACCCAAAGTTTTTTTTTTTTTTTTTTTTTTTGCTTTTTTTGTTTTGTTTTGTTATTTTTCCCACATGTTATTACATAATATCCTAAAGCATTGTTTTGGTCGATCACGACTCACAAGTAACGTAAACTTTTTTTTAAAAAAATTTTGTCTAACTCATGATGAACTTATCTTTACTTTATTCAAGAATCAATCAATCAATCAAACAAAATCTTAATCCCATAATCGGGGTTGGCTATATGAACCGAAAGTAATCATTCCCTGTGGTCATCCACATAAATTTTCCTCCTCTATCCCCTGCGATCGAGAACCTCGTTATCCTGTAAATCCAAGCTCCATGTCCTTTCTAACACCTTTCAACCAAGTCATTTTCTTTCTCTTCCTACCTCGTTTGAGATCTCCCTAATTCTACTCGTTGCTCCGGAGCTCCTTGAGGTTTCTGTCTCACATGTCCGAACCAACACAAATGGTTTTCTCTTAGTTTGCTTGCAATGTATGCAACACCGACTTTCCTACGGATGACTTAATTTTCGATTCTATCCCTTAGAGTGTTCTCGCACATCCATCTCAACAACCGCATCTTGCCTTTTGAATATGCTCTTTATAAGCTCAAGATTCTAGACCGTAGAGCGTAGAGAAACACTAGTCTTGAATTCAATCTTGTAGAAAATCCCCTTCAACTTTAAAGGGATGTTTTTGTCACATAACACTCTCGTGGCGGCTCTTTATTTAAGCCACACTGACTTAATCCTATGTGGCATATCATGGTCAATACCACCATTCTTTTGGATAAATGACCCAAGATATTTAAAATATTCCCTCATATCTAAAACTTTTCCGTGTAACCTCACCACTACATTGCTTTTCCCCATTTGTGTCCCAAAGTGGCTATACTCTATCTTAAACTGACTTAGCTTAACCCTCCAGACTCCACTGTTAGCCTTTGCCTCCATTACTCAATTTTGAGATTAACCCCATCTTTAGTTTCATTCACTAGTACGATATCATCTATAAACAAGATGCACCATGGTACCTCATCTAGGATTAACCTTGTTACGTCATCTATAACCATTGCAAAGAGAAAAGGGCATAACGCTGACCTTTGATGCAACCTAATTGTTTTAGGGAAGCCTTTTCTCTATCCACCGCAAGTCTTCACATGTGTGGACACATCCCAATACATATCCTACGTCACTATACCTTCATGGGATACCTTTCTTCATCATTTCCCACCAAAGTACATCTCTTGGAACCTTGATAGGTCTTCTCTAGATCAATGAAAACCATATGGAGGTCCTTCTTCAGTTCCCTAAAGAACTTTGTAATTTGTCTTAACAAATGAATTGTTCCATAATGGATCTCCCTGTCATAAATTTAAATTGGTTTTCAGAAATGCTTGTGCATGCCCTCAACCTGTCTTCTATCACCCTCTCCCACAACTTCATATAGTCGCTCATAAACTTGATCCCTCGATAGTTAGAACAATCTTGAGCATCTCCTTTGTCTTTATAAACTGGAACCAAGGTGCTCTTTCGCCATTCCTTTTTACATATCTATTAGCCAATCAATACCCATTTTACCTAACTCCTCCATACCTCCACCTTTATACCATCGGGACCAACTGCTTTTTAGATTTCATCTTCTTCAATGAAATCTCCACCTCTCCACCTGTACCCTTCTAATCCTGCACACATATTCCATGCTAATTTCCTTTGCATTCACTAATGTGTCTCCCCATCTTTACCCTTCTAATCCTCCGTACATATTCCTTGTTTATTTCCTTTGCATTCACCAATGTGTCTCCAGTGACCCCTCCTTGGCTCCTTGACTACCGTTAAACAATTCATCGAAGTACCCATGCCACCAGTTTTTTATGTTCTCATCTTGAACCAAGTCCTCGTGGTTCTTGTCGTTGATACACTTTACCATGCCAATAGCCTTCCTCGCCTCTTGTCTTCGTTGTGCCATTCTATAGATTTCTATTTCTCCGTCTTTAGAGTCTAACCTTTCATGAACCACTTGAAAAGCCTTTTCTTTCGCTTGCGAAGAGCTACCTTTGCCTTACATTTAACATCGTTATATGTGGCAAAGGTTTCACCGATCCTACATTTCCAAGGCTAGTTAACATTCTCTTTTGTGTTTAATTACTACTTTCACCTCTTCATTCCACCACGAAGTACCTTATGCATCTTAGTCCTCCCCCTTGATTTCCCTAAGAGTTTAAGACCTCTTTGGCCACTTTAAGTAAATAGTTCTTTATTTGTGACCAAGATTTAAAGTAAATCTGGATCCGCCACTCTATCCCAATTTGCCTCTTTGATCACTTTCTATGTGAAAACCTTAGTATTTATATCCCTCAAGGTCCACCATCTTCTCCTTGGCTCCCTTGGGCTAAGCTTCTTTTTCCTACTTTCTTTCAAACAGATAGTCATCACCCAAAATCGGTGTTGGGTAACCGCACTCTCTCCTGGGATAACCTTGCAACCTATGCAATTTTGTCTATCCTCCCTCCTTGTGAGCAGGAAGTTAACATATTTGAGTTGCATTTGCTCCGCTACGGAAAGTGATCAAGTGGGAATTTCCTTCTTAAACCAATTAGTAGCGAGAATTAAGTCATACGAGTGGGAAAAATCTAGTATGGTCTCTTCGTGAGCGTCTCTCTGCCCATACCCAAAACTCCCATAAACACTCTCAAAACCATCACGACAGTCCCCAACAGTCCAACATGCTTATTGAAGTCGCCTCTAATATAACTTCTCAGTGTGAGGGACACCCATAAACACTCCTAAAACCATCACGACAGTCCCCAACATGCCCATTGAAGTTGCCTCCAATATAACTTCTCAGTGTGAGTGACACCATGGACCACCTCATCAAGATCCCCCAAAAATTGACGCTTCTCCTCTGCACCCATACCAACTTAGGGCGCATAAGCCTTGATAACATTAACAATCTCCTTACCACATAACAACTTCAACCTTATTAACTTGTCGCTCTTCCAACAGGTCTCGATTACCTCTTGCGAAAGCTACTCATCAAGGACCACGCCTACTCATCAAGGCGCATAAGAATGATTTTGTTTATTAAGTAAGAGTTAGATATTTAGCATGTTACTACATTTGTCTAGAATTAGCGGTCACTACATTACAGGCCCCATATTTGATGATTTACCATTTGAATGACTAAAAACTAAACAATCCTTTATATGGAATAAATAACTGGCTATCTTCTTTCTTTCTACCACTCCATTCTAGTGATCATATGCTACAAAATGGAAACGTTGGTTATACCAAAATTATTATTTGTAGCTAGCAGATATGGTTGTGTACATATTTAAATTTTCAAATTAGTAAGTGTGCTATATTAATTCTAGACTAGGGATTAGTGTTTAATTGATTTACTTTCTCATATAGCTTTTTTTGTTTGCTTAAGTTGACCATCTATTTAATTGATTTAGAGGGACTGAATTATGTTGTGCTCTCTGCAGTTGTGGTGCCATGACACATGAATCCAAGTCATGCATGGATAGACCTCGAAAAATTGGAGCACAGTTCATGGGGAAACACATTGCACCAGATGAAATTATAGAGGAATTTGAGCTGGATTATGATGGGAAACGTGATAGATATAATGGTTACGATCCTTCAAGTTATGCCTATGTTGTTCATAGGTATGAGGCATCATTTGAAGTGAGGGGAAAATACTTGAATGAACAACAGTTGAAAAGGCTTGAGGAGAAGAATAAAACAGGTGAAGAGATTGTGGCTAGTGATGATGAGGACATTGATGAAGATACTTTTAAAATTGATGAGGCCAAGGTTGATGAGAGTAAGCAAATGGATTTTGCAAAGGTTGAGAAACGTGTCCGCACAACTGGAGGAGGTAGTACTGGAACTGTAAGGTAAGTGTTGTGGGTTTGATGTGTCTAAATAGCCCAGACTTGTAAGCAAGTATCATTTGCTAGGTATTGAGGATGTGGTTTGTTTTCATGTAATATTGCAAGGCTTCATTACGTTTCAAAATTCGGTAGGTTCACTCCTTAAAGTCCAGTAGCTCTGAAATCCTGCTTGTCTCAGGCAACTATTGGATAGGGAACAGTCCCTGCCTATGAAAATAGAAAGCGCCATTCTTATAGACTCAAAATTACATGTGGTTTCACCAATATATGATTAAAGCTCTGGTTTAATTTGGTTATATTCTATGTTGTGGTAACTTTCTTATTCAAAATGATACTGCCAAACAATTACACACGCTTTCAGATATCTTTGCGTAGAACTTCTTGTTTGATTTGTTTATTTCCTCTGGTGTAGGGACTTGCGTATTCGAGAGGATACAGCGAAATATCTTTTAAATCTTGATGTTGATTCTGCCTACTATGATCCTAAAACCCGATCCATGCGTGAAGATCCTCGCCCTGATGCTGATCCAAATGAGAAGTTTTATGCTGTGAGTTCTCTAAAGAACTTTACTCTAGCTTTTCAAGACCCTGCTTTTAAGCTTTCAAAATCAGTTAGCATTTGCGTTGGTCTGATGTATTTATTTTATGTGTTTGCAGGGTGATAATCAAAACCGGCATAGTGGTCAAGCTTTGGAGTTCAAGCAGCTCAATTTACATGCTTTTATAGCATTTGACAAAGGACAAGATGTGCACATGCAAGCAGCTCCTTCGCAAGCTGAGCTGCTTTAAAAGAATTTCAAGATCGATAAGGAGGAGCTGAAGTCGCATGTGAAGGACACCATAATGGAGAAGTATGGGAATGCTGCTGCAGAAGAAGAGATTCCACGGGAACTTCTGCTTGGACAAAGTGATAGACAGGTTGAATATGATCGTGCTGGCCGTATTATCAAGGGGCAGGTATTGTATGCTGCTTTCCTGATGTGAGATGATTTTGCTAGCAGTTCATGGTTTGCATGTCTGAATAACATGTTTTGTTCTTTGCATAGGACATTGCTCTTCCCAAAAGTAAATATGAAGAAGATGTGCATACTAATAATCACACAAGTGTTTGGGGGTCGTGGTGGAATGATTTCCAATGGGGCTTCAAATGCTGCAAGCAGACAATTCAAAACAGCTATTGTACAGGTGCTGCAGGAATTGAGGCCGCAGAAGCATCAGGAGAGCTGATGAAAGCTAATATTGCCTGGAAAGTAGCTTGTGACGGTAGCCATTTATAGACAGTTTTGTTACTTTGTTCTTTATAACTACCCTGGTTCCCCCGCGACTCCCTTCCTTTTCCCTCTGAAGTTCTTGCTTCTAGGGCTAGCTTTTTTTCTTGAGCATAATAGATCTGTAATTTATTTTCGTTTTATCTATTTCATGTGATGTGGAGATTGTTTATTTCAAACAAATGTTGTATCTGATCATTCTTAATAAGAGGTGTTTGTAGATTGTTGCTTGTTTGGTATTCTGAAAACCTATGAATATATCCTTCAGTTGACTTCTGTTATATATTTGACCTATCTTTCATTCATTCGCCGCACGTTGACTAAAGTTTTTGGTGATGGAAACAGAGAAAGATCAACCTATTGAGGAGAGACAGCTGGCTGCTTGGGGAACAGATTTGCCAGGAGATTTGGCCCTAGATGAAAAAAAACTTGCTGAAGCTCTTAAAAAGGTGATTTTCTTTCCATGTTATGCATAGTTGCTGATTGTTTCTTACGTTATATATAGTCATTCTCTATTATGTTATTGAATATTGACTCAGTGAGGGATCTTAATTTCACATATGTGAATGTATTGATAGTGTATATCAATTCAGTGCAGCTCTTTACTCCAAAAGTGTTTGTATATGCCTAATTTTTTTGTGTACTTATTTTCACTTGTCCTGTTACATGGTTGAACAGGCGAACGCAAAGAAGAAAGAAGAGAAGGACGAAAGGAAACGAAAATACAACATCAAATATGATAATGATGTGACTCTGGAAGAGATAGAGGCCTACAGATTGAAGAGGATCCACCATGATGATCCTATAAAGGATTTCCTGTGACTTTGCTCCAATTAGGTAGTTATGTCTTTCATATAGAAGCTCCCTTCATGCAAAGTAAGAGCTGTGTTCCTAATTGTAGTATGTTCATCTCGTGTCTATGTTGCGTACAATGGAAAAAACTTGATGTTTGCAGAGCAATATTACATGTATGACTTGACGAGCTTAGAAATGACAAACTTGTCTACGGAAAGGATTGCTTTAGATCTATGTTTGCTTGCTGCAGTGTGTTAGATGAATTGCACATTTTACTACTTACATCGGAATGCAGTTTTTTGATGTCACTGTCTTATTTGTAATATATTCCATGGTTTTTTTACTCCCTCTGTTTTTTAAGTTGTTACATTCACTTTTTCACATCTTCCAAAGTACAACCTATAAGATTAATATTTTGAAATTATAAAAATTATAGTTTTGAAAAATATACACTGAGACTATGACTATGTGACGACTATGTGAAGATTCCGTATGGCTATGTGAATTAAAGTTACATTGCGAATATTATCGAAACCATAGCAACTAAAAAAAAGACCAAGCCAATATTTGGTTTTTGTTCAATATACATTATATCATCTTTATTATAGATGTGACTACCGACCTACGAAAAATTCCTAGTTTATAACTTGAGATGTTTATAAAATATTTCATATACAATTGAACAGAGTGAAAACGGGTCTTTGAAAGTTAGAAGGCCTTGTTTCTGCACAAATAGTTCAAATTAAACTGATTTGAGTTTTCTGTATTGTGATTTGCGGGATTTGATATTTTATGTTTTAGGTATTTTAGATCCAAATTTGTAAAAAAAAAATTCCCTTGGAAATTCAAGGGCAAATAATTAAAATAAAGGATTACAGATAATAAAAGGTAGGTACTATTTAGTATAGCTGAAAACAGTTAAACTGAAGTGAATTGTTTGAAGATGAATTGAACTCAATTCGTTGGAGCTAAACTGTTGAAAATAGCTGAAATGAATTGGTTATGAGAGAAAGAAATTGGGAGCGTAACTAAATTGAAATGAGCTGAACTAAAATTATTAGAGTTGAGCTAAGCTGAACTGAATTGATTAGAGTTGAACTGTACTGAATTGAAATTAAGTTGAAGTAAACAGTTCCTTAGTTCGAACTACAAACAACGACAATGAAAAGTACTAACAGTTAGACTACTTGATTAAATTTGTAACTTTGAAAGAAAAGGTTTGCATCTCCTATTGTCCCATTTTTGTTGTTCGTTATTTTCGGTGAAACAAGATTAAGAGCGTGTTTATTTCAGCTCAATTTCAGTTCAGTTCAGTTCATTTCATTTCATCTCCAATCAATTTAGCTCAACTAAACTCAACTTTTCTTTAATTTTGCAATTTTATTTGTTTTACCTTATGATATTGATTATAACAGTTTAGTTTAGGCGTGCCATTAGATCGATCTTTTAAAATTCATCTTTTTGGACCGAAGAACACTGCTTTATGTCTAATGATATTGATAATAATAATTAAAGAGAAACTTGGGTCTATGTGTTTAAAGACACTTTGAATTTTTAATTTTTATTTTGTTTCATATATACTATTTATCATACCACATTATAGTTATACTAATGTTGATGAAATTGACAATGAAGATTTGCCACACGATAATGATAATAATGTTGATGAAACAAAACTAGAATATCATTAGACATTGTCATGTATACTTTTAACTAGACTGTTATTATCAATATCATTTGTTTCATGTATTTTTTTGAAAGATATACTTTTTTTTTCCCGAAAATGTTAATTTTTTTTTTTTTGAAATGATAATTTTCATTATCTTTCTTGTTTCGCATATATATATATACTCCCTCGGTACTTTATTACTTGCTACATTGCTGTTNCGGTACTTTATTACTTGCTACATTGCTTGGTGGAACAAAGCCCAAGAACAGTCATAATCATAGTGGGCCCCTCAGTTTTAAGACATATAGAAGGAAAGAGAGAGAAGTAATTAGGAAAGTCATTTTAGTTAATTTTGGCTCCAAATAAAAGCATATCCCACATGTGAAAATTTGTGTTCCCACCAAATTTTTGGTGGGGAGCCAAAAAATTGCCAAAAATCAAATTAACACCAAAATTTGAAAAAATGAAGAACATACATTTGAGTTGAGGTATAAATACAGTTATTGACAAATGAAGTTTCATTTATTTACCAAAATCCAAAATAGCAGAAAAACCCAAACCTTTGACATTTATACAAAAAAAGTCAGTAAAGAGAAAAAAGTTAAGCAAAAATTCATTTTGGGGGGGGGGGGTAGGAGGGATAGAATTACTCTCAGCTAATTTCATCATCGAGTAAGGTTTTACCTGATTGTTTGACGGTAATTCATCTTTTTTGTTGCTTCATTTGGGAATTCCTTCACACCGTGGCAACATTAAGAGCAAAATGGCCAACACATGCTACAAGAACAATATGGATTCAACAAGATAATGCAAGGCCACATATTGCAGCTGATGACAGTGACTTTTTGGAAGAGGCAAAGAAAGATGGGTTTGATATTAGATTGATTAACCAACCTGCTCAAAGTCCAGACTTGAACATACTTGACCTTGGTTTTTTTAGGGCAATTGAAGCTATAAAAGAACAAATGTCATACAAAGATGAGAAGAAGCTGATTAAAGCAGTTGAAGATGCGTACTACAACTATGATCCAATTAAGCTGAATTACATATTTTTAACATTGCAAAGTTGCATGATTGAAATTTTGAAGTGCAAGGGTCAAAACAACTACAAGCTGACTCATATGAACAAAGTTGCATTAGACAAACAAGGCTTGCTTCCAGTTCAGTTACAAACAGAGAAGGCCCTAGTTGATGAATGCCTATGGTGGTTGGAGCATGGTAATGTTGATGGGTATGTGAACGACGAAGAAGACCCACAAACAGACTCAGATGCTGATGTTGAAGATTATGAAGAGGCTGAAGATGAAATAGCAGAAGAAGACATTTAAAATGTAAGTAACTCAACCATTTTGTACATGAATAGGTTAGAGTTTTGTATGCATTTACTTTTGGCAAGTGCTTATTTTGTAAAGGAATATGGGACAATGTAAGTATAATGTAGGATACAAGCACTTGATAGAACAGAAATCACCCTTTTTTATGTATGGGTGATGAAGTATAGGATGGACAAAGTTGAAAATTAAGTAAAGGATTATGAAAAAGTTTTTTGAGGTAATGTGAATTCAACTCTCAGTAACTTATCATCATTGAGTTGTTATGGTCATTCAGGCAAATTACACATTGCCTCAACATACAACTGATGAACAGTTGGTGTGGCATATGAATATGTGCAATATGATGACCAAGGTTGGAGTGAATCACCACAACAAGTTCATCAGAACAGTTCACCATATGTTAAAGGCCACGACATCACAAAATCGATTAATCCTTACAATATTCAATTGAACGCCTCCAAAACCAACTGAAAACAGTTGGGGTGGCTGTTCAATTGAACATTAAGGCAAGACGGTCAACTTGTTGCATATAGACTCCAACCCTTTAATTTAATTCACAGCAACATGTTTTCGCAATCGGGACAATGTGATTCATACCAAACTTCCAAAGAACATAAACCAAGGTTGGGAAAAATTCATTAAGGCAAATGTAGCAAGTAATAAAGTACCGAGGAGTCATTGGAGGCCAAATAATAAAGTACAGAATGGTAGCAATAATCACAGTAGAACACAAGCTGATCAGGCTCACACAATAACCATTTCAACACAACATCATTGCAAAATGAAACTCAGTAATCACAGCATGAATACAAAACACAGCAATATAATCAAAACATTCACAATAATCACAAAACAACAATGAACGCGTTGTGCCCAAAATATTCAGAATAATCACAAACACAAAGTGGTAGCAAAATCAATATTCATACCAAAATATTCAAAATATTCAGAATAATCAAAAAACAATAGTGATATGAAATTTCAGTAATCACAGGCATGTCTTCAAAATATTCAGAATAATCACAAATCCAAAATGTTATAAAAATCAATAGTCATACCAAAATAATCAAAATATTCAGAATAATAAAAAACGGAAGTGATACGAAATTTCAGTAATGAAAGCTATGTGTTCAAAATATTCAGAATAATCACAAAACGCAAGCCATAGTAAAATCAAACTTATGAGTCAGAGCATAATCAGAATTACAAACACAAAACCAAAGTACTACCAAAATAATCACAATGACATGCATAGCAAAATATAAACAATCACGAAATCAGGATCACTCAAATCACAGTATCAACACTCAGTCAAGGAACATAAAACGGAGAATTAGGATCATCTCTGTTGTGGAAGAAGTGAGGATTCTCCATTTTAAATTGAGCCCAATTATCAGGCTCTTGCGTTTCATCGGAGTCGTAGTCGAGTAATTTTGGGGATGAAGGTCTCCCAAAATCAAGACGGCTTCTCCTTGTGTTACATATTCCATTGACTGAAAAATCAGGAGGAGTGTATCCGGGACGGTCAGGAGTGTCCTCCACCACTAGATCGGGGGTTTCATGACAAAAAACATGGGGTTTTGGTGTGTTTGGGGTTGTGGACGACGGCGAGGAAGAAGAAGGGGGGGGGCTGTTTGTTGTCGTTTGTTTTTTGTGATGGGTTTTTCGGCTGAAAATCAGGGGAATGGGGTTGAGATGGTTGGTGATACCTTCTCAAAGTTTCCCACAAAGCTTCCAACTCACTTTCCGGCACCTCAGTTTCAACATAAGAAGAGTAACCAGCAAACCAATGGCTAAATGACTCTTCTGGAGATGGATCCATCAACAAAAATGAAACACACAAACACGTTTAAAGAACAGAGGAAGTTACGAAACAAACAGTTGCAGAACAAATGAAAATGGGGTTTTTTAAAAACAGCAACAACAATGCACAAAATTAACACCAAAATGTAGACAAAAATGAAGTGATTATTAAAATGCAATTTTTAGAAGCAAATAAGTTAAAACTTGAGCAAGATCTAACAAAGAAGCAGGTTGAAGATGAAAGAGGCGAAAAAGAGAGGAATATCAGAAGGTACAAAGTGACGGCAGTAGAGAGAGAAGTGGAGAGGAAATAAAAAACGGAGGGAGAGGTTAGGTTAGAGAATTAGGGTAAATGTAGGGTTAAATAACCCTAATTCAGTCATGTGAGGGTAAATTAGTAAATACGTTGTGAGACCCACTTGTAATTTAGTAAAATCATTGTGGGACCCACTTGCCATATATAGTAATGTAGCAAGTAATTTGGGATTTCCGTTTAAGGCAAATGTAGCAAGTAAAAAAAGACGGAGGGAGTATTTAATATGTTATTTTCATGCAAATATATTATGAAATTACCATTCACGAAATGAAACAAAAAATATAACTGGATTACCATTTACATATGAAACTACCACATATGAAAATGTATTATTAAATATTGTTTAATAATTTATAAACTACCATTAACGATTTTTTTTTTGTTTCATAATTTATTAGTGGATTTATATTAATAATATTACTATGCCATTATTAATCCATAATTAAAATCATTAATTCATACTAGAAACATTCAATTAGTCCACTTCAATTTAGCTCCAATCAGTTCAATTCAGTTGTTTTCAGTAATTGTAACAATACCAGAGGATTGTGGGCATTAAGGGTGCTACATTCGGGTTGGCTATGCATGTTCGGGTTGACCTAGTTGGGTTCGGGGCATTTCAATTCAAGTTAGTCCTGGAAGGTTTGTTCCCTTAATTCAATTCAAGTCATCTCAGAAACAGGCTAAAACAGCTTGCTCTTAATTACGAGCAATTCAATCCAAGGTCAGACAATTATGGTCAGATCCAAACCAGTTCAATCAAAAACAAATTGAAGAAAATCAACCGATGAAGAATCCACATTTTCAATGGGTTATAATCGGGTTTATTCTATATTCTTGACAAATGTCAAAACTTTCTTATTTTGAATGAAGGCTAAAAATTAAGTAACGTTACTTGTTATCAAGTTGATTAAACCTGCCCAAAAATATAGACTGATAGTCTCCAAACGCCCGTTAAGAAATGCATCTCATATTAGTGCTCTTGAACATCATTGTTCAAATTTAAGCTGTTTACATATATCTAGAATTTTGGCTTGGGCAACGCCCCGAGCCAACTGCAATATCAAATATGCTTTTGTTTGTTTGGTGCGAAATTAGATTGCATGGATTGTAATGTGATAAATTGTTAAATAAGAAAGAAAAGCAACTACGAAGGACCTGGGATAAAAATAACAATATTGTCATATGTTTTGGTGCAAGTGAATAACGATACAAATTAAAAGCTCATACCATATGATTGCAAGACTTTATTATCTATTACTTTGAAACATTAATAAAATTTATTATGGAATGGTGGTTAAGCTTTTACATTTTGTTTCAAATTTCATGTGTTCAATTCCTAGTAGCTACACACATGGTTTGTATTTTTCAATTGAGAAGATAATCTTGTGCATTAGACTCTTGTAAAGAGTGACATGTGTCACATTCATAGGTGAGCGCCACATGGCATAGTTTTGTTGGCAACAACACCTTTTAATATATTGTATGATGATTGTTATATAGTATCAATCATTGTCCAAGGTTGAAAGTTTCCACATGCATGTATGATGATATTAATTCAAATATATAATGTATCATGTTAATCAATTTTCAAAGAAAATCATTAAATTACAAATTTAAATTAAGATGAAATAACATTTTATTTTTACATCTAATAATATATTGGATTTAATGAAATATGAGAAGAAAAGGAATAATATTAACAATTTTTTCACTAGGTACCTTTGTTGTTTAAAAAATGACTGGATACCCTTGAGGTTTATAATTATTGTACAAAATACCTTTGGTGATTAATCCTGTTAGTGAGACATTAGTTATTATAAATTTTATACACCACACAAACCAGCAGTTGGAATGTTCATGGTACCCTTTATTGAAAGATTATGTTTTAAATAGGTGACATTAATAAACCAAGTGACCTTTGAGGTAATGGTAAGTCTTTAAGACAACTTCCAACAATTATTTTTTGACATTATGATGTCATGAGGTTTAATGTATTGTCCATACATTTTCAACTAAGGGTACCGGCCATACACATTACATATTAACTTCAAGCGGATATGGTGCATAAAATTTATAACAACTAACGTCCCTTTAACATCGTGAGTTACCAAGGATGTTTTGTGAGATAATTCAAAATCTTAGGGATACCCTGTGCATTTTTGAAACAGCATGAGTAAGTGGTGCATTTTGAAATACCTCAAGGTACATGGTGAAAAAACTATAATATTAACTATGGAATTGCCGCTTGACTGATGATCCCATTGATTACATGCATGGCCTTATATATACGCAATATATGGTACAAAATAGCCTAATAACTTAACAATATATGTGACGAATCTATCTTCTAATTTAGTAAACTTTATCTTATGATATGACAACGATATATGGAGAATATATCTCTAGTACTTCCCCACAAGTGGGAAGTGAGTGTAGCTGATGGAATTACTTGGGTTTTAGACTTGTAGCCGATTTGAAACTTGACGATGACATTTTTAGATAAAAACCTGTTAGGAGTGAAAGGAAAATCGAATGTGAAAGAACCCTTTTAGGTTGAAAAACTTGTTAGGATGGGGAACGATTGAATTGAAAATACCTTTCAGGTTAAAACTTGTTCGGATTAGGGATAACTGTTATAAGCGATGTCAAACCGTATAATATCAATGGCCAGTAGAAAACCATACACATCATTTAAATATGTGTTGCATTGGAGGAACGACGACGTTGACAATTCCATATGCCAAAAAACATAGCTTTTGTTACTGCTCCCAAGACGAATCTCGACACTCTTGATTAATATCCAACTTCTGGGATAGAAATACGGAGGTATATAGGACTTTTCTAGGAAATATAAGTATAAATAATTGTGGTAGTGTTGGTGCAGGAACTTTTTCTTTGTTGGAAGATGGACAATTGGCCAAGGTTACTTGAGGGTGGAAAATTTGTGAAACGTGGAGATTTGTTAAACACTTCAATATATATTGATCATAATGAACTATGAAAAAAGAAATTCACATAGCAAAAGGGAAAAATTTTATGCTAATCCGACTAGTGGATAGAAATTAATACTCAAACCCACCGGTGGGAGGAAGTTTTTTCTTGAGGAAATTCAAAATCTAACCCGTCCTTGATACCCTGATGAAATATTAGAAGAAGAGGAATAAAATTCATTATAGAATTGCTTGAATTGATTATCACGTCGATTACATGTAAGACCTTATATATAGGCAATATATGATAGAGAATAGCCTAACAACTTAGAAATAGATGTGACGAATCTAATCTTCTAATTTAGTAAACTTTATCTTGTGATGTGGCGACGATATTTGGAAAATATATCTCCAATAAGATAATTTCAGTTTACTACTTTCAATTTAGTGCAAGCCGGGTAAGGTCAATTGATCAAACAAATTGGTCCATACAATTCAGTGCACTTTGATACGCTTAGATTTTGCATAGGTCAAATTCATCTTGAGTCATTTTCAATTCAATTCGATTCATTGTTTACCAATCAAAAATAATTTAGGTCACTTTTTGTTTAAGCAATTTTCAATTTACAAGTCGCATTCGGTTCTGATTTTTTCAGTTCCAGTCAAGGTCAATTCTATTAACCCAACTAGTTTCAACCGAAAATTGACAGTGTTATGGGTAGTTTTACTCTTCCACCTCATCTTCCATGCAGACAAAAGACAAGACAATATGTGGACATGTGGAAAGCAACTATTATTCAAATGATTCGAGTGATCAAGAAGGTTAAGCCCATAAACCATGAAATTGTATAGATTAAAGACACTTATCGCATCCTAGGAAGTAAAACAAGGAAAACCTAGTTCCTAGAGCCTATAAATAGGCCACTATGTAGCTCATTTGGGGCATCTAAGAATTCTGACAAAACTTATGTAACAGCAAGTATTTTTCTCTCTACAATTTCTCTCTCTAAGATTGTGTAGACACCTAATTTGTTCTTGGCCAATGGCCAATGATTAAAGTATACTATGTCGCAATAGGTCACCTTAGGGCATAATTACCCTAAGATACCAAAATGATTTTTGACGTCTTCTCACTATTTTGATCATATCCCCTAAACTACACATGGATTGACTTGACTCTTGTTGCGTTAGAAAGTACATTCAAAGAGATTTCCAATGGTAGGTCATAAGCCCCGTGAAACGAACATCCTGTATGAAAAGTTATAAAAATTTCAAAATAGTGTTAGCTGTGTACATACTCAGCTCATGTCTATATACGTAACTCTTGCATATTTACCAGCATAGATATGGCTAATATTTTTTCTTGGGGAGAAATACACTAAGAAATCTGCATATATATGCAGCTCCTGGGTATGTACGCAACCCCTGCGTATGTAAGCAACTCCTCCAAGCTTATATATGCTACTCCTCTGAGTGTATGTCCGCTGCTTTTGTGAACATACGCTTATATCTCCCCTTCAGCTATAAATACAGGTCTGTATTCCCACAAATTCGTTCAATCAACCATTCACAACTTTCAATCATTCCTTCAATCAATCACCCATCACTTGGTACTCTTTATTCTCTCTCCCTCAAAGCACTTTTTTAAACCTTCCAAAATGCAAATACTTTTTCTCAAACACAACGATAAATACAAAAAAACACTTTTTTCCATACTTTTGGTTTTGGGATAATGATAAGACGGTTGTTTTGACCACCGCACGCAAGATATTTCAAAATGAGGTTGACATCAACCACATCAGCATCTTAAATCATCTTTTGAGTTTATTTCTTTTTCATTCTCAGATACTTGACCATGTTTTCATGAAATCTTAACTAGTAATTGATTGAATCTAATTAAAATCAACCATAGGAACTATAAACATTAATTAGGTTGTTTCAGTGAGTTTGTACTTTATTTGTTTTATTACTCTAATCACCTTAATTCATATTTAACTAAAAGATCGGAAAACCATGTTCTCACTTAAAGTAAAGATAAATTCTTGGACAACTGGCTAGGAACCGATTAATATTGACTAATCCTAAAGTGTTAATCCAAAATCATGTAATGGGAAAATATGTGTGCTTCTAGGAATTTAATTGAAAATATGGTTGTTATAGTTCAATATTATAATCATGAAATTGCAAAAAGAGACCAAGTAGAGGCGGCTATACGCGGGGGCATATTGTGACCCACTTTGTCCTTACCCTCATCCCCGAATCCATGAACTAGTGTCCTACTTAACCTTGGAGTCAATTTGCCTTCCGGCTAGACACATGGGGTTCCATGAGCTCCCTAAAAGAGCATAGTGAGGACTTCTCTATTTGGGTTTTCGGGTTTCTATACTCTACCATAAGCCAAGCATACTCAACCTATGCAAAAACACATTCGATGTCCGTAAAAAATTAAAGAAGCGTAGGCCCCATCATGAAAGCCCTGGGTCCAACTTTCGATGACTTCACTATGGATATATCTCTAAGGTAAGGAAGAGTGGATTGAACTTGAAAAGTCTCGCAATTTCATCATTATAATATTGAACATGTTTTCTAGGCATAATGCATGCGTTACCCATGTGGGGGTATTCTCTTAAGGATACACGTCTCATAAAGTGTTTTCTACACTTAAGAATACCTCGTGGGGATTCTTTTAAGGATGGTTAAGTGAATAGTTTAGGACTGTTCCTTAATTGAAATCCATCCTAACCGTGACGCATAACCACATGACCTATGTGACTCATAAGGGTTGTCACAGTTGGATAACTGCTAAGCCGTGGTGTGTATAGTTGGACACACCCTAGTTATGGTACCTCTTGGATAACTCAAGCCTTACCTATAGTTACCTCTTAGAAATTTGGCTAGGTGTGGACTTGACCTCATGCTAAGTGTAACTATATGCCTACTTGTATGTTATGTGATTATCTTAGGCTCTATCTTTGCATAAATCTTCAAACACATTAGAGTAGAGAGTCTCATTTAGATCATGGACATTCTTTAATATTCAAACAAAATAGTTTTGATCATGCATATAACACATGTAGACACCTACATTTTTCCACACCTAAAGGTCGATGATTAACATGTACCACGTCGCAATAGGTCCAACTTATGAAGTTTATTGCTTGAAATGAATACCCTATGTGTCAAAAGTCATTCGTTCACCTATATGGATCCCAGTCCACTATCTAATCAGCGGAGGTCTCGCTTCTCGATCAATGAGTCAGGGTGAAGTACCCTGGTGGCCTGGTGGGTGTCTGGGGAGCAATGCCCCTATATGTTTTGGAACCCAAATCCAGAGCCAAAATATGCCCGAGTTAGACGATGAAAATTTTTGAAGGCCAAGATGGGCTAAAGATAGTGTTCATTATTTTCAAGTATTTTATTTTAATATAGTTTTGTTTTATTTTATTTTACTTTATAGCCAAAATTATGAAAAACTACCTATAATATGGCCAATTTTGTGTGCAACTACCTATTAAAAAACTTAGTTACTAAAATACCTGTTATATCAGTTCCGTTAGGGTAACACTATCTTTTATCAGAACTCTGACTACTTTCAAGTATTGGGGCCCAAAATTATGAAATTTCACCAATTTTAGTAAGGGAATTTACTAATTTGCCCCTTCAATGTACACCTTCAACTCACAACAATGGCATGATTTCCACCCACAATTCCATTTTTTATCTTGATCTTCACCACCATTATCGGCGTTTCATTAGCTTCATCTCATCCATAATACTAATCCAAATTTCCCGAAAATTATATTTTCCTATTCAACTTGCTTTATCTTTTCTTCTCAACCATTGTCGTCACTATCAAGCTTACATTTACAAGTCAACTTTTGTTTTTTCTTCTTATTACAATTTAATCCATTCAATTATGGGTTTATTGTTTGATTGAAATATTTAAGCAAAAGTGGAATTAGAAATCATAGGCCTACAAATAATTACAATGTCATATTGTAGATTTAAAAATTGGGGTTTTGTTACAAAATAGAGAAAATGAATAATAAAAGAAGGAAATTAGTAGATAATATATAATCTCATTCTCACTCTATTCCATGGGCCAATATTACATATTTATACACTTGATCATAACTATGCTAGTAACTTCTCCAAGAATTTTGAAGAGGCACCATAATGTCTTGAGAGTTATATAGGAGTTAAGACACAAGGAAGTTACAAGAGAATGTGCAATAACAGAAGATGTTACTAGAGAAGAGTAAATACTATGGGGATGAAAAAGGAGTAGTTACACAAGGGGATAATGGGGGGACAGGCATAATAATGTTGCATAACACTCCCCTTTGGATGTCCATTATTGAAAAGTATGCCTCGATAAAACCTTACTAGGAAAAACCTGTGGGACAAAAACCTAGTAGAGGAAAAAGAGTACATCATTTTTGTTCGTAATATGCTTTAGGATATTGCCTTGTTAAAAAAACCTCACCAGGAAAAACCCAATTTGGGACAAAACCATGGTCAAGGAAAAAATAGTGTAACGCATATTTTCTCCTCCTGATTAATGAATAACTTGAGATCTTTCAAAATTAATGTGCAGCTTCGCATTTGTAGTAGAATAACTTCCAATTCTTTGACAATTGGATTTCAACCTTCAATATGAGTCATCTTCATTTCTTCATATTGTTTAAAATAGTACATATGTTGGTTTTACCGTTACTTATATTTGTTTCAAGTTGCCATCAGCCCATAACCATTATAATTATGTCTTCTTTTGGAAGCCATACGAAATAACTATTGATATTCAAATATTAATCACAATTGATATGATTTATGACAACTTGTGATATTATAAAAAGGTTATGCAATAATCTTATATAAATTAAAAACAACATTTAAGTAATTATATTCTTTGCTTATGGTTCTTCTGGAACATGAGAGAATTATTCTTACCGCAAATTAATGTAAAAGTTCTTCAGATCAATGAATTCAAAACTGATTATCTCTCATATATTCAAACTTTAGGCCGAGCATTGATAATTTAGTCATCAATATTCTTTGAGAGTTTGATAACAAGTCAACTTTGTAACATACAAAACATAGAACTTGAAGAGCTAGATAATTGAATTAATTCTATTTAAGTTCTTCTAGAACAATTTTTTACGCATGATACATAACATGCCCGTTTTCATATGTATAATTTCATCACTAATCTATCCTCATTGCAGTATAAATTTCTTCCTGTAATTTTTCATACTGTTGAAACCACAAATTATTATACTATGGAAAAAATATCACTTACATCATAATTAATTTATAGAATTAGTGCATGTAATATGATCAGATAAATGTAGCTTTATACTAATAAGATTTTGAACATAAAACATATGTAAATGAATGATGCATTTAACTACTGATATGTGCGGTTTTTATAGTGTTTTTCCCCTTGTTTCGAGTCAATTTCATGCCTAGTGGTTGTTAATCTGGCTTTATTTTAGCTCATTTGGTGTTCTTTAGCTAATTTGAAGTGTTTCGCCAAGTTTGATTGATTTCCGGCAATTTTAGAGCTTTTTAGTTGATTTTTGTCATTTGCGGTTGTTATGCTCGGTTTTGGTGTGTTTTGTAATTTCAGGCACGAAAACCAAGTCAATATTTCTCGACTAAGGCCCTTTGTACGGTTTAAGCTTTTTAGAACTAATAGGGTTCAATTGCTTCCCTGAGGATTCGATCCTTACTTCCCTAGCTACATTAGTTAGTGCTGTTTGGTTTACTTTTGATAGGTGTGCGATAGCCTCATCAACTACTATCTACACATCTAATGAATAATGCTTTTACCTATGACTCCAACATGCACATAAACTTAGGACTAAAAAAATGCAAGACACTATACACTTGCGGATTTTGGAAATCCATTTCTTCCTTATGATAAAATTTAATCGTTATCATTATTCACATTTCGTTGGACTTCAGGTCCATGATAATCTTTGATCATTATATATATGTCGACATCCAATGGAAATTAATTTTTAGATCCCTTATTCTCAAGCCCACTCTTTTTGCATATGCATATAATTCATTGGTTCCATCATATACCGGCATCATCATATTCTAACTTCAAGATGTAATTTGCATGCTATTTTACAACGATATCCGACTACATTTCCCATTTATACTATTATAACTTTAAAAAGCTTATATCATAGGCCATCTGTTCTAATTCAGATATCTATACCACTTTTGGGGTATGCATTATGGTAATAATATATCATTACACTTTTAAAAGTGTCAACTGCACTATCTTGCTACATATCACATCTTTATTTTGGAACCGATCATACAACGTAACCTACACTTCAAGTGTAGTTATTCTATTATATTCGACAAGATTTATCTCAATGCATACACATAATATAACCAAAATGTATCCTCAACACTTTCCATCATGTGTCATAATCGGATACAAATCAAATCATAGATGTGCAACATCTCTTTTTCATATATGGGCAATAGTTGGCACATAACCTCTCAAATAACCATTATTATAGGGATTTTATGATAAGAAATTTTATAATTTTGCCAACTTATCCTAATTCTTCTCCCTCTAAGTTGGTAAAATTTTTCAAATATCAGCGCATCAAATTCTTAATCAACTCAGTATATAATTTAATGTGCAAAAATATATCAACCAATAGAAGAGTTTTCAACAAATTTCATCATTTAGAAGAGTTATATTCAAAAACCTATCTGTCTCTTCTGGAGAACAATTTCAATGAAAATTATTTCTTCTCTAACTTATGATGTAAATCGGACATGTATCTATTAATCCGTCATAATGTTTTCTCCTCTGGAGATTAGTAACAATGGAGAGACGGGTATTGTGCAATTATCTTTCTTCTTTGGTTATTTCTTGTGTGGTGCCATTAAATAGCCCCAATCAAAAGGATTGTCATGTAAATATAGATAATTTGCATGAATGTAACTTTATTCAATGGTGATCTTCTGGTTTGCCAACAACTTCGATAGTGAGTTTTTACATGGTCAAAATTACACCAATACCATTTGGTGATCTTTTAGTCACATAATATTGAACAACATATAAGCTAGTTTGGTGATTTTATTGTCACCCATTACATATTTACATCCAAAGCTGTTCAAAACTAACTTAATATTTTGTTGAAATATTCTTCAAAACAAAATATCAAAATTCACAATCCAAATATATTGTTAATCTCAAAGTTATATCTTGTCATTCAATTCATTTCATAAATTTATCATGAGAGAGCATCAGCACGTTATTTCATATCAATTGAAACTTCGGGTTTCCATAACGAATAATTATAAAACCCGGATGGCCTAATTTAATCATCACATCCAATCACCTTTTTAAGTTTTGGTAAGTTATCAAATACTAGTGATCACCTTATTATACATACTTCATGCATGGCCATGAATATTAATATGATGTGATATAAGAGCACTAATATGTCTTTTCTCCTATACATGACAAGACTAATAATTTATCCAATAAACATTCATACTCTATCTATTGGAGCATTGATTATCATGATACATGTTATTCGTGTTGGAAATTTTATAATCTTCTGGAGTATGTTGTATATTCTTGGTACATATCAATTTTACTAAACATAAATATATTCTTCTGAAATTATAGCTAACTTTCTATACTATTCAACATTGCTTCAAGTGTGCTCTATATTCATTAGCAACTCACGTTGTCCTTTTGGGACATTAATTTTATGACATTTATTCATATTCATCTTCATGATGGTATCATTCTATATATTTAATTATTAAGTGGCCACCTTCAAATAAATCATTATATGTACCAAATTGACCATCAATTTATTTCATAATTGATGGAATAATAATATTATCTCCCCCTAATCCTTGTGTAAGGGGGCATGGAATTAATCCAACAACCTTTAATTGTCATATACATTTTAAGCAATAATTTATTTTGGCAACGACATGTTTCAAGTAAATTATTCTTACAAAACTCTAATTTTTTCTCTTGCTCTAATATTCAATTTTATATTGAAAATCCTCAACAGCATGGGAAAAATGGATACATATTCCTATTTTCAATTGAGTTTCTCACAATCTCATTCTTTGTTTATTAGCCCATAATATTAATTCTTGCTGAAACTTAATTTTATATGTATTCATGTTTGCAATACCTATGAAACTTACATGAATTATAATCAATAACCTATCATCATCAAACATTTTTTGTTATCCTTGATTTTCATGATACAATTTTTCAATCACTTCTGGAAATGACTATACCGTTCTAATTAGTTGCATCAAGAGATTGGCATTTATAATATCTATTCTCCCAAAAAGGAGTATCTCAACTATTCAAAACAAATCATATGCATATCATTTTTCGTGACAATAAATGTAAGATTTATAAAATTTATTATTTCTTTTCAGACAATGTGGAGTATCTAGACATCATACTAGAGAAACTATTAGACATTTCTTTTTCATATATATGTATTCAGGTTCATGAGTATAAGAATTTCATGTAGGACGTAAATAATGCCATATATAATTTAAATCAATTCATGTACATACCAATCAATATATTCATACAAAGAATGTGACAATATGTAAATATCACATGATCATCATAAGGTCAATTATAATACATATATATTAACATAATATAAATCTACTAATTTGAAACTTGAAAAAGGCATGAAAACTATAGTGTGTAAAAATATTTTGCAAATTTCTAACAATAAAACACTTACTTATTTATATATAATACACCCAATGACATGATCAACCACGAAAACATGATTAAGTTGAGGTCTTATCTAAGCGTTAAACTCATATCGACATAATTAATGTGACAATCCACAAGCAAGATTGCCTTAAAACAGGTGAAACCATAGCATAACATACAATCCACTCAATTTTATTTTTTTTTGTTACCAATAATACCTCTATTTGTTTCTATATATCTTTTTTTTTCTTTCCAAAATCTATTGTGAGCCATTATAATAAAAAATAGTAGGGAGTCACCTTTGAAGTTCAAAAGTCACACTCAACACACGATTAACTACCATAAATTCGTCTCCCAAAACACTGAATCATACATTCAAACTTACAATCCTTACTTCCACAATCCACATACTTAATTACTCACATCCAAAACAATAAATTATGGAGTAACAATCTCAACTATGTCAGTAAAATAGATTAGGTATGTTGGAAAAGGAAGAAGGATCAAAAGAAGCTAATGATAATAAGGAGATTAAGGAAAAACACCACATACCAATCAAGAGTGTGCAAAAGTAGTAATTAAACTACGTAGGAAATAAATAAATAAATGGAATTTGTATCATATCATTGTTCATGAACATAATCCATAAAGTGACAACATACCATACTACCACACATAAATCACATAGCTTAATAAGCCATATATAATTCACAAAATAATGTGTTAAAGATTAAACTATAATTTAATTCCCAATAATAACTTATCAAAAGCAAAAATTAAAAATTCACATGTTAAGACATGAGACGAATATGATCAACAAATGCTTTTACAACAGTATACAATTGGCAAATAATCACATGATATATAAATTGTATAATATGATCCATATTTCATATCGTGATATTTTTTCATAGCTTATTAAATGATATTTTATTCATCATATTGTGTGTACTTCATCATAGCTACATAAGAGATATATAGGACATAAGACATAAGACTTGAGATATTCATATGATTATACAATTGGCAATAATTAATTGGAATACACTTATGCATGCATGATAGGCTCATAATAGATCAATTCTTCAACACATATGCTCATATATATAGAATAATCAATTAGTAACTAGTAGTAATCGACCTCATACAGTAATACACATAGCGAGGATAAAGTAATAAGCAAATTATTTGCAATTTGACATACATTTAGGTAATTGGAAAATAAAATTTTGTCCATATATTATCAATCTAACAAAAAAACATTCAAAACTCTATAATTTGATAAATCAATAAATCATATACGTAACTCAAATGCAGTGTATATATAAATTGATTGATGCAGCCTAATAACCCATTAGCCCTTACTAGAGATTGGAGCTAATAACGTGTTATAAAATAGAGAAAATGAACAATAAAAGAAGGAAATTAGTAGATAATATATAATCTCATTCTCACTCTATTCCATGAGCCAATATTACATATTTATACACTTGATCATAACTATGCTAGTAACTTCTCCAAGAATATTGAAGAGACACCACAATGTCTTGAGATTTATATAGGAGTTAAGACACAAGGAAGTTACAAGAGAATGTGCAATAACACAAGATGTTACTAGAGAAGAGTAAATAATATGGGGATTACAAAGGAGTAGTTACACAGGAGGATAATGGACAGACATAATAATGTTCCACAAGACCATAACAGGTTTCAAATTCTCAATTATGAAACAAATTAAACTGAATATCAAGCCCATACTCCATAAACATCAACATGCCATGTTATTAAACTTGCAATATGGGAGAAAAAGAAACTAAGGATTGGGTTCTATGATGAATGATATTGTGCAACTAAGAAAAATGACCTGTTATTGTATTGAGCAAAATATGTACGAAGTATTTACAAAAATAAAGGTGAAATGAGAATGTGGCAAGGGGAGAGAGATGAAGGGATAGGATTATGCCATTGAAGCAGAAGTTAGAAATTGTTGATAGTAGAAGAACAATGAAAATTTCATGAAATTAGGAGTGAATCATGATGAAGGTAAAACCTGAACAAATGGTGAAGAAAAAAAAATCAAAATAGAGTTTTGGAGAAATCAAGCCATAGGGGTGAAATTAAGTTGTAGATTAAAGGGGAAACTTAGTCGCTTCAAAACTAAACTGTTTAAAATATACAGTTTGGCCCTAATACCTGAAGTTCGGAAAAAAAAATCCGATCAAAGGTAGTGCCACCAAACCGGAATATATATATGTAATAGGTAGCTTAGTAACTATGTTTTTTTAATAGGTAGTTGTTCACAAAATTGGGTATTGATAGCTTGTCGAAAGTGGCTACCAAAGATAAACCATAAAAGCTCACTAGGCTACTAGCAAGGGTAAGTAAGGATCGAATCCCATGAGAGCAAAGTCAGACATTAAAAAGTTTGAGTATAGTTTAAGTTCAGTTGGACATTCCAATGATGGGATAATCTTTACTATCAATAGCATTTAACACGAGACTAAAGAAAATAAAAGGGTCTAAGGTACAAATTCGCCACTTACAACCACTATGAAGGTGTGACTCGTACAATTAGCCAAGTATAGGGGAAAACATCTAGGGGAAGTCATTCTAAGAGCCATGTCTACTTTTCAAGTAGGCATGATGAGTGGAACTATGCACACGACCTATTCTGATGGTGTGAACACTAAACGGCTCATAAGCACAATCACGAAGACTAGTAACGTCTCTTAACCCAAGCACCTATTCTCATGGTACTTGATATAATCGAACAAGGGGATTCCTCACTCAACTTCATCTCTCGATCCTTTGTTGAGGAACCTAGGTACAATATCTATGGTAGCTAGTCATAGAAATGTCAATAAGCATCCCTTAATTTAACTCTAGTCATCCCCAAGCCAAGGCTCTTGCAATAAACACTAAAACATAAACGAGGTGAGGGTTTTACCCAAACCTTAGAGAAAACACTACTCAAGATACATAACTAAAACAATAACAATACTATAAACCATTTTAACAAATTTTAATAAACGACAAGTGGAATTAAGAGCTATTAGAGGAAACTTAACAATGAGGAAAGCTTATATAAATGAAGGAAAGCATAAATTAAAGAGAGTAAGAGCTAGATAGAAAACATTACTAGAAGCTTTATTTCCAATAACTTTGAAGAACTAGTAACCACTACAAATTTGATGTTGAAGAACTTGAAGTACAACAATGGTGAAAACCAAAATAAACTAAAGAAGATAATGAAATTTAACTACTCACTTTGATGTAAATAAAACATAGGTTAAGCTACTTCTAACCTAATACTACTCTATGATATTTTATATATAAATCTGTCTTTTTCAATAATAATCAAGCCTCCATTATATAGAGAAAGAAATGGAAGCAAGTGGGCAAGTTGAAGAAGCAAAGTTGAGCTATGCTGGAACAGGGGGTTGCGGTCGCACACAAACAACCATGCGGATACAACACAAAAGACTGCACAACCCGCCATACTAAAAAAGGGCATAACTCGGTTGATACTCGTCGAAATTGTGCAAATATTTCATTTCGAAGCTTGCAAGACTTACTATAACTTCCAATCAATAGCATGCTGTAGACACCTAAATTTGGTCCCACCTAACTGCTGAAGTTTATCATGTACCACCTCGCTACAAGTCCAATTGATTGCTTGAAAAACGCCTAGTTTTGTGTCGCAAGCTAGTCCTTCACCTATTTGGTCCCCATTCCAAAACATATACGCGGGTCTCGCTGCCTGATCAGCGAGTCAGGGTCCAGGGGTGAAACGTCTTGGTTACGGGGTTAAGGGGAAACTCCCCCGAACTTTTTGAGAACCAAAAAAACATTGCCAGAATAACCGATGATGAGTTATGACGGTTGAAATACGCTTAAATTAATTTTCTTAAATTTCATTTCTATTTTTATACTTCATTTTCTCATTTTCATTTTCACTTCACCTCATTTTAGAAAATAAAATAAAAAGCGCATAAATGTGACCAGTTCTAGCGAACCTTGTAGACAGGTTTGTTCGGTTTATGGCAATTCTAGGTGATGGAAGTGTATAAATGGTGTTATGGAAGCATATTTCGTATATCTTCATAATATTTCGAAATAATTCGGTTTATGGAAGAAAATATATGAAATATGGAAGCATCGGAGATATTCCGCGTGAAAATGGAACTTCAGGGTGTTGAGTGCCATAGCGCAGGGGGAGCGTCCGGGCTCCCAGGCGCCCAAGGGCCCTGCAACACAGCGCTCAGTGGGCGCCCTGGCGCTCGCTTTGAGTGTCCTGGCGCTCATTGGGCGTCCTAGAGCTCGCTTTCGGGCGTCCTAGCGCTCCTCCAGCGCCCTGTCACTCGCTTACTTCACTTCCAACCCTATAAATACCCCCCTCCTTAGACCTTCATTCATCAACTACACATCATCCCATTCACTTCTTCTCTCACACACTCTCTCTCTACTTCGTCACTTTCTCTCTCTACAACTCCCCTCGATTTTCGTGCCTTCTTTTGGAAATTGTGCCTTCTACATAACTTATAAAACATTTTATTATTTTTATTATTATCATTATTAATCAAATTTCTTCAAGCATTGAATCTAAAGAAGTTGTCGACAATTGCACGAAAGGTACTTCGGATGAGGCCAGCAATATCGAGATCATCAAATTGAGTTCTTTAATGAGTTAGTTTACATGATTATGTGATTTGAAGGCTTTATTAGATAGTTGACATGTCTTTAATTCATATTCATGTAATATTGATTAATTGATGGCTCGACATTAAAATAAAATCAATCTTAAGTAGAAACGCTGCTTAGGTTTTATGTGATCCATGTTGAATGTTTTAATGCTTTTAATCACGTAGAATCCATGTTTAGCTTAAATGACCTAAAGGCATGGTTTCCACTAATCAAAGCCCCGGGTCCACAGTTTGGCAACTTCACTGGGATATTCCTTTATTTTTAAAGGAGAGTGGATGAAACCCGAAACATCTCATAATTTCATAATATCGAATACTATTTGCTAGGGATAATGCATGCAGTTCCCATGTGATGGTATTGCTTTAGTATACCCGTCATTTAAAGTATGTTCTATAGTTGAGACACCCCCGGGGGACTGATGTTAAGGATGGTTAGGTGACCTACCTAGGCCGTTTCTTAATTGAAGTCCATCCCAACCGTGACGAGTGAATCATATGCCCTATGTGATTCATAATGGATGTCCCACTTGAATCACCACTAAGTTGTTTTATGGATAGTTGGACACACCGTAGTCATGGTAACCTCTTGGACACCCTAAGACTTACTTCTAGTCACCTCTTAGAACCTTGGCTAGGTACCTAGTTGACCTCATGTTAGGCGTGACTTTGTGCTAATTTTCCTTCAATGTGTATTTATGATTAACTTGGGCTCTAGGTTTGCATGAACCTTTAAAAACATTAGAATAGTGAGTCTCATATAGAACATGGTTGCTCCTTTCACCAGTGGAAAAGTTGTATAGGTTACGGGCCAAAATAGACTTTAGGTTACGGTTTTGTTTGTAAGCTTTACTGTGTTGCATATAAGTTTAGGTTACTGGCGGTGAGCGTAACCTAAACCTGACTTTTGGCTACGGGCATCAAAATGATCGTAATCTAAAGTCCTATTTTAGGTAACGCATATGGTCTTGCCAGTAACCTATACATTGTGTAGCTTATTTACATATTAATCTTTTTAAGTAACGTTCAATAGATTGGCCAGTTACTTATAAGATGTATTAATTATTGTAATATATTTTAAATAATGCTTGTACCTGCAATGGCGACACTGCTAAATCCCTATACCATTGCATACTATTAAATCCACATAATAACCGGTAAATTTCATCTCAACACATCCACTATCAAACTTAATAATAAATTCCATGAACGTCTACCAAAGTACTCCTTTTTTTTTTAATCAACGAACACATACCATTAATATTGAAATTAACTAATACATTAATTTAGTACAAGGTGTAGGTGTGTAAGTAGTTGATGTGAAATGTTGAGTATTAGATACCTACCATCTTTAAATGCAAAAGACAAAGAAAACTAACTTATACAAACTTATTTCACCAAATAGTTAGTTCTAAAGAACTTCGCCCATTGTTCTCGAAATTCTTTCATTTATTCTTCATTGTAGGACTCACTTCTTGGCACATAATCCTTCACAAAAATTAAAAAAAAGCAATAATAACTTGATATAAGAGAGAAAATAAATTAATAATGTGAGATACAAGTAAACAAAAACAATAGTGAAGGGATACAACATTTGATGAGTTTTGGTTCATTTTCAGTTTTTGTTTTAAGGATCCCGTAAGCTTACAAACCAAAGCAAAACAAAACACAAATTAAAGGATCATATAACAGCAACCTACAATTGTCGTATATCCTAAGTTATTTATGTTGTTTATTCTTTATGTTGTTCCCTATAATTCATGTTTTGAAACAGAAACAACACACCCGTACCTATAATTCACGTTGTTCCCTATAATGTATTCATTTTGTACATTATATTTCAATTTTTTGAGTAAATGTATACTCTACAAAATTAATTTTTTGAGAAGCAAATCAATTTATGTACCAACCAACAAGGATTACCTGTACAATCTTCAACTACATCACATTGTAACCCAAGGACCACCCGCAATGTGCGCATCTTTCCACTAGTATATATATAAAGAGACCGAGAGAGAGACTAAACCTAAATTCCATAACTTTAAACTAAAATCACCGTTTACTAACCTCTTTTAAGTCACCTTTGCAATATCCATGCCTAACAACTACTTCTTACATGAATTTCATGATGTAGTATCCACAGTCAAGGCCACCTTTTTGTTGAGGGCACTGCATGTTGAAATATTATTTAAGGTTACAATGTATCGATGTTGATGTTGTATATAAAGAAGTCAAAGATCTTGCTTATATATTGAAAAAACTCAATCCATTTATATTCTAACTTCGGCGACATCTTTTGCAGTGTCGGTCCTTTGACGGTTGATTTATAAAACATGTATGCACTTAAATCATTTAAATAATAAAAATTAAAAATATTATATATATACATATACATAAGAATGTAAGCATAACACACTTTCACTAATATCGAAAAATGTTCATACAACATAACCAACGGAGTAGGTCAGGACCTTCGAGCAAAAGAGGGTCAAACACATATCCCGATCCCAATGGCATGTCTACTACAACAAGAACTCAATGGCCACTACACAGGACATAAAAGTTTGAATTAAAACACAGAGTATTACTTTAATATTACGTTTTAGTTAACGAAATTATTGAGGACTCACCACTGAATGAATGGTACCATAAAAACTTTGGGAATTGGTTTTCCTTTTTCAACTTCACTCATGACAGCATCTTTCACATACTTTTGAACCCCAACAACATTTCGATCGATTTCAGTGCCGGCTATTCGTTGGGGGAACAAAAACTTAAAGTTCTTCATGTCAAAAAGGCTTACGAAATCCTCAATCAAGAACCTGCAACTCAAAAACAAACACATAAATACAAAAACATCAACCTTTGTATAGCATGATGCTTAGTTATTAAGTGAAATAGGGGATGAAATAGCTTAGTCTTACATCATATAAACTTGGATCAAGGAAACATTAGCCTACACTCCTCTGAGGAACCCACCCACATCTTCTTTTGTGACCTAAATTTCTGCCACCCCATCAACAAAGTAATAGGTTTCATTTGATGGAACACAAATCATGTGGATATCCCCACCGACAACCCAATAGGACAGTAATTCACATTCTTCACTAAGATTGTGACTCATTCCCTCACCAATGAAGTTGTCGATTTGAGCACAAGTTGATCCTTGAGACTTAGAACCATAGCTAGAAACATGTTCTTTACATTGTGATGTACCTTTCTTATTGGCCTTTGGTGATGGCTCCACCTTGTTACCACAAAAAATAAGAAAGGTTATATGAGTTAATTGGTGACTAATTGAGTTAGTTTTCATTGGTAGTTAATGACTTAAAAACCGAGTGCCTAAGTGTCACATTGATTGTGTAAATAAGGGAGTACATTTAGTGAGTGAGTGAGTGGGTAAATGACTAACCAAGCGAGTAAGTCAGTGACTGAATGATTTACTGAATGAGTGGTTTAGTTAGTGAATGAGTAATTGAGTGATTAAGTGAGTGAGTGTGAGTGAGTAATTGAATAATTCAATCAGTGAGTTACTATGACAGTAACTGACTAAGTGAGCGCGTCAATGAGAGAGTGAATAAGCGACTGAGTAACTTAGTGAGTGAGTGAGTATGTTAGTGACTGATTTATCGAGGCATTGAACTGACCGGGTGAAAGGTTTATTGAGTGATTGAAGTGACTAAGTGAGTGGTTTATTGAGTGAGTGATTGAGTGACTTACGGAGGGAGCAAGTGAGTGTGCAATTGAGTGACTAAGTGATTGACTTACTGTGAAAGTGAATAACTAAGTGAGTGAGTTACTTTGACAGTGACTAAGCAAGTGAGTGTGTCAGTGAGTGGCTGAGTGACTTAGTGAGTGAGTAAGTAAGTTAGTGACTAAGTGAACGGTTTATTGAGTGATTAAGGTGACTGAGTGAGTGGTTTATTGAGTGGGTGATTGAGTGACTTACTGAGTAAGCAAGTCAGTGCGCAATTGAGTGACTAAGTGATTGAGTTACTATGACTAAGTGAGTGACGATGTGACAATGCTATGTAACTGATTAAGTGAGTAACTGACTGAGTGACTCATCGGGTGAGTGACTGACTATGACAGTGACTGATCGAGTCTTCAGGTGAGTGAGTGAGTGTCTGATTTACTGAGTAAGTAAATTGGTGATTGAGTTAGTGAGTGAGCAAGTGAGTGACTTAGTGAGTGAGAATTTGAAAGTGAATGAATAACCGAGTACGTCATCAGGTGAGTGACTGACTATGACAGTGACTGAGTTACTGCGCGAGTGATGTGTAAACAAATAGGTAAACTTGTTCACAATGGGTTAAGAATGCGAGTAATATTTTTAGATCACAGAAGGAATAATATTTTGGAGTAATCAAGAAAGTCTAGGGGAACTCTCACCCTTAACTTGAGGATATAACAAGGAGGAACTCTCACTCACTTGTTTGGGCGTAGTAGTGTTTAGGGAACTCTCAACCTAGACGACAACTACAAGTTTAGCTTTAGGAACTCTCACTAAAACTACACTCCTTCAAATTTGAGACACTCTCGAATTTGGGCAAATAACTTTAACTTACACAAGTCAAAATTAACAAACAAACTTAAAAGTTTAGGCAATATTCTGATCTGATGTTCATTCATAATTTGCACGCTATTTATAGCCTTAGTACATCATCTACTTGCATCTTTACTTAGCTAAAATAAACAACAATTCAGCGATTGTAAAACTGAAATAAAGGGCAGATTAATTGGCTCATAACCGTCCAAATTAATTCCCAATTACAACTGAATATTTTCCTAATTAAGAGAGCTTAAAATAAGGAAAGAATAATTCAAAATGGCCAGCAATTAACTCCCAAAACGTTGCACAAAACTGTCCAGATTTCTTCCTTCAAAACTGCTCAAATTTGTCATTCAAATATTCCTTGATTTATGCCTTGTAACAGCCACGAATTGACCCCTCATTCAAGCCTCTTTATTCAGCAAATAAACCTGATTTAAACAGCTCATAACTCCCCTTTAAAAGAGTTTAAAAACCTGCTTAAAATTCATCATTCAATCAGCCCTTGATTTACGCTTGTAACTTCTCAAAATTAATTCCCACTTTAAGCTACTTTATTCAACCAATAAATCAGCAGAAAACACCTAAAATAAACCGTCCAAAGAGTTTAAAATGCAGCTTGAAACTCTCCTTGAAACACGCCTCAAAACAGCCATGCATTAATCCTTAAAACGGCTAAAATTTAACTCCCCAATCTGATTGGAATTACTCCATAAAACTGTCCATTTTCACGTGAATAAGGTAGGAATAATTCATGCTAATTATCTCCATCTTCAAAGTAATTGGTTACACTTAGCAAGGTGCACCCACTTGCGGACTTACTCGAACCATGCACATCAAACTCCATAGGAATAACCTCGAATAAGGACTTAGACAAAATTAACTCCCTTGCATGGACTTGGTAACCTGAATTATACGTACCTTGGCCATCTTGGTCAGCGAGTCATCGGGTGAGTGAGTAAGTGACTGATTTATTGAGTATGAAATTTGGTGACTGAGCAAGTGAGTAAACAAGGGTGAACCAAAATAGAATCAGTAAATACTGATTTTCAATATGTGAAATGGTTTTTTGAAATTTGTAAGAATAAAACATAAATCAGAGACCAGCTTCCAGCACAACGTCAAAAGCAATTAAGCATCAATAACAAGGAGTAATCAAATACAGTCTCATGATCTAGAAAACCACCAAAAAAGCATCAAAATGGCAATGCACCTAACTCTAAATGAGCAGAAACAAACTAACACATTAATTTCTCCATTCAATTCAATCGCCGACAATAACTCAAACAAACCTTAATGCCACACTGCATATTTCAGCACAACAACGTACGCGATTGAGCATCACTAAGAAAGTCATCCACCACAGCTCATGATGCACAAATTCATCGAACAAACATCAAAATGTCGGTGCACCTAGCACCAAATCACCAGAATCAAACCAACTAACACATTAATTTCTCTATTCCATTCAATTACCGATAAAAACTCGAATACATCTTAATGTCACACTATCGAAATCAAACTAACTCTCGAATCAATTCCTCCATTCAATTCAATCACAATCAAAAACACATATAAATTTGATAATTCAATCAACTAATAGTCTTCATCTTCAAAAAAAGTCACAACATCTAAAAACTCGTGAAAAATCAAAGATTTCGATCCACAAAATAAAAACAGAAAAAAAAACTTCAAAAAAAAAAAATATATATATATATATATATATATATATATATTACCAACTCAGCAGGCCATTGCACAAAACCTTTTTCTGCTTCACCAACAGTCTTGGTACCATCATACTAGGGTACAGGCAGTGTGACTGATTTGTGCTCATTGTAAACATTATCTATGCTTACCCGATAATGGTTTTGAAGCGTACTAAAGTTATTGATGTAGTAGAAATTCCTAATAAAATGTACATCAAAAAAGAAAGTTGGACCTTGATTACTTGTGGGTCTGGTTCATCGGATTCGGTTCTTTGCTTGTATGTAAGCTTTTACAGAGTCGTATGTAAGGACAAATATTGTTGCACTTTGGCAGCAAATCTATCCTTTAAACTTTCTTGCAGCCTCTCCTCGAACTTTATCTCCCATTAGACATTCACGCTTACTCTAATCTCCTCTAATTCTTCAAGGGAATATCCACATTGCATTGAATTTTTATCTTTTCGATCCACTTTACCAAATGCTTTCTCATGTCCTACACCCACCCCAAGCCTACTAAGAACCTTTACATATCCTCGGTGATCCTTTTTGGTGATCCTCTTCGCCAAATGCCTTGGCTAATGCATTAAAACCATCGTTGTTGTTACTCGAGGAAGCTGCATCTTCTTTTTCTTTTCTCACTTGCTCCCAGTATTCCATCTGCCAAAATTAGGACTATTATTTTCTTACATAATAACACAAAAAATTAGTGGACTATTTCTACAATATACGATTGTATATCACTTACAACTTTCTTCACAACATGAGCTGTTTCGGGCTTGTTCGGATCAACTTCATAGTTCTCGTCTTTTGTTTTCCTCATCTGTGCTAGGCACCATTCAAGTGGCCTAGTGTCTACACTGTCACTTACAACGCTACTACTCACCCCACTGAGGTTGCTTGTTGGAGTGAGCAATTTCTGTCTGTCAATCTATTCTTTTCTGCTCCTTGCATAGGATTTCGGCCCTAATCTATGCCGATGAATGTTAAATGCTACACTTTGTTTGGCCCTTGCACTTTTTGCCTATTCGTATAATAATACAAAAAATTAGTGGACTATTTCTACAATATACGTTTGTATATCACTTACAACTTTCTTCACAACACGAGCTGTTTCGGGCTTGTTCGGATCAACTTCATAGTTCTCGTCTTTTGTTTTCCTCATCTGTGCTAGGCACCATTCAAGTGGCCTAGTGTCTACACTGTCACTTACAACGCTACTACTCTCCCCACTGAGGTTGCTTGTTGGAGTGAGCAATTTCTATTTGTCAATCAATTCTTTTCTACTCCTTGCATAGGATTTCGGCCCTAATCTATGCCGATGAATGTTAAATGCTACACTTTGTTTGGCCCTTGCACTTTTTGCCTATTCGTATAATAAACAATGAATTAGCAAAAGTTTATCACATTAAAGTATATAATGCAACAATATAATGTCATAGTAGTCTAGCAACAATGTTCATCGATCACAGTAAAGTATATAATACAACAGTATAATGTCAGTGGTTGTGTGTACAGCAGTATAATGTCGGTATAAGATAACAGTATACAACAGACTGACTCAAAAGACATAAATGGTTTTAATTGTCTCTTGTTCTTTCTTTACCTTTTACTTCATTGGTTTTGTGTATGATTCAATCTTTGCACAATTCCAATTTTTTTCTCATTTCTCGATCTTGTTTCGTCTTGTTTAGTAGATATGGATGTTAGTGGTTCCGTAAGTCTTTCTTTTTTCTAGTTCACTTGCCTTATTGTATTTTGTTTTGATCTTTTGCTTACAAGTTTACCTTGATGTCATCAAATGAATAGAATTGTACCTTAAACTCTGATGACTCAATGTGCTTTATGAATTTCATCCAATGATCCTCCATAATCACCCCTTCATACAACTCCCAAGGCTTCAAGTTTGCATCGGGGCTTCCTTCTTTAGGGGCTTTTGTCCTTTTCACAAAACTAGCAACCAACCAACACTTCCATGTTCGAAATTGAGCATCAACGGCTCTAAGGAAGTTTTGCTTCCTTGTACCTTTAGGATCAACAATGTGGAACTTGCGCTGTACACATGCAGGACATAGTAAAAATTTCTCATTGAATGTCCCGTCTGGATTTGAAATCTCACCATTATAATTAAGCAAAGGGCAAGTAAGAAATACCTTAGTCTCCTCCCACACGTTATTCTTTTGTGCTTGTGGAACGTCACTCCAATTCTTAATGTTCATGTCGATCTTATGTGAACATCGGCCAACATGTATCCTGTACTGCTGTGAACATTCTCCTACAGGCTGATCATTTGCATCGAACTCAAGGACCATGGGCATCTTGGTTTGAACTCCTTTCGTTGGACCTCTCCCCCTTTTTGCCTTTTCTGGTGGGTGCTCAATTTCTGCACATAGTAAATGGAACAATTTCAAATTTAATTCATATTACTAATAATCATTTAAGAAATTATTAGTAATTAATTAATACACATAACATGGTAAAAGTCAAATAATCAATATACTTCTGTATTATACTCTTGTTGTATTATACTTTTCACGTTGAACACATTCGGAAGAAAAATAAAGTAAAAAAAAAACTTCCGCACTTTCCTGTTGAGGTTGTTCTGTCTCACGCTCTTCGGCCATTGACGTACCAACAACAACTTGAAAATATTATAAAAAGAACAAAACAATTAGTCTTGTATCGAATATACATATTTCAACAAATTTCATCATAAGTCAAAATATACATATATCATAAGCTAATAAACTTCATCATACACCAAAGTTCCATCTCATCATTTGACTAGATGGTTAAAATTATGCCACAGTAAATGAAAAATGAAGTTAAATAGGTAATCGATCAACATCATGAAGCTCTCATGTTTCAATATACACCAAAATAAACTTCATCAATAATGTTGTGAATGAAATTCAATATATTCATTTTATATTTTACAATAAACTAATTACTAAAGTAAGATAAACGAAACTTACAAGAATCTCATTATTAGACATCAACAACATTGCCTTCATCACGATCATACACTTCATCATCAATAATATCTTCTCCATCCCCTAAAGGATTCATCGCACTATAAACAGATGGTGTATCATCAAACTTATCATACTCTTCCTCATCTACCACTTCATCAACACCTACTATTTTTCTTTTCCCTTGTACAACGATACGCCATTGCTGGTCAACATTGTCTATGATGTAGAACACTTGTTTTGCTTGCGAAGCTAACACAAATGGTCCATCCATATTACTGAATTGGGTTGAGTCCACCAAAGTCATCCCTTCCTCACTTAATTTGCAACCACGTCGATTGCCCACCCACTTACATTTAAACAATGGTTTTTTAAAATCTAAATAATCAAGCTCCCATATTTCATCGATAACCCCATACTATGGTTATGTTGCATCAATTGGTCTAGTATCCTTAGAAGTTGAATATTCGGTAGAAGATGCAACAACGACAACAACACTATTTTGGTGAACACCCTTGTCATCTTGGCATTTGGTGGAAAAGCAAAAAATATTAATATCATTGCCTTGGAAAGAAGAAACAATAGATTGAGGACCCCTTGACAAACAAGAAAGTGTAACAGAGATATTAGAATTAGGCACATTCATCTCCAAATAAACTTGGTTTTGAAACCACTCGGCAAAAGTTCGGTTGTGCTCTTGTATTACCAAAAATGAAGTGGCATTGGGGTTTTTTCCAAATAAACCAAGTGTTTTTCAACATAGGGGTGGACCTCAGATAGGTGTTGAAGAACACATTGGTGTGCTTGATGAAATTGGTCACTACGAGGTCTAATCTTCTTGTAACCTAACGTACCATACCCATCAAGTCTCCCCTCATGATGAGATTGACCCAAACCAATTTCTTGACCCATGGCTAGAAAGACGGCACAAAAATTTGGAACACTCCTCAGCCGTGTATCCTCTAATTATACTACCTTCTTGTTTTGTTAGATTTCTTGCTTTGTCTTTTAAAAACCCCATGTATCTCTCAAATGGGTACATCCAGCGCAACAAAGCAGGACTAACTTCCTTAGCTTCACGTAAAATATGCATCACTGGGAGAACCATTATGTTAAAAAAAAGAGGGTGGGAAATACATCTCAAACTTGCAAATTGTTTCAATGAGTTCATCTTGCATCGTGTCAAGATCCTTAAGATTGAGAACATTTTTTTGCATATTTTGTTAAAAAATAAACACAATTTCGGTATAGCATACCTAACATGTTTTGACATAAGGCCTCGAAGAACAATGGGTAGGAAGATCTGCATCAAGACATGACAATCATGCGATTTCATGCCAACCAATCTCTTATCAGCCATAGAAACTAGACGTCGTACATTGGATGAATAACCAGTTGGAACCTTTATTGCATACAAGCACTCACAAAACCTTCTTTTCTCATCTCGTGATAATGTGTAGCAAGCTCGAGGTAAAAAGGCTTTGCTTCTATCTGCATTGCAATTTGGCCATGGCTTGGGTCAAATATTGTCAACCATCATATCTTTCCGAACACTTAACACATCTTTGGTTTTACATGGAGTATCCAACAACGTCCCCACAAGTGCATCACAAACATTCTTTTCAATATGTATAACATTGAGGCAACGTCTAAAATCTAAGTGTTTCCAATAAGGAAGATCCCAAAAGATGGAAACCTTTTTCCATAGTTCACCCTTCTTTGAAGGTTGGGAATAGCCTTTATCAAATCTTGTTGTCACATCTTTTATTCGATCATAAACCTCTCTTTCGTTTAGTGGCCTTCTTGCAATTCCTTGCTCAGTCTCCCCATTAAATTGAGACTTCATCCTTCGATAAGGGTGATACCGTGGTAAGTGCCTCTTGGTATGCATAAAGACATTCTTTCCCCAATGTTTAAGATACTTTGGCTTCATGTATTCTTCACATATTGGACATCCTTGCTCCGATTTGACTTTGTTTCCTGACAATTTACCTTATGCCGAGTAATCATTGATGTGCACAAAAGCATTGCCTTGAGTGTGAAATTTATATTTGTATGGGCATCAAACATTGGCACACCTTCATGCCATAAAAGTTTCAATTCATCAATTAGAGGTGCTAAGTACACATCTATGTCATGGCCAGGTTGTCTCGGCCTTGAAATTAGGAGTGACAACATGATGTACTTGTGTTTCATGCACAACCATGGAGGCAAGTTATATGCGGTCAACAACATCGCCCAAGTACTATGTGTGCTACTCAAAGTACCATAGGGGTTCATTCCATCTGTACTTAACCCAAGTCTTAGATTCTGATGTGAATGTTGATAAAGAAAATCGTCACTCACAATGCGATATTCTTATTTTGGTTTTCTCTAAAGCCAAGCACCAAGAAAATTGATCTAAGTCGAATAATTTTATGAATTGATTAAGGCTATGAACCCTCAATCCTTAAAATTATCCTCACAAGAGTCTAAAGCCTAAGCACCAACTCTTTCAAGATGTTTGAAATTTTCCACACACTCGAAAATTTCCACACCTTCGGATTTTTTGTTTGTTTTGTAGATAACAAATAAAACTTAAACAATCATTGTTTATTGAATTCACTAATCTGAATTTTTACAAGCTAATGCTGAGATTATTTATAGTCATAATCATTAACAAAATCCTAACTAAGCTATGCTAAAAATACACGCATAACATAGGTAATTTCACCCTAATCTAGTGACTCATCGGTGACTCACAAGATAAGAATGCCACATCATCACTACATGTCATGCAACTTGCTAAAATATCCTAACAAACTCTATCTAATCAAAAAAATATCCTAACAAACTTATTCTTACCTTGCTAATCAAGATAATCAACAAATTACAACCAGATTTACACAACAACATGATTTACCCAAATCCCCCCAAAAATCGTCAAAATTGACGCAACTCCTCTGCGTCCAATTTTGCGCAATTTTGTGGCTTTTCTTCAAATCTTCAAGAAACCTTTCAAGATTTGATCTTTTAAACAAGAAACCTTCAAGAAGTCATTTTCCATGTTTATAAGGATGTAAATGATGACTAAGACACTTCAAGAATTAAAAAACTCAATGCCTAAAAATGAGAAAACCCTATCCAGTGAAGTGGGAAAAACCCTAGGCAAAACCATCTTATTCCCCTAATTCCACCATTCCTTCCTTTGCTTCAATTATCAAGTATTTTCGTGTGTCACCATACACACCCATGATGATGTCTTAGAAGATCCCAAAAGCCTTGAATCTCCATAAGCCACTATTTCCCCCATACTTGAAACATCTTTATAAGCCATTATCAAACCTTCGAAGTTATCACCTTGTTTCGTATCATCCTCCTCTTCTTCAAAAGAGTTTGTCCTCAAACCTCGAAGTTGATCATCAGGAACATAAGGAGACAAATCACCAATGTTGAATGTGGCATGCACACCATACTCACCTGACAATTCGAGTTTATATGCATTGTCCCCGATCTTGCTTACGATTTTGAATGGTCCATCACACCTAGGCATTAGCTTGTTTTTCCTTTGATTAGGAAATCTTTACTTCCTTAGATGTAACTGTAGACACCGAAAATTCATTAAGGTGTCAAAATTAAAATAAATTAATTATTTGAGTTAAATAAAATAAATGTTTGCTCAATATAGTTAATTTAGCCCTTTAAATTAAATATCCAAATTAATTAAATAATTTGGGTCATAATTAAGTTGTTTGGGTCGATTATATTATTAGTCCAAATAAATTGAATACTGGGCCAAAAAGACTACAAGACTTCCAAGTCATCAAAAGAATCCAAGCCCACATCTCCGGGTCCAAGATGAAGGTCAAACTCTCCTATAAATACTCATCAACCTCGGGAGAAAGGAGGAGGGAGAAAAAAAAAGAGAAATTCATTGGGAAGAAAGTCAATCGAAGACATTCCAAAGAATTTATAAACTCTCTTTGTCAGCAATCAATATATAAGCACTACAAAATTGTGCCCATTGTTCATGGATACTCAAGCACATTCAAAGTAACTTGAACTGTTCAACTAAACATCAGAAACATTAAACATCAATAGCTAAACTAGATCTAAACAAAGACTCTAAACATTAACATTATCTTTCTTGTCTCTTGACAGTACATATTTCCTTGGTATGAACTCCGGGACATTCTTAGTGTTAACCTCCATTTCTTCATCTGTCTCTTCCTCTTCTTCTTCCATTTCCTCCGCAGGATCTGATTCTTCTTCCTCTTCTTCAGATTCGGTTACCAAATCAACATATACCGGAATTACTGGGTCTGGGTTCTCAATTTCATAACACGAATTATCCCTTGACTCATCAGTCTTCAAACAATCTGCTCGTTTCAATTTTAAAAGTGCTACATAAAGAATTAAAAGTGTTTCCTTAGACAATGAGTAACACTTTTCAAGTGAAACATTTGCTCGTGATACCTATTCTCAAAGCTAACATTATTTAAGTTCAACGGTATCACTTTGAAAAGTGTAACTTAAAAATACTTTGGTATTACTATGTTGTAACATTTTGAAAGTGTTACATTGAATACTATAGGTAACACTTTTTATACTTTAAGTATCATATCCATTAACTTTTGTAACACTTTCATAAACATCATGTATCATATTTATAACTTTATGTAACACGGAACTAGTGCTAAAGTGACACAATATTTAATTTATGTAACATTTATCGATCAACATATGTAACAATAGTAGTAGTAGTAGTACTAGTAATAATAGTAGTAGTAGTACTACTACTACTACTAGTACTACAGGAATAGGAATAGGAATAGTAATAGTAATTATTGATTAATATATAAATCAAATATCTATGTGTCAATACACGCCACTCATTTCAAAACATAAACTGATGGTAGTCATTCAAAGACATTTGAATTAAAATAATGTAGTTAAAAATATCCATAACAAATGATTTAAACTTAAAATGAGTCTCAAACTATTCTTAAACGTGTAATAGTCTTCATTAATTTTTCCATCTTCAATCTTGCCTATTGCTTACTCCAACGAATGGTTATGATCATTATCTTGGTCCTATAAAAATTGAAAAAAAATAAATTAGCAAAAATAGTAGTAATGTAAAGTTCACAATAATATAAAGTTTTCAAGATTGCATGAAGGTTCATAACACAATAATGTAAAGTGTCTTAGTTATGCTATAATGACAGGAATGGACAGTAATGTTGTAGACTATCATGCAGTAGGGTATTAATTGTAACAAATTACTGAAATGAGGAAGGAATGGAATTGCATCTATTGAAAATTTCCAACAATTGCAACAGGTTGCTTTTGACCTTAGGAATTGGGGCTTAACCAAAAAGCTAGAGTAAATACAGAACTGAAACAAAATAATATCTCACAAATTTAAGTTTGGAGTTTGGAAAACTTAGTAATAACACTACAACTTAAACAAATACTATGATCGAAAAGAATTATATCCCATAAGAGACCATGGCATACTATATATAGTATACACAACAGCCATGCCGCCCACCTCCCTCTATCTCACTTTCTCTAAAGGCTTTTCAGGTTCTCATAATTTAAAACGTTATAAAGAGAAATCAATTACTAGTCAAGCTACTTCACTGACAAGCCACATTGCCATGAAGTCATGAGCATATACGACCGTAGAAAAAGAGTCGTGATCAAGAATTACTAAGGTTGGTTAGTTCCCCTAAGCTCTAATATATAATCTGTACATAAGTATGTACATAAGTATTTAGACATATCTTTGAACAAATCCAAAATTAAAATAGTTCAATCACCAAAACATGAAGAGAAATTTACGGCCATGCTCTTACTCCCATTCAATAAATAAAACATAGTGATCCGTTATAAGGATGAAAATTACAGACTAAAATCACTGAAACGCCGCTTTGGCATGTGCAGAAACTCAGCATACTCTTGTGCTCCTTCCTTTGTTTTGTGCAATTGCAACACCAACGGTCTCCTCGTCACAATTCCTACACATAAAATTATTCAAAAAATAAAAAAAATTAATAATTTCATCGAAGGGAAAAAAAACAAAATTTTGAGAGGAAAGAGGAGTTAAAAAGAAAACCAGTTCCTCTAGGGAGAAAATCACGACCAATGATACTCTCAAGAACTGAAGATTTTCCAGAACTCTAAAATTTTCTCAAAAAAACGAATGTCGAGAATTAGTTTCAAATTTAAAATAAAATTCAAAAAAAAGTTGAAATTGAAGTTAAGAGGAGAGAGAAAAAGGGAATACCTGACCATCGACGACGGCGACAATAGGAAGAGCTTCCCAAAGAGAGGAGAAGGCAGTGTCACCGCCACCATGGTCACCCAGAACAGTACAAGCTCTTTGAATTTTGTTAATTAATCAAATTAAACTCTCCATTGTTGCCATTAAAATCAAAAATAAAAGCACAGTTAATTTATATCAATGCAACAATGCACCAAACATAAAAACAAGAACAATTTCATCAAATCTCAAGTAAATTAAACAATTAATTAAAACGATGAACAAAAACCAAAAATTCGATAAGAATTTGGGGAAAAATGATCGAATCAGAGAAGAAACAAAAATCTGATCTAAAACAGTTGCGAAACGTAGGAAAACACACCATTTTTAACGATTAAATCTGCCAGCAACAATCAACTGTAATTAGTTTTTTGCGATTGAATCTAAAATCGAAATTGAAAATGAAATTGAAATCGTAAGATTTAACAATTGCGTGATCGAGAGAGGCGAGAATGACTACTCACAGATTAGCAGGAGATAGTGAGATTTTGATATCCATAGTAACAGGTCTTGACTAGGATGCAGTATCCTGCCATAATACATAACCAATTTACAGAATTAGCGAAAGTACGCTTACGGTCAGCTTATGAAAAACTATTACAGCTTTGGTCTTGGAAGCGGCAGGAAGGGCTTTATTCAAGTTGAAGTAGTGGAAAGATGCAGTAGCGAGCCACTACTGAGCGGTCTTAGCTGTCCGAAGTGAAGATCTCAGGTGAGCGGAGCTTCAATGGCTTCGAAGTGAAGTGAGGGAAAAAATGAGAGAGAGAAGAGGGGTAATGACAATGATACGAGTGATGGAATAATAAAAGTTAGGGTTTTATTTTTTTAATACTATGTAATACAACATTAGTATCGTTTTAGAACAGAAATGATACCTTTAAGTCGGCATTGTGTTTTAATCAGTCCTATTAATATTGTTTTTAATAAAAACAATACTAATAGTCCGTTGACTATTAGTATCGTTTATTGTAAAAGCGAAACTAATAATTGACTGATTGGTATCGTTTTTAATATAAATGATACTAATGGAGATTTATTAGTATCATTTTTTATAGAAATGATACTAATATGGCGTTATTAATAGACATTTTTCCACCAGTGCGTATATAAAAAAACAAAAAAAAAGAACAAAATAAGACATGTGTAATAATTGAACAAATTATAAGAATTTAAGAATCACATTCAAAAGAAATGTAGATCAAACAATATATAACCTAAAAATGCATTTCAATAATGCGAAAATACGTATCATCAAATTTGTATATGAAACAATCAAATACTTAGAAAAAATCAATCGGTGGGATATCAATAAGATCGAATTGAAAATTGAAGTAGTATAAATTCACGAGTTTACATGTTCAATAAGAGAGCTACCAATAGAGTTTCATTGGGATTCTAATAGAATAGAGGAACTGGGTGAGAAAATGTAAATTCTTATTGATTGTTAGCGATTTTGAATTGAGTAGTTAGTGTTTCTTTTGCAAGTTTGAGCTTTTAATGTATGTAATTAGCCTTTATCTTCTACTTTTGCGGGCACATAAAGCGCATCCTATTGAGCTAAAACACATTACGGAGTAATATTCTTTATATGTCATGTTTAAGGGTTTTTCATCGCTTTTTATTAAAAGAAATTAAGTATTTTTTATTGAGTGAATAATAAAGTAATGGGTCATACTAAAAAAAACATCAAATGCATAGAGTTACCAATAATGTTACCAACAAAAAAGTGTTACCAACTAAGTGTTACCTTTTAAAAGTGTTACAATGAAAGTTTTACGCACCATAAAGTGTTACGTTAAAGTGTTACCAATTAAAGAGTGTTATTATGGAAGTGTTACATATCATTAAGTGTTACATTAAAGTGTTACCTATCAAAAAGTGCTACCTTAAAATGATACATATCATTAAGTGTTACATTAAAGTGTTACCTATCAAAAAGTGCTACCTTAAAATGTTACATATTATAAAGTGTTACACTAACGTGTTACCTTTGAAAAAGTATTCCCATTTCAGTGTTACTTAAAGTCATTTATGTTGTAGTGCGTAGGAGTCTCCTTCACCATCAAGTCTTCACTTCCTTGGCTACTTTCTGGGCTTGGTGTGGGCAGGGTCTCCTCACTTGCATTCATTTCTTGATACTTCTGCTCTTTCCTAGCAATATACCCCTCCAAGAATCTCCAATCACAACCCTACTGACCAACTGCATCCTTGTACTTAGAATAGTTCGGAAGGCCTCCAACAAAATGGAAATCACTAAACTTTGCCTTAATCTCTAAATAGGGTGAACGGTCGGGCAAGCAGTTAACAGTCAAGGCTGCTACATGGTCAGGCTGATCCCATTGTGGTAACTTTAACACGATACTCATGTACCAACAGTAGAACCATATTTTCCAGACATATTAAGGCGGACTTTCGTAGTCTTTCTTCCCCAATGTCCCTATTTGAGTATATTTACTAGGCATACTATGTGACATCCTGCACAAGACTTAAGACTAATGGTCAATCCTTCCCAAAACAAAACAAAACAAACTAGCAGTTTTACAAAAAGGAGCCTTGTGGCTAACATACAATTTCTTTATACCCAACTATTCACATAAGCAACACCTTGAACATGAACTTTAATGCATGAAAGAACTGAAATAAAATCTATCCTACATTCCCCAACATCCTACCCAAGCTCACCACATGGTACTAAAGCAATAACACAATACATACCTGAATTCCTTCTATACCTGCACACATAATTTATTTTTCAAAACTTTCCATTTTCGGAAATTACTAATTTTAGAAAAAATCCGTTTTTTGAAAAGTTTCCATAATAAGAATTTCCTCTTTCCAAAAATAAAACTTAGGGTACCCCAAAAATAAAATTTATTTTATTTCAAAATCTAAGCTCTGGTAACCACTTTGTAACACCCTGGAATTTCCTAACTTCTTAATTCTTATTTTTCCGGAAAACATATTATAATTATTAAGGATTTTATTTATTAAAAATTCTAAATATGGAAAAACCAAAGTATTACCGCCACTGTGATAACGGCTAAGGCATTTATGAAAGTACTACAACGGAAGTCTTAAAACCAAAACTGTTTAAAACTAAACTTCGAAACAATTTCAAAATAGAAATCAACTTTAAACTTATTACACTTCGGAACCGTATAAATGGCCCTTGAAAACCAAAACTAAAAGTCTTTAGAAATAAACCACATCCAAAATAAATGTTGGTCATTCATAAGCAATAAAATAAAGTAAAGCTAGAAAACATAACAAGTGCTCTCACTCCTGCTCATCATGAAATGAATTATGCCCACTTGTACCAGTAGCTTTTCTTTTACTAGACAACTACTCACCACAAGTGGCTCATTGTAGGGCGAAGTCCAAGACAAAGTCATGCATACAAAAACAAATAGTCAGCAAAGCTGAGTACATAACTACTATAGACTATGCAACAACAACAATAAGAAATAAAACATCCACTCAACGTACCTTTGACAACTTTTTACCTGTACATGGACTCAACTAAAGTAATTATTATATTTAAACTTATGGATCCTGCATCGAATGGGTTTCCTCCTTCAAATCATCGCCCTATTGGGCACCAACTTGGGAGAAACTCCAAGAAGGTATTACTATGTCACATAAAGTGACGGATATCCAACGCATTAAAAATATAGAAGATTACAACGTCTTGTACTCCAATTAGAAGTCATAGATCACTTTTCCATATGACTCCCCCCATTGTTCATACTCAAGGTATATACGTTCGAAGAGTTTTGATGCAAGCCCTCTAACATTTTACGTGATTAACCGGTTTAGAAATATTATGACTCACATACAGCATCACAAAAAGACATGCATCAAATCAAGCAAGCCAAATTAATTATCACCAATTTAAGGTGATTTAAAATTAATCTCATGTGTGTCCTTTAATTAAACTGAACTTCCTTTACCACACATTAACTGTTAGTGGCTAAATACTTACTTTCTCCTCGACCACACATTAAACTGTGAGTGGAATCATGTCTAAAATAATTGCTCATAACTTCTTTGAATCATGTGAATAATAATTCACAACTACCTTTCTTGTTGATTAAGTAACTAACCAACTTAAAAATAACTTCCTTTCTTGATTCATAACTATTGGCCAAATTAAACTGATCATAAAATTCCAATTCAAACTTATAAGAATTCATATTGCTATTTAACATGGAATGTCAACATACTACAAAAATCATGCTTCTAATAAACTAGCCATGCACATAAATTCATGATTCAACAAGCATAATAATATTTCATACAATCAAGGAATCATTCAAGCATGAATTCTAGTTCCTGCGTTTGTCTTTAGTACTTACGTACCTTGTAAAGTAACGGTGCTCTACCACAACTTCTAGAAATGGACTAGTTCAAAGTCTCCTACATAAGGAAAAACCGAACTAAAATAAAACCTTGTTGACTAAGTTCTACAACAACTATAAACTAACTTCTATATTAGAAACTTGTCCAAAACATTCCTTAAGTGGTCTCTATTTAATTCCATACTACACTTTACTTTTCTATTGTATGACTACTTGGTTTTCGGGACTTATTTATGCTTTATAAAACCTTAATATAAATTTTATGCCACTTTAGAAAAGTGGACAGCAATATAAAATTACCAAAACTCCTTGAAAGCTTCAAAAACAACATAAATCAACCATACAATGCATTACTTAATTTATATGATCAATTTATGCTAATTACATACTTTAAAAGCCTAATTATATACTTTATAAATTCTGGACAGCATGTTTAACATGCTTAAAATCACTTTTGAACTTCATAAAACATACTAAAAAATATATGTAACATCGTAGAATTCATATGTGATCATACTAGCATAATATGAACACTCAAAACTTACTTTAACTTGTTTCTATAAAAATTTCAAATTTATTTATTAACTTTAAAGTCATGAAAAACTCATAAAAACATCATAATTTCATGGTAAAATTCTTCTACAATCAACTAACATAATTATGAAACCAATCTACGCTTTAGAAAAAATTTTCATAAGCCAAAACATGTTCATAATATTTATTCAATTGAATTTCATGATTATAAATTTTGGACAACAATTTATTTTATTTTCAAAGCCTTTTAAAAGCAATCTAAACTTCATAAAATCATCATAAATTCACATAGCAATAATTCATGATCATAATATTGAAGTTTTAAGTCATAAAAAATCATAACTTTCATAATTTATACACTAGTACAAAAAACAAATTTTGCTGCGGTTTTTTCCCCGTTATTTGCTGCGGTTTTATGGTAGCAGCAAATAGAGGGCTGCGGTTATTCACAAAACCGCATCAAATAAGGGTTGTTTTTGGGTGGGAAACTGCACTATTTGTTGCGGTTCTTTCACAAAACCGTAGAAAATAGTGCATTTTCCCTAAAACCGCAGCAAATAAGCACTAAAAAAAATTAAAAAAAAAATTGGCATTTTAAAGCAAAATTAGAAGCTGAAATGTATACATACATAAAATCAATTATTTTCAATTGAATTACACTTATATCACAAAAATACATTTGAAATTTAACTTAAACAAGAATGGTGATGGACTTGTTGGTGAGTGATTGGAGAAGTAGAGCATACAGCAGCACAGTACAGCAACGCGGTCCGAGAACCAGTAGCAGCAGCATTATGGCAACGGCAAACCAGCAGTAGCAACACAGAGGCAGTGGCGGGCCAATAGGACAACAGATAAAGAGAAGAGCAAAGAGAGCAACAGAAAAAAAAATATGTATAAATCATACCCTAATTCATTCATTCAACCATATCTATACATTCATTCAACCATTCCTATTCTTATTCATTCGTTCAAGCATTACCATTCATGAATAAACCCATTCATTCATTCATAAAATCAATCATAACCTCAAGCTCATCTAAATATGTCATTCAAGCATCATTAATATACTCATTCAAGCATCCATTAATATACTCATTCAACCATTCTTTCGTTCAATCATTTATTCATATAGTAGTCTCATTCAATCATTTATTTTATATAGTATTCTCATTCATAACTCATACATAAACAAGCAAAACTCATTCACAAGCATTCATATATTCATCATTCAATAATTCATTCATTCTTATCATTCACGACATCACAGCAATAACATCACATCAGTATTAACCAACATCACATCAATAGCCACAACAACACAACAGCAGCAACAACACGCAAAAGTGGCAGCATTACGGCAGCAACTCAACTCAGTGACTCACAAATAACCAGACAGCAACAATAACAACATCAATAACAAGACAATCACTCACTCATTTGTAAATAAACTATATATATATTTATGTTTATATACATAATCTCCATCAGGGAAGTGGTTACGATCACCCACCATTCGAGTTAGGCTACTTCAACAGGTTTTTAAGCCTGGAGCAACTCAAAACTCAATGATGTTGACCATGGTCATCACGTGAGTCCCTTCATCCTTTGGAGGAAATTAGTGTCTTATGAAAAAGGACTTATTTTTTATTAAACAATTATCGNAAACAATTGTCGGACTATAAGGGACTCGATCATCATTCAACAATTGCATCACCATAAGAGACTCAATTGTCTCACCATAAGGGAATCAAGTAAGAAGCAACACATCAGATCACAAATCAATAAACATCAATCATAAGCTCTATCTCATCTAAATCAATAAACATCAATCATAAGCATTAATTCATTCGTTCAAGCATTACATTCAAACAATGAAGCATATCAGGTAGAGCAGTGGATGATTGTCAACTTAAATGAAAGCTTGGCTAACCATATTGATAAAAAGAATGAAATAATAACAACAACAATAACACAACAACACAGCAATAACAACAACATCACAGCAATAACAACAATAAACACACAGCAACAACACTGCAATAACTGCACAACAATAACAATAACACATAGCAATAACAACAATTCAATAACAATACAGCAACAACACTCACTTAAACACTCACACTGACCATTCACTCATAGTCACTCACATTCGGAGTCACCAACACACACACACTCACTCACATCCAGTCAGTCACAGACTCACTCATCACTCAGTCAGTCAGTCACACACTCACTCATCACTCACAACCACTCACTCAAACGCAAACATTCACCATTCACTCAAACCACAAAAAAAAACTGAAATGGAAAATGGAGGCAAAAATGGAAAACTAAACAATTATAATAGTTATCAATGGAACAATAAAGTCACTCAATTACTTGAGTTTGTGAGCTCAAAATTTCACTGCTCAGTTGATTACCTACAGATTATTTGTTCATTAATTTTGCAAGAGATACAAGAAAGTCCTGCTAACAAACACTTAATATAGAAGCTACTGCTCTAATTTTGTAAGAGATACACTTAATAACAATATAGCCAAACACAGTCTCACACTCAATTCATCAAAACACAAACCAAACACACACTCAATTTAGTCATCAACACAGTTACTAAGTCACTCACATACATAGTCTAACACTCACTTAAAATCAATCACTCACACACTCACTTAAACTCTCACTCTCATAGTCACACAATCACTCACAGACTCACTAACTGACTCAATCACTCAGTCACACTCTCACTCACGCACTCACAGACTCACATACTCACATACTCACACTCACTCTTTCAATCACACAATCACTTACACACTCACAATCTCTCACACTCACTCACAGACTCACAGTCTCTCACACTCACTCACACACTCACAGTTTCTCACACTCACACGTCAAAACCCCCAACACAAAACCACCTCCAAAAGCCCCAACAATTACCCAAACACAAACATAAACCCTCAACACAGATCAACTAACCAAACACAAACATAAACCTAAATCAAAGCGAAATCAGAAAAACCAACAACATTCGAAATTTAACAGAGACAACATAAGGTACAGAATGTTCACATTAAGGTAGAGCCATTAAAACAAGAAGTAACAATAGTCGAATCAACAACCAACAACAATCAGAAAAACCAATAACATTCGAAGAACAGTAAACAACAATCACGAAAAAAACATCAAATTAGATAAATCGAAATAATGAAAAAGTCAAAAAAAAACCTTTAATATCAACCGTCCTCGCGAAATCACCAAAAATTTCTCGCCTAATTCACTTGACCTTCGAAATTTGATCTTCGATCTTCAAATAAATTAGAAGAAAAGAAAAACAACATAAATCATAAAAAAACAACTAGTTTAATACCGGAAAAAGTCACCCAAAATAGAGAATTTTACCTCTCATGTGAGAATGAGAGAGATAATGGTGGAGTGAGGACGAGAATGAGAGAGCAAAGACACGGCATTTAGAGGAAAGAGACGAGAATGAGAGAGGGAATTAGGGTTAGAGATGGAAAGAGGCGAGAATGAGAGAGGGAATTAGGGTTAGAGAAGCAATTAGGGTTAGAGATGGAAAGAGGCAAGAATCAGAAGAAAGAAGAAAAGGAGGGGAAGAAATGAGGGGGTGGGTTTATATAAGGCAGCAATATGGGCTTAGGCTTGGGGCTTGTTTTTTTCGGTTTTTGAAGTTAGGTTATTTGCTACGGTACAACCGCAGCAAATAACTTAAAAAAACTGCAGCAAATAGTTCCAATGGTATAAGAAAATTAAAAAGGGCACTATTTGCTGCGTTTATCAAAAAACCGCAGCAAATCTATTGCATCAAAATCCATATTTTCCACTAGTGATAAACCCTAATCTAAAATTTCAAGAACAACAATTTAATTCATGCCTTAAAACAAATCATAACTTTATTAAACATGATTAAAACTTATAAAAGCATGATTTAACATAAATATGAACATGAATCTGCAAGATTGAATTAAAAAGAAAGAAGGAGAATTTTTTTATTGTAAGAGTCCGAAAATATCGAAAAGGGGGAGGAGTGACCGGTGAGTGGTGGCCGGCGGTGGCGAGGGCGGCTGAGCGCGGCAGCTCCGGCGAGCGTAGATGGCTTCGGCAGCACAGGTGTGGTCGGGTGAGACTCGGATCCCAAAACACAAAAATATTTTTTTCTTCCTTTTTCTGAAACACAAAACTGCAGAATTTCTCTTTTTCGGAAAAATCACCATTTTTTGTTTTTTTCTTTTCTCTCTAAATTTTTGGAATCCTAATGACAACTTATGAGCATGAAAATCTGAAAATTTGGGTTTTCAAGGGTATTTATAGGCACCAAAGTAGGATTTGGAAAAGCCTATACTTATCCTAACAAGTGGAAATTACCTTTAGGCCCTTGCCTCAAAATAAATTAGGAAACCTTTGAAAATTCTATTTTTAGAAGCCTTTAAAAATATTTTAAAAACATAAAATATTATTTATGAGCACAAATACTTATTTTTAATTAAAACTTATTTATTATTCATTTTATTTTACTATCATTAATTTCTTTTCATTTAATATTCCTATTGAAAATAACTTTTCAATAAAAATATTAAAATTATACGAATAAAATACAAAAATAATTTATTAAAATAATTGAAAATGTGGGGTATTACAATGTGCACGAAGACAAAAAAAGGACTTTAATAAGCTTGTAACGTGGCTAGGGAGATCGGTAGGATAAAATTTGGGATAATGTGGTGGAATCCGGGGTATATGCATATAGAATCAAGGAAAACCAACAAAACTCCAAAACAATCATCAACGCTCTCCAACGTTCAATTCCGACCAAATCAAACCAAATTTTTCTTTATCATTCATATCAACTCCATACTTCTCATAGATCAACAATACAACCAACTACATCACAAGCTTTAAACTTCTTTCATCTTCATGAATTCAATCTTTTTCACTTTTTCTTGAATTTTGAACTTTCATTTACTTCACTTCTTTGTACTTTTTCAAAGTTCAAACTTATTATGCTTTTAAGTTTTTTCACTTTATTTTCCATGCATAATAAAATTCCCGATTCATGACTCTTAATGATTTGTCTTAGCTTCAAATTCAATAAACAATAAACATAATCATCACATATACATAACTAGGCCATGGATAAAATATAACTTTTCAATTAACTTGCAACGGCCTAGACATTGGTATGTAGAGCCTTAAATGTGAAACCTAAAATCATAAAAACCTCACTAAACAGAGATTCCAATAATTTTCACCAACAATCCTCCAAAACTACCATAAAAAGTACATCAACAACATGACAATTTCACAACCACTCCAACTCCCCCAAACCAAGTTTGGGCATATAACAGATCATGTAACATGGCTAATAGGGCTGTAATGTGGCTAAAAATGAAAGGTAAAAACTCAAAACATGGGATCAAGGGAAAAATATCTATAAAAATGACTAAAATATGAAATTCTGGAGGCTTCTAAAAGAAATGAATGCCTTTTATCATGCGCAACATACACAAAACCATAACCAAAGCTACTAGAATCCAATGTCAAACCCGTGATCATAATTGCACCAGGAACTGAGCAGATATCAAAGAAATATGAATAACAATATATGCAAAATGGCTCAAATCCTCCCATTAACATAGTTCAAGTCTAAGACCCAAGCAAGGTTGAGAAGAGTTGACCAATACAAGGAATTCTAGCTAGCAATTAAAGTAATGTCATAGTCAACAAATCACACATGTGGATTCATCCGCAGTCAAGAGTCATAAACTCTTCAAAATAAACACAAGGGGTACAGAAGTAGTCAATTCCCAAAAACAGAACTCAAACTGAGACGAGAATTATCCATTAAATAATCTCTCTAAAAATAATTCTAAGAAAAACAATACAAACTTTTTGATCACATGTAATCTCCCACTGCTAACAAATGGTACAAACCATGCAACAGTCCTAAGAAAGCAATAAAACTAAGATAAGGAAGCAATAAAAGCTAACTAATCACACCAGTAAGAAAAAGAAAGAAAATGGGAAGTCGGAATAATCTAACCAAATCAAATTCAAACTCAAACAAGAGTCCAATAAAGCACCAAATCCAAAATTCATCTTGCTTGAGATTAAACTTTAAAAGGAAAAACAAACCGAACTCCAAAGAAAAAAGGTTAAAGTAAAATAAAACTAAACAAAACATTTTTTTTGTATTTTTTTCTGTTTTTTTTTTTTTTTGTGCTTTTTTCAAAAGCAATAAAACTAATTACATATATACAAGGGAAAGAAATCCTCCCCCCAAACTGAATTTTGTCCCGTACCGGGACAAATAGCGGTGAAGAATTAATGGAAGGAGGTGAAGCCGAGCTCTACAGGCTAGGGCCCCAGTACCTAGGATATTACTAGTCAAAGAAGGGCTGGTAGGGGTAGGAAGTAGGCTTGGTGCTGGGATCATAAGTGGTAGGCCAGTTTGGATGGTTCGGGAAGCCTTGAACGTCCCAGCCTCAACATTGATCATATGCTCCCTCCATTGGACTCTCTGAAGTAAATTCAACGTCTGTGAGGAGTCCTCGAAGTGAATGGTCAACCCAATCAAACCGCAGCTGGTTGTAAAGATGCATATCATCTAGGCGATTCATAAGGGGTGACATGTAAAATGTGGAGGAAGACTGGCCTGCATAGCTATGTCTAGGGCGCTCTTGTCGAGGTGGGACCTGGTGGCACAGAGGACAAGCTTGGCCGCTTGCCTTGGACTACTCTCTTCTCGGAATCCGCCCTCTCCTACAGTGGGATGTTATCAAGTGGAATCCTCCAAGGGATCTGCCTATCTGGGTGCTCCTAATAAGTAAGGCTAACAGAGGCATTAGGCAAGTAGCACCATGAAATCTCCCAGACACACCAGACAAACCTCTCTCTATACCCTTAGTGATAATGCCTCAAAAAGTTAGCAGCTTTGAGGGCAGTGATATCAAGGTATGGGTTCTCCTCAATTGGGTGTAGCTGGTGGACATCATCCGCATGGCCTAAGGAGTAGGCTAGCCATGTGATCATGCCTTTTGCACGGTGCATACAGTGATACTATTCTTCACGATTGGAGGGAATTTTGTAGTTCTCCTTCAAATTTATAATCAGCTTCGTTCATGTTGAACTTACTTTTCTTATTAATTAGAGGCCCAGAAATTGGTTTTATACTCTATCACGTCCCCTCACACGAGAGCCCATTAGGCTTGAACTGTGGATGCAGTATAGGCCCCTCATACTAAGCGCTTAATAATTCCACTTAGAAGGAAGGGGTGGATGAGATTTGAACCCGTGACCTTTGTGTCACGTTGGCACTGATACCATATTAGAGGACCATCTCAACCAAAAGCTTAAGCTGATGGTTGAGGCCTAGAAATTGGTTTTATACTCTATCAATATTAGAACTGTCATGTCTTTTAACTTTTTAGGGTCCAATAATTTCAATGAGTCAACAGCAAGGGCCAGTTAATTGTAATTTGACTGCCGCTTGGAATGAAATTTTGTTGTTATAAAACTAATTGAAATTGTGTTGCATTGTTTCATGCTACAATGCACGGCCATATTTTTAATTCAAACTTTATCTTTTTCTTCAAAAAGTGTCCCTTTGGCCTCTTTGAATGCATAGGTTTCATATCGGCTTTGTTACGAAGCATAGAGCAAGTGAAGGGTTCATTGTTTTTGTTAAATCATCTTTAGGAGGCCTCTTTCTATTTTAATGGGGGATTTTAGACTATGGATTCTTCTCCTAGGAGCCTTGCATATAAATATGCGCGCGATGAAGTTATTTTCCATTGAATTTTATTTAATAGCCTCTGAATAGTTGATTGGTTTAGCAAGAATCATTTGGTTTGTGACAGTTTGTTTTGTGCCTGAATTATAGAGTTGTTGTTTTGAGCTATTACTGTTGGAGTTGATGTTTTAACCTGCTGTTGTGGTGTCCTTGCTGCTTGTTGGTGCTGGTGTTCTAAGGTGCTCTTGTTACTGCTGTTGTAAGTTGTCATTAGAGTTGGTTTTGTTTAGTTATGTATCAAATTAGCACGATAAGTTTTGTAAAATTTCATTTTTTGACATAAATGTAATGTTTACTTGTAGGTTTTTTGTCCTTAACTTTTTAACAACCCTTGAATAAGCTAGTTGTCGGTTTTTCCGTTATTGTTCTTAACTACTAATTGTCTTTGTAATCATTAAATGTAATATTGTTATTATTGTTTTGATGATTTTTTTATTATCATTAAAAAAAATTTGCATTTTTTTTCAATGAAAATAGTCACTATTAGTATCGTTTGCAAAGGAAAACAATACAAATAGCTTTTCTTTAATGTCAAAAATCACTATTAGTATACTTTGTTTAGAAAAATGATACTAAAAGCCCAACTATTCGTATCGTGAGCTCTAAAAAACGATACTAATAGTTGAGCTATTAGTATTGTGGGTTCCAAACAAAGAAAATGATAATAATAGGCCCAAACCCACGATATTAATAAGATGTTTTCCACTAGTGTCCCAAAAAGCTCTTAATTGAAGACTTGCCAAAACTCAAAGCAATCGACAACCCTCGATTCTTTCTCAGGGGGTTCAAGTTTTATATGGATACAAAGTTAATCTAAAGCTTTACCTTAAGAACTTTCCATTCCCTTAGGATCCTATTTGCCAAAGCTGGTTCTTTTCTCTTCCTGACAAGAAAATCACAACATGGGATGACATCATCCATGCCTTCATGACTCGCTACAAGTGTAACGTACACTCAATCATCAAGTTTTCAACGTGAGCTTAAGATTCTCAAGCAAGGAGAGAAAGAAGGATTTACCAAGTATCTAGCTTGTTGGAGAGCAATTGTTGCTCAAGTAACTACTTCACTTGAAAAGGAGATGGTCAAAATCTTCATTTCGAACCTTTTGCCTAGATAAAAGACTCACCCAAAGTATTAAGGGTTGGAAACATTTCAAGAAGTCTACAAAATTGTTATTAAAAGTGAAGATGACTTGATTAAGGGGCAAAAATGGAAGGATAGCGACAAGATAGATTACGTAGAAAGCTCTTTGGAGGAAGATGAGTACAATCTATAATCGGCTTTCGAGGTCGATTATGAAAAGCAACTGCATCATGAGCAACCTATTCTTAGAGCCATGTCTACTCTCTCGAGCTAGCATGTTGAGCGGATATATGAATACAACCTATTCTCATGGCATGAACACAAAACGGCTCCTAAGCACAATCACGAAGACTAGTATAACTTCCCTTAACCCAAGCACCTATTCTCATGGTACTTGAATCAATCGAACAAGGGGAGTCCTCACTCAACTTCATCTCTCGATCCTTCGTTTAGGAACCTAGGTACAACATCTATGGTAGCTAGTCATAGAAATGTAAATAAGCACCCCTTAATCCAACACTAGTCACCCCCAAGCCAAGACTTTTGCAAGAAACAGTAAAACATATAGGAGGTGAGGGTTTCACCCACACCGTAGCACTAAACACTATTCACTATGCATTTTACTATTTAAACACATATTTTTATTCGTGATTTACAAATTATAACAAAGAAATAAGTTATGACAATGGATTATAAGCTAAACCAAAAAAAGTTATGAAATGGGAAGACTGTGTTTAATTAACAAAATTATTACAAAGAAATAAGTTATGTAAGTGATTTAATCAAACTATAAAAGCAATAGAGAAAATGAAAGCAAAAATCAGGTTTAATCTTGAAAAGAATTAAGACAAAAAGCAATAGTGGAAGGACAAGATTAACTTGAGAAGAAATTTAACAACTTGAAACAATGTAAACTAAGAACAAGGACAAATTTAACAGTTTGAAACAATGTAAACTAAGAACAAGGACAAATTTAACAACTTGAAACAATGTAAACTAATAACAAGGACAAATTTAACTTGAGAAGAAAATAGGAACAAAAAGCAATAGTGCAAGGACGAGTTTAACTTGAGCAAAAGCTTATGAAACAAAACTTCAAAGTAAGGAGATAGCTACAAAATATGTAATAGAAATTGAAATTGAAGATGAGTTTAGAAATGTATTATGAGCTTGAATCTTTGTAACTAAAGAACCTTGAAGCTTTACTCCAATAATACCCCAATACAAAGATGATCAACCAAGAACAAGAAACCAAGAAGCCTTGAATATCAACCCAAGAACATCAAACTAAGAACATGAACCCAAGAAACCAAGAACAAGAACAAAATTACTTTGAATAACAACTCAAGAAACCAAGAACAAGAACCACAATACTTTGAATAATAACCTTGAATTGAATTAAAAGAGATTGAATTACAACTTATGGAATTGTTTGAAGAAATAATTCACTAATCCAAATGAGTACAAATTAATCTAGAAAGTAATAGAAAGTCTAAATTATCTTCTACCTCTTCTAACTATTTCTAACTACTTATAACTATATCTTACTATCACTCTCTATCAGCAGCTGCCTTTGGTTATATAGGAAGAAACATCACCAAATTGGGGCACAAGTGAGAGCAAGTTGCAATGAAGTTAAACAGAACACGCTGGAAAACAGAGGGCTAGCGGCCGCTACGCTTCAGAGTGCACAAACTTTTCTGCTTAAAAAGGGCATAACTCAGTCAATGATCATCGGACTTGGGCAAGTGACCTATCGTTTCGAAGCTCACGACACGTACAATAACCTCCAATTGATGGAACATTAAAATATGGAGTATGCTGAGAGATACAGGTGAAATAAAAGGGTAGTTGCAATAGTTACTCTTTCCTTGTGCTCATTAAGAAGGTTGGTGCTTGCTTGTTTGAGCTAAATCGCTAAGCTATGGTTTACGATATTGTGAGTCAAGCTTGCTATATCCTGGACCATTGAGCATGGTAACACATCGACTAGAACAATTGGATTTAAAATAAATAATATCCGACCCGAAACAATGCTAAATACTCTGTGTAGCTTCACTATATTTTTCCTTGATTTCCATAAAAAAAATGGAGAAACCAACAAGAATGAGACAATACAAAAAACAACACATTACGGAGAAAAATATGATGAAAATGCGAGGGAACTGGTTTAACTAAATTCTAAGGAAAAATAGGGAAAACTAGGGAAAAAGAATGAAAAAGTAACTCAACTAACTAAGGAAAACCATGGAAAATAAAGACAAATAACACTAAATCAAACTACCCCAAGCTAGACCATTGCTTATCCCCAAGCAATTTTAACTTTTAAGAATAGGAAGAGAAAGATGAATCCCTTAGGGAAACGATTAACAAAGATTTTAAATAATTTCTCAGAAGTGAACTAAATCTTTAACACTAAGGAAAGCATAGTTCTCAAGAAGGAATTTAAATAGCAGCCTAAGTAGATTATGGTGAACTTGCGAGTTTCAACCAATACTTAGATCATATACTCCTTATTATGCAATGATCGTATGGAATACTCCTTGAGGGAGTTTTGCAACAACAACAAGAGCATAGATGAGATAAGAAGTGGTTAATCACTCAAATCTTGCCTAAAATACCCTCTCAATATTCTTGCCAAGTGACTTTATTGATCAAGTAACCTTTGAACTTTGCATCTCGGTTTCATATGGACTTTGAGGGTTGTAATGGGGTTGAGGTAAGGTGAAAGTTGGAAAGTTTGGCTATTTTGAGGAGGTAAACCTAAGTGAAGCATTTACAACTCAATAACGAACTTTGCAAACTTTTGACAATGAATAAAGACCTCAACACAACAAAACTCAATTTTCCACTATAATACAATGAACATGAAGAATAGAAGTGGACAAATCGACTCAGAGACCCATTTTATAACTCAAAAATCGTCCTAAAAGGAATTGGACAACATAGACATATGACTTTTCATCATTTAAAAGATAATCATTGAAGAAATGATGATGAAAAGCCATTTACTCACTTCAAATGATTTGAACAAGAACCAACTTTTTATTGCTAACTAAGCTTATTTACAAAAGCATTGGAAATTGGTTTTTTTATTTTTTTATTTTTTATTCAATTCCACTACACATTTTTTTTTCTTTTCTTTTTCTTTTTCTCTTTCTGCTTTTTTTTTTCTTTTTTTCTTTTCTTTTTTTTCTATTTTTTTTACTAACTATACATTAGGAAAAGAATGACGACAAGCTTCACTTACTACAAAAAGTGACAACGGTTTGTAGGCCGAGGTTTAAGTGTGGTTTAGTGAACAAGGGTTAAACCACAAAGGGGAACAAAAGAGTATATAAATTTGTGGAAGGAAAGGAGAAAATAACCCTAAGAAGAGTTGGATTCTAAAAACAAAACAAAAGAAATGAGAGGCATGATCATATAACCTAGAGCAAAGTAGGCATGATTCCCAAAGTCACAAGGCAAATTCTTGATCTGGGTACCCACCACAAAGCAAATATCAATTGCTCAAGGAAGAAAATGAGACAAAGGAGGTGGTTTAAATATGCATGAAGGCTCAAAATCTCACCAAGGTTTAAAAACGATCATTCATGCGGCGTTTGATAAAGCCAAGGAGTGGAGAAACCAATATTCACTACACAATTTTAAACAATTATCTAACATGGTTTATTACTGAACAATGCAAAGCTTGAGAACTACCTTTCTAAAGTGTTTTAACATTCGAAGTTCATGAGAAAGGGAAAATCTAAGCTAATAGTCTCTTTTTACATCATAGGGATATAATCCTAAAACTAACCAACAAGACCTAAAAAGAAAAATACTTTTGGACTTTTCATTTTGAATGCAAGCGGTAAATAAATTAAGTGCTCTAAAAATAAACTAAGGAAAAATAATAAAAGAAAATAAACTACAAAAATAAGACTACATGCTCTACCAACTAAATGCATTTGGATGTTTGGGAAAAGAAAGGGAGGAAAGAATTTGGATTTCAAGGGAAAAAGGGGAAAATCCTCATCACCAAAACATATCACAAAAAAACATCTCGTGGTTATATATTGACAAATATGAAATAATCACCAAAACAACAATGAATTCAGCATACACATTCTCAATTTACGGCCAAAGCCTTCAAATATCTTAAAAATTAAATCACTTCCTCCCTCAAGCTAGAACGAATTGAAGCAACGTCCCGGTGCTTATGGAGGAGAAAGAAGAAGGCTAAACATTTCAATAAAACCACAATTTTACGTACATGATTTCAATGAATAACAAAGGAAAAGCTAATATGAAAACTTAATGTAAATTAAGAATGAAAAGAAGCTTTTAAACACCAAATAGAGTGTAAAAACACTCTATAAACACCAAGAACGAACCTTAAGGTAGCAAATATGAACATTAAATGAAACCCTAACTTTTCCCAATTTGAATTGTGTTGGAGTTCTTGAAGATGAGTGCAAATTTCCTTTATGGTTTGTCAAATAATTCAGAATTCTTGTTTGTGAAGTGTTTAGATGAATTAGTGATGGGAATTTGTGAAGATTTTAGATGTTTAGATGATGGAGATTGATAGGAGAAGACGAGGAAGAAAGGTAGTTAGTGAGAGAAGGGGCTTCGTGTTTTGTAAAATGGGAAATGAGATAAAAGAAACTGAAATTTTGCTAAAGTAATCTGCCTAAAAGACCCCCCTAGAGGGCGTTGCAGAAGGGAAACAGGCGCTACCCCTAGCGGGCCCACCACTGTAGCAGTGAGCGCTGACCCCTAATATTCATATTATGCACAAATTGAGACAGAAGCGTCGGGGAAAAGTCTGTCTGGCCTAGCACCCGCTAGGTCTGTTAAACCTCTGAACTGAAGCAGTGTTAGCAGCAATATTTGCAAAAATTCAAGTTTTTAATGCCTAAAAGTCTAAAACATTATATAGGACTTATCAAGCCAAGAGAGCTTCATGATATCATCATATAGGGTCAAAATGACATGTTCAAATGACTTATGAGGTTTGAAGGTGCCTCAAATGCTTTTCGGGACGGTGTTTTCCCGAAGAGAAAGAAATGAGTAAAAACAAACCTCGATTGCACTTATGAGCCAAAATAAGTGATAGGAAGGCTTCATAAGTTTAAGTAAAAGTCAAGTAACATATAGGAATACTGGTGTTGCTTAATCAACACTTGAGTGCATTTCAGGATGATCAGATTCCCGAAAGTGCCTTAAAAATCATCGAATAAACCCAAAATGACACAAAAGTCTCATTTCACCACAAAACATTACTCAACCCATCACAAAAGCTAAACCAAATGATTCCAAGGGCTTTCCCTGGCTTGGAAGCTCAAAAGGTTGATTTGGGGACAAAAGGTACCCAAAGTTGAACCAAAAGGCTCCGAAGAGCCAAAAAATGCTCAAATGAGCTAGAAAATCAAAAGATATATACAAGTAACTTGGGGTGCCCCCCGCAAGCGCTTGTTTAATGTCACGAGCCTAACTTAGAACCTAAACACATGAGCTAAACTGTAATCAAGGTTACATCAAAATTATCTAGGAAAACCAAAAGGTAAGGGCTTAGTAAATAACATTGTAAAGCTCGTATGAGCTTGTCAAATGCACTACCACTCAACTCACTAAATACCACATATGAAATGAGTAACAATGGCATTAAAAATAGTAAAAGGGCCATTTTTGAATGCTTACATGGGAGTGAGTGCCCACAGGGAGGAAAAGAAAGACTCAAATCTAAGAAAACACTAATAGAAAATAAAAAGGGAGTACTTCCATACACTCTAGTTGCCTTGGTTTCTATAAGAGAAACATGGGAATCAAGACAAACAAGAATGTCCTCAAATGGAAGTGGTATGGGCATGGTTGGAAGTAACATGGGAGGTGAAGGAACAAGGTCAAGTGTTTCCCAAGATGAAGTGGGAGGTAGAGGTATGAAGACCACCATGGCATATATGACCTCATTTTCTTCAATAGACTCTATTTCAAGGGATTCATTGACTTCACATGACGATTCATGAGAGTCGTAACTCTCATGAGGATAGTACATGTGAGGGTCATCATCAGTGGGAAGTTGGACACTAATAAGCTCAGTAACAAGTGACAGGGGGGAAGATTCATGACTGAAGTCATTGGTAGCAAGCTCAACATGGGAAGTATGAAGTGAATTACAAGAGCTCATACTAAAACTATTTAAGTAATTATCAAGAGCAATTCCGAGTGAGCTCGGTTCTTGTGAATACTAATGGTGAACATCAAAGTTTGAAGCATAAAACGACAAATAATCAAAGCCATATTCCTCAACAGAGTTCTGTTCATGACTAAAGTCATGTACTCCTTGGGTAGTCATATCCCATTGAGAGGTTTCTTTAGCAAGACACTCAAATAGAAGCTAAGCCCTATCCAAGTCAAAACATAAGAATTGTCCACGAGACAAAGACTCTACCCATCCCCAAGTTTCCTTGTTTAGTCCCTGATAAATAGAATTACAAGCTAACCACTTATCATGATTATAGTTAAGTTTAAGGGAATCCAAAACCCTACCATAAGACAAATAAAATGACTCATGCTCATATTGGGGGTCGATTAAGAAGGTGGCCATGAGGCCGACAAACTATTTATATATACAGACAAATTGACTTAGGCTCATTCTAATCAAACTAAGCTAATGTAATTGTTGCTTCCCGCCAATGGAGTCAAAATTTGATAACCTGTCGAAGTGGCTACCAAAGATAAACAATACAAGGCTCACTAGGCTACTAGCAAGGGCAAGTAAGGATCGAAGCCCATGAGAGCAAAGTTAGACACTAAGAAGCTCAAGTGTTGATTAAGCTAAGTCAGAAATTCCAATGATTGGCTAATCGTTACTGTCACTAATATTAACACAAGACTAACAAAACGAAAAGGTTCTTAGATACGTGATTCACCACTCACAACCACTATGAAGGTGTGAATCCTACAATGAGCAAAGTCCAGGGGAAAACATCTAGGGGAAATCATTCTAAGAGCCATGTTTACTCTTTCGAGCTAGGATGACGAGAGAAACTATGAACACAACCTATTCTCATGGCATGAACACAAAACGGCTCCTAAGCACAATCACGAAGACTAGTAACATCCCTTAACCCAAGCACCTATTCTCAAGGTACTTGAATCAATCGAACAAGGGGAGTCCTCACTCAACATCATCTCTCGATCCTTTGTTAAGGAACCTAGGTATAAGATCTATGGTAGCTAGTCATAGAAATGTGAACAAGCACCCCTTAATCCAACACTAGTCACCCCCAAGCCAAGACTCCTATAAGAAACACTAAAACATATAGGAGGTGAGGGTTTCACCCACACCTTAGCACTAAAAACTACTCACTACACATTTTACTATTTAAACACATGTTTTTATTCGTGATTTACAAATTATAACAAAGAAATAAGTTATGACAATGGATTATAAAATAAACTAAACAAAAGTTATAAAAAGGGAAAGAGTTTGTTTAATTATCAAAATTATTACAAAGAAATAAGTTATGCAAGTGATTTAATCAAACTACAAAAGCAATAAAGAAAATGAAAGTAGGGACAAGGTTTAATCTTGAGAAGAATTAAGACAAAAAGCAATAGTGCAAGGACAATATTAACTTGAGAAGAAATTTAAGAACTTGAAGCAACGTAAACTAAGAACGGGGACAAATTTAACTTGAGAAGAAATTAGGAACAAAAAGCAATAGTGCTATGACAAGTTTAACTTGAGCAAAAGCTTATGAAACAAAATATCAAAGTAAAGAGATAGCTACAAAATAATTAATAAAAATGGAAATTGAAGATGAGTTTAGAAATGTACTATGAAGCTTGAATCTTTGTAATTAAAGAACCTTGAAGCTTTACTCCAATAATACCCTAATACAAAGATGATCAACCAAGAACAAGAAACCAAGAAGCCTTGAATATCAACCCAAGAACATCAAACTAAGAACATGAAACAAAGAAACCAAGAACAAGAACCAAATTACTTTGAATAACAACTCAAGAAACCAAGAACAAGAACCACAATACTTTGAATAATAACATTGAATTGAGTTAAAAAAGATTGAATTACAACTTATGGAATTGTTTGAAGAATTAATTCACTAATCGAAATGAGTACAAATTAATCTAGAAACCAATATGAAAGTCTAAATTATCTTCCACTTCTTCTAACTATTTCTAACTACTTCTAACTATATCTTACTATCATACTCTATCAGCAGCTGCCTTTGGTTATATAGGAAGAAACATCGCCAAGTTGGGGCACAAGTGGGAGCAAGTTGCAAAGAAGTGAAACAGAACACGCTGGAAAACAGAGGGCTAGCGGCCGCTACTGCAGACAGCGGCCACTACACTTCAAACTGCACAAACTTTTCTGCTTAAAAAGGGCATAACTTAGTCAATACTCATCGGAATTGGGCAAATGAGCTATATTTTCGAAGCTCACGACACGTACAATAACCTCCAATTTATAGAACATGAAACTAACGAGTATGCTGAGAGATATGGGTGAAATAATAGGGTAGTTGCAATATTTACTCTTTCCTTGTGCTCATTATGAAGGTTGGTGCTTGCTTGTTTGAGCTAAATCGCTAAGCTGTGGTTTGCGATATCGTGAGTCAAGCTTGCTATATCGTGGACATTGAGCATGGTAACACGTCCACTAGCCAAATGGCTTCAAAAAAAATAATATCCGACTCGAACCAACGCTAAATACACTTTGAAGGTTCGCTATAGTTTTCCTTGATTTCCATACAAAAATGGAGAAACCTACAAGAATGAGACAATGCACAAAACAACACAACATGGAGCAAAATATGACAAAAATGTGAGGGAATTGGGTTAACTAAATACTAAGGGAAAATTAGGGAAAACTAAGAAAAAAGAACGAAAAAGTAACTCAACTAAGGAAAAAGAACGAAAAAGTAACTCAACTAGCTAAGGAAAACTATGGAAAGTAAAGACAAATAACACTATATCACTTTCCCCTTTAACCTACATCCAAAGCACTCTCAAATCATACCATCCTATATTCCAAAACTAAAATTCAAGACCAAAACCCGAAATTCAGAATTCCAAACTCCATTGAGTTTCAAACCCAAAACAAAAGCCCAACCTTATTAAGCCATGTCCAAAATATAAGAGAAATCTCAACACCAAAAGCCCATAGACAATGTCCAAACGTGCCAAACCAAAGTCTAACCATTCTCAAATCAAAACCTCAAGCCTAACATCCTCTTCAAGCATGTCCAAAGCCCGCTAAATTGAAAACCTGAAATGGCAGTCTAGGGAAAATTTAGGCCGGCTTCACTTGCACAAACATTTTCATGAACTACGACAAGTCTGATTCCCTAAGGATTCATAGGTAGCCTCACTCGAGGTTCGTCCGCATGAATAAAAGCAAATGAGGTCATACCCATCGTCATATTCATCATCATCATAGAAGTTTGAAGCACAATTTGTTAGTATAGAACCTAACATAGACTTGAGTTTGAACTAATATCTCTCAACAAACCACATTTCTCTTCTCATCATCTTCACCCATGAGTCACAAATTTTGCGCATTTTGGTTTTCTTGAAACTTGGCCTTTCTTTCTATACCATTTAGGGACTCTCCTATCCCTCCTTTTCCATCACCATGGTCTAACTCTTGCTCATTAAGCAACAAGTCATGAAATTGTTGTCTCTCCAACATTGGAGGCTTACATCGTTATACTGTCTCCATCTCTCACTATAGAGTAACATGTTAAGGTGACAAACTTGAATAGCCACAACACAATTCAAGTACACCTGTCTATGCTTAAAGGGGCTCGCATCATGAAAGGGGCTTCCATATCTTGACTTAACCAAAGTCAATAGTCACCAAAATTGAACCGGCAACATAAGGTTTTTCTTAAACTCTAGCCATGATCATCAAGCCCCATTCATCCTAACTTGGGGGCTATCTCTTATGATAGCTTGGTTAGTAATGGCTCAAGTTGGCCCTATCTTACACACCAATCATCACCTCCAAACCATTAATTGGGGGCTCGCATCATCACAAGAGTTTCCATTCATTCTTCTCATTCCTCTCTTAAGGGATCAACGTGCTCCCGTGACCGACTTGAGCAATCATCCACAATCTTTGCTTCCTCTATTTCCTACATTCACATCACAAAATCCAATCCACACGAAGAAGCCTTGAAAGTCCTAGTCATTTGCCTCCTAGAAACACAAGGGTTCACCCTTGACCTTATAAACAACGTATGAGAACCTTTCTAACATAAACCAAACATGAAAGTACATGATAATTACTTTTTATATATGGTTTTGTACCCTCAATCTCTATGATTATTTACTCTAACTTGACTCTTTGGAGTCGTTTCTACTAACATTTGACTTTCTTAGTGCCTTTTGTGTTGTTTTGTTATAATTCGCAAGAATTGTTATTTTGTAGCGGTTTTAAGGGGATTTGAGGCTTAGTAAGGTCGTTGGAGTCATAGGTGTCATTTAGGAGCTAAGAAGAAGATAGGATATGGTTAGGATGCCTTTGCGCGAAGAAAAGTAGAGTTTTGGAAGTCTACAAGTGCAGGAAAAAAGCAACGAAAAGTGCGTTCAATGACCCCAGGCGTTAATCATTGGCCCCGGGTCGAGTGCATTGACATCGGCTTATCCGGGGTCGTTGATCTTTTGGGTTTTTTTTGGTTTTTTGACTTATTTTTTATTTCTTCTATATAAGGCATACTTTCCTAGTTCTATGTGCATAATTCCTTACGAACAATAGATTTAGTTTTAAGCTTTCTCTCAAAAATACATTAGTGTAATTCAGTTTCTTCAATCATTCAATCAATTCAGGTTTTATTCGATCATTTCTTGTCTTTGCCTTGTTTAATTTGGTTTACTGATTAGCTTAGTTTTAGTTTAATAGCTATTTTTTTAGTGTGCAATCCTTGCCTTAATTTATATATGATAGCCAATTTGCTTAATTCAACAATGTTTTTAGTTTTAGTTTATGTTATTAAATTGTTTTCCATAGTTTACAATATGTGTGAGTAGTTTCATTGCTAAGGCATAGGGAATCCATGAACCGTCCGAATAAACTTGTTTGGTAGCCGATTAATAGTTATTGATTAGTTTATTTAGAACAATTTTCTACGGCATAGGGAATCCACGGTCTTTACCTTGTTTGATTTAGTTTTAGTTTAATAGTTTTTTGTTTAATGTGCAATCCTTGCCCTAATTTTTATAAGATAGTCAATTCGCTTAATTCAACAATGCTTTTAGTTTTAGTTTATGTTATTAAACAATTTTCCATAGTTTACAATATAAGTAGTTTAATTGCTAGGGCATAGGGGATCCATGAACCATCCTAATAAACTTGTTTGGTGGCCAATTAATATGATTTATGTTGTTCTGAATTCCTATTATGAGTGTATATTGCTTGAGATTGAATACTGGCCAGGTTTAATTATCAATATGATAATTGTCGAAATTGATGCCGAAAGGTAAGATTACCACAATTAGGTCACATGGATAATAGGCAAAACGAGTCTAAGTGAGCGAGAGTTGTTAAAGGAGTTTTGAAGGACTTTAGATTCGAGAGAATTACTGTGCCTTAATTCAGAGCATCGTTTATTTGTTAATCGGTTGTATTCAGTTTGTTGTCGGTTTGTGGCAAACCACAACCCTAGGCTTAGATTGATTGATTTATTCGTGTTTAATTCCCATTTTTAGTGTTAATTCACTAGTGGAAAAAAATGCTATTGGTATCGTTTATTTGGGCCTATTAGTATCGTTTTTGGAGGTTAAAAACGCTGCAGTTACTAATAGCAGGGGCTATTAGTATCGTCTATTATGAACGATACTAATGGCTACTATTAGTATCGTCTGTTTGACAAAAGGAGGGCTATTAGTATCGGTTGTTGGAAGAAACGATACTAATAGCAGAGCTATAGGTATGATATCATTTGTTAGAACAAAGGATGCTAATAGAAGAGCTATTGGTATCGTTTTTTCCAACAAAGGATACTGATAGCTCTTTTTTGATATTGAAAAAAAAGGTATTAGTATCATTTTTCCTGGGAAACGACACTAATAGTAATTATTTCATAACAAAAAAAATGGTTTTAATGATAATGACAAATAATTAAACTAATACTAACCATATTAAATTAAATTATTACAATGATAATTAGTAGTTGACAATAGTAACACAATAACCAAAAACTAGCTCATTCAAGTTAATAATGACAAACTTGATAAGAAGTTTACAACTAAAACCTACAACTAAGTTGTAAAAGCTCTAAATGCTTATAAGATATACAGGTGCAATAACTCCCCTTGAGAAGGATGAACCTTCAAGAGGTGGATCCTAATTGGATCCAGTTTTCACCAAGTGGCGTAGTGATGCAGAAGACAACAGCAGTAGCAGCAGCACCAATAGAAGATAGCAAAAGACAGCAGCAAAACTATACTCATATGAAAGACAACAGTAGACAACAAAAGCCCCTTAACCTGCATCACAAAATCAACAAAAAAACTACATCATAACATCCCTCCAACCAGAACCAAAACAACCAGTAAAACAGCACCAAAAAAACCCACAAAGCTACCACCAAAACAGACCAAGTCCAACCCTACAGCAGCGTTGAAACTGCCCAATAATACATCAGTCAGATACTAATTGTATGTATTCGTGTTTAAAAAACTAAACATAAAATTTAAATTTTACATGAGTTCATATATAAACTAAGTCAATCTACTTATCTGCAAGTCTTGAAATACTCGTGCATATTGTTAATCTATGATTATATCATCTTCATAAAATGTATTTTGATACTCATATTTTTATTAGTTAAAACATCAGCTAAGTCACAACATAGAATGTACAGAAGAACCACAATAATTAGCAGGCCAGCATATAGCATTTTTCTTCTTTAATCAAACAGAATTCAGCACAAAATTCATTGCGTAAGAAGGGTATCTTTGATAAAGATATAGCAAAACGTTGGTGTCACAAGCACATAAGCATACAAAAAGCCTCAGAATTCAACCTCCCATTAGTATTATTGATATACATTACCATTACCATATATATACATTAGATGTAGCTTACTATAGTTCACACATGCTGATACACATTACCATATATATAAAACGGATATAATACACTAACAGCCTAACAGGCATGCATGCATAAACATACATAACACTGATTCACTGAGTTTAATTCTAAACACACCCCCAAATAATCCAAAAAGGGAAGAAATTAAACTGTTATAGGAGTCTACTTATACTTCCAATTGCGAAAAGGGTACATGGTCTGCCGGATTGGACTAGGGATCTACCCAACAGGTTCAACCTGACCTTTGTGATGCTTAAACAATAACGAAAAAAGCTCAGCCTCTATTCACGCCTCTATTCCAACACAACAACATCTATGATATGGTTGTCAAAAGACAATATAAATCAACCAAGTTTACACTACCTATATTTTAACATTCAACTTATCACAGTTATCGAAACACTAGCTTTGATGAACTAAGCATCGCTCGAGAGAGGGGATTAGATCAGGAGAGTGATATGGTCTAACTTTATGCATTAAAGTTGCGCACATAATCGATGAACAAAGCCATGTATAATAAAGGAATAATAGGTTACCAGGCTGTTTTCACAAAGTTGTAGATTGTTAAAAAAGAATGCTAAGCCTTGGGTAACACAATGATGCTTGTTTGGGAGCCTGTATCCGAGGGCTAAATTGATAAGAGCAATCCCTACACAGGTAAAACAAACATTAGACCAGTGGCGGATGCGGTAGCAAAAATCATTTAAGGGTGGAATTAGAGCGACAAGCGAGGTCGAATTCTTCGAGAGCCAGTAATGGCTTTGAAGAGACTGTTAGGAAGAGTTTTGAGTGATTCAAACTGCTATTTAGACTTACCTTTGAACAAATCCAAAATTAAAATAGTTCAATCACCGAAACACCAAGAGAAATTTACGGCGAAATAAAACATGCTTATACTCCAATTCAATAAATAAAACATAGTGACCAATTATAAGGACGAAAATTACAGACCAAAATCACTGAAACGTCGCTTTGGCATGTGTAGAAACTCAGCATACTTTTATGCTCCTTCCTCTGTTTTGTGCAATTGCAACACCAACGGTCTCCTCGTCATAATTCTTAAACATAAAATTACTCAAAAAATAAAAAAACAAATTAATAATTTCATCGAAGGAAAAAAACCAAAATTTTGAGAAGGCGGAGTCACCGCCGCCATGGTCACCGAGAACAGTACAAGCTCTTTGAATTTTGTTGATTAATCCAATTAAACTCTCCATTGTTGCCATAAATATAAATTAAAATCAGAGTTAATATTTAGTTACAAACACAAAAACAAGAACAAATTCATCAAATCTCAAGTCAAATAAACAATTAATTAAAAGGATGAACAAATCAAAGAATTTGGGGAAAAATGATCGAATCAAAGAAGAAACAAATCAGATCTAAAACAATTGCAAAACTTAGGGAAAACGCACCATTTTTAACGATTTAATCTACCGAAAACCATCAACTGTAAGTAGTTTTTTGCGATTGTATTTAAAATAGAAATTTAAATTGAAATTTAAACCGTAAGATTTAACAATTGCGTTATTGAAAAGTGCAGATCTCAAGTGAGCGGAGCTTCAATGGCTCCGAATTGAAGTGAGGGAAAAAAAAATGAGAGAGAGAAGAGGGGTAATGAAAATGATACGATTGAAAAAATGAAAAATTTATGGAATAATCCCACCTTTAGCCGTTTCGCTCATTTTGATTCCACCTTATCTCTTCTTATTTTACTCCACTTCACCGATGACCAGTTATTTAGGTCGTAAAATCAATTTGATTTAATTTTTTTTTTCTTTATAAAATAATGAGAGTTTTTTCTTATTCCTTTTAATTTCTGATGAAACAATTAAAAGAAAAAAAAAAATCAATTCAATACATCTTTTGACCTTCTTCTTCTTAGTACTCAGCCATTTCTTTCTCCTCGCCCACCCAAATTACTCTTCTTCTCAAATTAAATCTCATTCGACTAATATAGACACATAGCATTTTAGCATTGTGTTTCTAATCCCATCATATCTTAATAAATCACCCAAGTTATCACTTTTTTTCTTTATCTTGTTATACAGCCACATCCACAAGCCACATCCACAACCTTTTTAACCACTAACTTAGACTATTAGGCTACCACGTACCATCCTCAAATTTCCAATTTTGCTCCATTGATTTTGGGTGGGTAATTTTCGATTTTGACTCCTTCCAATTTACTTTGAATTAAAAGGTCTCTAGCTTCATTTGTGTTTAATTTTGATTTAATTTATAATTTGAGATTTTTTTTTTTGTTAAATTTGATTCCAGTCAGTGTTGATGGTGATGGAAATGGTGGTAGTGGGTGGTTTATATTATTGATCTATTATTTCGGATGGTGGTGGTGGTGGTAGAATTAGTGATGTGTGGGTGATTGTCATTACAGGTTTGTCATATTGGTAGTAAACTAGTAATGGCGGTTTTGGGTCGATTATGAATTTGTGATAGTGGTAACTTGCTTTGGTGGTGGTATTGACAACGGTTGGGACTTGCGACAGCTTTAGAGAAGGTGGTAGTGGTAGCCTGGCAGGAGTAGAGGTGGCAATGGATGTATAGGAGGAAGGAATTAATCTTTGTATTGATAAACTTATTTTTTTTTACAATTAATTAAATTGGAACCAATCAAAATAACACACATGTCCAACTATTTACTTCAACAGGTTTGTAGTAGGTTGCTACAGGTGAAGGACCAAAGTGAGAAGTCATGATACAAAGGTGGGATTAAAACTAGATAAACGAAAAGTGGGATTAAAATGAGCGAAACGACCAAAGATGGGATTATTCCTATAAATTTTTCCTTGAAGAAATAAGAAGAGTTAGGGTTTTTGTTTTTTAATACAACATTAGTATCATTTTAGAACAAAAACGATACCATTAACTCGGCGTAGTGTTTTAATCAATCCTAATAGTATATTATTGGTATTGTTTATTGTAAAAACCAAACTAATAACTGACTAATTGGTATCGTTATTAATATAAATGGTACTAATGGAGACTTATTAGTATCATTTTTCATAGAAATGATACTAATAAGACGTTACTAATAGACATTTTCGCACTAATGATTAGTGTTTAGTTAATCATAGATTCAAATGCAACTTATAGCATAATAGCTTTTCATAATTAGTAAAAATTTTATGTTTCCCTGTGCATTCGATCCTTAGTTCTGTAGCTACATAAGTTGGTGTCGTAGGTTTATTTTTGATAGGTATGCGACTATCCCTTATAATACACACATATGTGGACTTGTTACAAACATGACAATCCACTTATAGAGGAAAGAAGTGCCCTTGTATGATGTCTAGGGATGGTAATGGGTCTTGGAGTCGCCCTAGTTCTGTGAACCCAAATCCGTTTCCAAATATTTGTGTCTTAAAATTTTAGAGCCAACGGGTCCGTATTGGATATGGGTCCTTCCTAAAAAAAACAGATCTGGATATGGATCTAGTGATATTCAGATCTGTTTACCCATTTACCCTTTTGTGTAAAAATTATTAATATTTTTATAGAAAATATAAATGAAATGAATGTAACGGAGTACATAAGACTATCTCAGCTCATCAACTAAAACCCTTAAATTATTATTACTTTTCGTTTGCTTAATTATTGTATCTCTTTATATTATTATTTGAAATTTGAAAGAGACATGTATTGTGTTTGAACTTGTATATGTTTGGATTAATCGTATTTGTTGAATTTGATTTTAGATATTGAGTATAAGACTATTATTTTTACTATAATACTAGGACCCATTTTGAACCTATTTTAGACCTAAATTCGTATGATCCAGCGGATCTGGATACGGATCCTTCCGTTCCATGCACAATGGATCTAGAGCAATATAAACACATATATAAAAAAAGGATCTTTATCTGAATCCAGTTGGATCCTGCAAAATTCGACCCATTGTCATCCCTAATGATGTCTAGCATTAGTATGCATGACAACCGCCTTTAGCATCCATGTATGATGTCTAGCATTGCAAACATGTGTGCCATATGTATATACATAAAGAGATGAATAAGGGCTTGTTGTTTTGTGATTATATTCATTTTAGTTCACTTACATTAATTAAGTTCAGTTAAAATAAGTACACTTATTCTATTTGTTATCACTTATTTTATTTTTTATTTTTTTGAGAGCCGTTATTTTATCACTTATTTTATTTTTTATTTTTTTGAGAGCCGTTATTTTATTTTTAAATTGTTAACGCTTTGTAATATTAATATTTATATTTCAATACACTTCCATTTATTTCAATTAAGTGGATTTCAGTTTATCTCATTTAAGCCCATTTCTATTAAAATAAGTAAAAAAAAAAAAAAAGGGCAGTAGCCGCCTATGTTTATTTGATTAATGGCTTAAACATTTATAAGTACTCCTACTATATCTTTGACTATTTGCCCAGATTCTTTTGGGTGCTATAATTAGTTCATTTCTTAACGTCTATACCCATATGGCCTGTTTTCATGATAAAGGTTTTATTAAGCCAATAACTAGGAGGTTAAAAGCTTAAGATTTAGGATATTTTGATAATAACTACCTAATATTTGCCAAAATTTAAAAATAACTAACTAATGAAATTCTTTTTTATTTAACCATCTAATTGTGTTATTTTTCTTTTAAAATAGGTACCAAATACCAATAATGTGTCAACTTTAAACACAATGTCTTAACTCAAAACATGCACAAACGAGCCAACATGTTTTCCAACATGGTTCCAATTTAATTGGAACGCCATGTTGTCACTGATGCAGTTTTTAGTTTACATATTATGGATATTTGGTACCTATTTCGAGTCACCATTAGGTGGCTAAATAAAAAAATTCATTTATTAGATAGTTAATTCAAAATTTTGGATAAAATCAGGTAGTTATTATCAAAATATAATTTATGTATAAATCTTTAGCATGTGCATGTATGATAACGTCAAAAAACCGCTAAATATACTTCAAAAAAAATTGCAAGTCCACCATATAAAAAGTATTGCCCATATTTAGCGTAGAGAGTTTAGAGGCTATACTAGAGTTTGAAGTGGTTAAAGGATTACATTTTTGCTCAGAGGATTTGATTGCCGATTTGAATAACTGTCATGTAAAGGTGTTAGATAACAATTAGCTGATTGCTTAGAATTTTGTACTTTTATGTTAAGTAAAATGACTGAACAAGGATATCACAAACCTCTCAAAAATAACCGAACAACACTAACTAATATAACTAGGGAAGTAGAGATAGAATCCACATAGAAGCTATTAAACTCTATTAGTTCTAAACTACTATAAACTAGGAAGACAACGGAAATTAAAACTAAAGAAATAGTAGAAATTACGATTTAAACTTTAATAATAAAAACCTAGGGTGCTCAATTCACTATGAACAATAAACAAACTCATAAAACATTCATTAAACAATTCATGAACTTTCATTGAACTAGGGCTCCCTCAAAACTCCTTTTACCGGCTCTAGCTCACATAATTTCGTTTTGCCTATTATTCAGTGGTATCATTGTAGTAATCTTACCTCTCGACCTCGATTTCGACAACTACTAACTCACAACTAAATCTGGCCATAATTTAATTGCAATCAACAGTAATCAATAATAGCAATTCAATTACTAATTAAGAATTAATTTACAAGCATAAAATTGATTCATAACATGTTCATAGATCCCCTAACCCTAGAAAAATGGACTACTCACACATAATTACAAAAATAAGAACAAAAATTTAATTAATAAACTTGATCATAAGCATAAACTAATTAACAAGAATTAAAACTAATAAACTAATTACTAGAAATTAAACTAATTAACTAACAAAACAAAATAAAATTAAAACTAAACTAGAAATAAACTAAATTAAAAAAACTAAAAAAAAAAGAAATAAAATAGAAAAGAGAAATAAATTATCAAAGAAGAACTTGAATTGAATTGCAAAGTTGATTAACAAACTAATCTACTAATTCTACTAATTCTAGAGAGAGAAAGAGTAATTAGGATTTCTAAGTCTAAAAATTGCTAAAAAAACTAGGTAGGTCATTCACACAACAACATGGCCTATTTATAGTACATGGGTCTCGATTAAAACAAGCCCACAGCAAAAACCGCAAAGAAAAACCAAACGGGTCACAAAACCGGGCCCATGCGCCCGCAGCAGTCAAACTGCATTTGCTCCATGCGCCCATAGGTCGTCCCATTTAGCCTCTGTGAGAAATTTGTTCTATGCTGCGGGAGCATAGAGAGAAGCTTAAAATGAACGTTGTGGCCGCTTGTATTATCTTTAGGCTCATTTTGACGATCTACTAAATTCTTCGCTCGATTCTTTCAAATTTCGTTCATAACTTCTCAAACCTTGGCATGCATACCGATGCAAGCCCATTTTGGCTCATTTAGGCTCATGTTGACTTCATAACTCCATATTATGCTCCTATAACACATAAAACATACCAAAAACCACGCGTAATTACCAAGGAAGCATATAATTAACCTTGAAAGCTCTAGAAATTAACTAAAACCGGTCCAAATCATAAATTAGCACCGAGGGACGATAATTAATCAAAATAAAGCTACAAACTTAGTTATTTAACACATAAATCAACTGATAACTAGGGAAAAACATTATATAAAATATGTATATCAAAGTCCCCCAAACTGAACCTTTGTTCATCCCGAGCAAACACAACGAAATTGACTACACCCCATAAAAACAAAATAATCATTATAACTCAAGAAAACATCCGAAGACACATGGATTAAAGCCAACCAATCAAGCACCCAATTACCATCCTTCCTAAATACGAGTCAAACAAAACCAACCAAGCAAGTTTAATGAATCGATGACTAGAGTAGCTCACAGGTGGTCACTCCGCACATTTAAGGATGAGCTTATATCAATGAAGCTCTAACCCTCAGCTCGCAACCAAATATGGAATGCAAATGCAAAATGTGTTTAAATGCAAATTTAGGCACCCGAAACCCACATCTCACACCTCATGCAAGTAGTTAAGGGTATCCACTCATCCAAAATGTCGACTCGAAATGCAATTAATACTCTACGACCTTGATAATGGATTACTTCACAATAACCATAGCATGTGCACGAAGATAAAAAAAAGGACTTTAATAAGCTTGCAACGTGGCTAGAGTGATGGGTAGGATAAAATTTGGGATAATATAGTGGAATGCGGGGTATACGCATATAGAATCAAGGAAAAACGCCAACAACTCCAAAACAATCATCAACGTTCTCCAACGTTCAATTCCATCCAAATCAAACCAATTTTTTCTTTATAATTCACATCAACTCCATAATTCTCATAAATCAACAATACAACCAACTACATCACAAGCTTTTAAATTTCTTTCATCTTCATGAATTCAATCTTTTTCACTTTTTCTTGAATTTGGAACTTTCATTTACTTCACTTCTTTCTACCTTTTCAACTTTCAAACTTATTATGCTTTTATAATTTCTCACTTTATTTATCATGTATAATAAAATTCCCGGTTCATGACACTTAATGATTTGTCTTTGCTTCAAATTCAATAAACAATAAACATAATCATCACACATACATAATTAGGCCATGAATAAAATATAACTTTTCAATTAACTTGCAACGGCCAAGACAATGGTATGTAGAGCCTTAAATGTGAAACCTATAATTATAAAAACCTCACTAAACAGAGATTCCAATAATTTTCACTAACAATCCTCCAAAACAACCATAAAAAGTACATCAACAACATCACAAGTTCAGAACCACTCCAACTCCTCCAAACCAAGTTTGGGCATATAACAGATCATGTAACATGGCTAATAAGGCTGTAATGTGGCTAAAAATACAAATGAAAGGTAAAAGCTCAAAACATGGGATCAAGGGAAAAATATCTATAAAAATGACTAAAATATGAAATTCTAGAGGCTTCTAAAAGAAATGAAGGCCTTTTATCATGCGCAACATACACAAAACCACAACCAAAGCTATTAGAATCCAATGTCAAACCTGTGATCATAATTGCACCAAGAACTAAGCACATATCAAGGAACTATGAATAACAATATATGCAAAATGGTTCAAATCCTCCCATTAATATAATTCAAGTCTAAGACCCAAGCAAGGTTGAGAAGAGTTGACTAATACAAGGAATTCTAGCAATTAAAGTCAAGTCATAGTCAACAAATCACACATGTGGATTCATCTGCAGTCAAGAGTCATAAACTTTTCAAAATATGCACAAGGGGTACAGAAGTAGTCAATTTTCAAAAACAGAACTCAAACTGAGACGAGAATTATCCATTAATTAATCTTTCTCTAAAATTAATCCTAAGAAAAACAATACAATCTTTTTTATCACATGTAAACTCCCACTCCTAACAAATGGTACAAACCATGCAACAGTCCTAAGAAAGCAATAAAACTAAGCTAAGGAAGCAATAAAAGCTAACTAAAAACACTAATGAGAAAAAGAAAAGAAAATGGGGAGTCGGAATAATCTAACCAAGCCAAATTCAACCTCAAACAAGAGTCCACACCAAATCAAAAATATATCTTGCTCGAGATTTAACCTGAAAAGGAAAAATAAACCAAAATCCAACAAAAAAAGGTTAAAGTAAAATATAACTAAACAAAACATTTTTTTATATTTTTTTTCTGTTTTTTTTGTGCTTTTTTTAAAAGCAATAAAACTAATTACATATATACAAGAGAAAGAAATCCTCCCCCCAAATTGAATTTTGTCCCGTACCGGGACAAATAACCATGAAGAATAAATGGAAGGAGGTGAAGCCGAGCTCTCCAGACTAGGGCCCCCGTACCTAGGATAGTATTAGTCATAGTTGGGGTGGTAGGGGTAGGAAGTAGGCTCAGTGTTGGGATCATAAGTGGGAGGCCAGTTTGGATGGCTCGAGAAGCCTTGGACCGTCCCTGCCTCAACATTGCTCATATGCTCTCTCCATTGGACTCCCTGAAGTAAATTCAGCATCTGTGCGGAGTCCTCGAAGTAAATGGTCAACCCGATCGAACCGCAGCTGGTTGTAAAGATGCATATCATCGAGGCGATTCATAAGGGGTGACATGTCAAATGTGGAGGAAGACTGGCCTGCATAGCAGTGTCTAGGGGGCTCTTGTTAAGGTGGGATATGGTGGTGCTGAGGACGAGCTTGGCCGCCTGCCTGCTGGATCAAGTTAACCATCTGGAGTACTCTCTTCTCGAAATCCGCTCTCTCTTACAGTGGGATGTTATCAGGTGGAATCCTCCAAGGAATCTGCCCATCTGGGTGCACCTAATAAGTAAGGCTAACATAGGCATTAGGCAAGTAGCACCATGAAATCTCCCGAACACACCAGACAAACCTCTCTTAGGGTTAGCAGTTAAGGAATGGCCTACACCTAAGAATGTACTGGATGTACGGAGTTTCTTAGGGTTAGCAGGTTACGATAGGAGGTTTGTGAAAGAATTTTCGAGAATTGCTAAACCCATGACTTCGTTAATGAAGAAAGACTGTAAATTTCAGTGGAGTAATAAGTGTGAAGAGGCATTTCAGACCTTGAAAGAGCGTTTGACTACAGCTCCAGTGCTGACCTTGCCCGATGGAAGTGACTCTTATGATGTATATAGTGATGCTTCTTAAAATGGTTTGGCATGTGTGTTGATGCAAAATAGAAAGGTGATAGCTTATGCTTCAAGACAATTGAAACCATATGAGGTTAACTACCCTACTCATGATCTAGAGTTAGCAGCAATAGTGTTTGCTTTGAAATTATGGAGACATTATTTTTATGGGGTGAAATGTAGGATATACACAGACCACAAGAGTTTAAAGTACTTTTTCACTCAAAAGGATTTAATTAAGAGAAAGGAGATGGCTTGAATTGATCAAGGACTATGACCTCTATATCCAGTACCATGAAGGGAAAGCCAATGTGGTAGCCGATGCTCTAAGTCGTAAAACAAAACATGAAGTGAACATCTTGGTGGTTGCTAATGAACTATGTAAGGACATAGAGAGATTGAGTTTGGAAATAGTGAAGGAGGGAGAGTTGGAAGGAATTATTTGTAATCTTAGTATCCAACCAACAATACTCGAGGAAATTAAGAAGAACCAGGAAGGAGATGTAAATTGGACAGAATTAAGGAAAACTTGAAAGCAGGAGAGCCTGTGGATTTCAAGATTCACGAGGATAGAAGTTTAAGGTATAAAGGGAGGTGGTGTGTACCATAGAAATACTAGGATTTGAAATAAAGAATCATGGAGGAGGGTCATAATACCCGTATTCGGTACATCCTGGAGGCGATAAACTGTATAAGGATTTAAAGAAGATGTATTGGTGGCATAGGATGAAGAGAGAGGTGGCTGAATTTCTGAGTAAATGTCTTACTTGTCAAAAGGTTAAATTTGATCATAAGAGACCTCAAGGAGAAGTCCAACCACTTGAAATAGCAGGATGGAAATGGGATTGCATTTCGATGGACTTTGTGACTTGTTTACCGAAGTCGAAGAATCAGAATGATAATGGGTAGTGGTGGATAGACTTACTAAGTCAGCAGTGTTTATACCCATGAAAGAGACTTGGCAAATGGAACAACTCACAAAGGCTTACATAAAACATGTTGTGAGGCTACATGGAGTTCCAAAGGATATCATGTCGGATAGGGATTATAGGTTTCTTTCGAAATTCTAGAAAAGTGTTCAGAAGAACTTTGGTACAACATTGAAAATGAGTACAGCTTTCCATCCAGTAACTGATGGACAAACGGAGAGAACCATACAAACCTTAGAGGACATGCTAATGGCTTGTGTAATGGACTTTCAAGGGAATTAGGAGGATCACTTGGACCTCATTCAGTTTTCATACAACAATAGTTACCAAGCAAGTATTGGCATGGCACCTTTTGAGGCTTTGTATGGAAGGAATTGTAGGAGCCCCTTCTGTTGGAATGACATAAGTGAGACAGTGGTTATAGGACCTCAATTAATAGAAGAATTCACCGAAAAAATTAGAGTAACACAAGCAAAGATTCAAGCAGCACAAGATAGACAAAAGTCCTATGCGGATCAAAAACGCCAAGAAGTTATGTTTGAAGTTGGCGACAAGGTGTTACTTAAGGTATCACCAATGAAAGGGGTGATGAGGTTTGGAAAGAAAGGAAAATTGAGTCCAAAATACATAGGACCCTATGAGATCTTCCAAAGGATTGGAAAGGTAGCTTATAAGCTAGCACTACCAATGGAGTTGAGCAAAGTTCACAATGTTTTTCATGTGTCTCAACTAAGGAAGTATGTGCCAGATGAATTACAAGTGTTACAACCTAAAACAATAGAGTTAGACCAAAGTTTGACCTATGAAGAGAGGCCAATTAAAATCCTAGACAGTAAGGTCAGAGATACTCGTAGAAAGAGTGTCAAAATAGTGAAGGTGTTGTGGTCTAACCAAGAAACCGAAGAAGCTACTTGGGAAGCTGAAGATTTGATGAGAGAAAAATACCTAGAACTATTTCAGGTTAGTAGTAGAGTTACGGGGACGTAACTCGATTCTTAAGGGGTGTAGAAAGCGACCTGTTTTTCGCGCGTTTTTACCCTCAATTTTGCAAGTTTTATGAGTTTCCATGACTTTTAAGTAAGAAGTTTATGTTTGTCTACAAAAAAGTTGTCAAGTAAGTGTCTAATGTCTACAACAATATAGTGTTTCAATGAGAAAGTTTGAAGTAAAAGTAGTCTCTATTCAAATTCCTTACACTAATCCACACAAAGTTTTGGGACGAAACTTCTTTTATGGGGGTTAGACTGTAATACCCCACATTTTCACGTATATTAAGAAAATATTTTTGTACTTCGTTTGTATAATTTTAATATTTTTTATTGAAAAAAAATATGTTCAATAGGCATATTGAATAAAAAGAAATTAATAATAGTAAAATAAATAATAAGTTTTGATTTAAAGCGTTTATTTGTGTTCATAAATAATATTTTATGTTTTCAAAATATTTTAAAAGACTTCTAAAAATAGAATTTTCAAAGGTACCCTAATTTATTTTGAGGCAAGGACCTAAAGGTAATTTCCACTTGTTAGGATTAGTATGGGCTTTTCCAAATCCTAATTTGAGGCCTATAAATACCCCTTAAAACCCAAAATTTCACCTTTTCTTGCTCTTACTAGTCATTAGGATTTCAAAAATTTAGAGAGTAGAGAGAGAAAAAAAGAGTTTGTGATTTCCGAAAAAAAAAGAAAGAAAAAAAACCTGCTGCGGTTCGTAAATCGGGAAAAAACATTATTTTGGTGTTCTTGGGATCCGTGCCCATCCAAACCCTAGCCGGACCACCGCCTCGCCATGCCGGCCACCATCGCCGGTAGCCACCTCCTCCCCTTCGGTATATTTTTTCGAACTTCTATAAAAAAAAAAATCCTTCTTCTTTTTGATTCAATCTTGCAAATTCATGTTCATACTTATGTTTAATCCTGTTTTTATGAGTTTTAATCATGTTTTAATAAAGTATGATTTGTTTTAAGGCATGAATTAAAATTGTTGTTCATGAAATTTTAGATTAGGGTTTATAAATTATGTAAGTTATGATTTTTATGAGTTTTTATGATTTGTACTTCAATATGATGATCATGAATTATTGTTGTGTGAATTTATGATGATTTTATGAAGTTTAGATTGATTTTAAAAGACTTTAAAAGTAAAATAAATTGCTGTCCAAAATTTATAATCATGAAATTCAATTGAATAAATATTTTGATCATGTTTTGGCTTATGAAAAATTGTTCTAAAGTATAGATTGGTTTCATAATTATGTTAGTTGATTGTAGAAGAGTTTTATCATGAAATTTTGATGTTTTAATAAGTTTTTCATGACTTTAAAGTTAGTAAATAAATCTGAAATTTTTATAAAAACAATTTAAAGTAAGTTTTAAGTGTTCATATTATGCTAGTATGATCACATATGAATTCTACGATGTTACATATATTTTTTAGTATGTTTTATGAAGTTCAAAAGTGATTTTAAGCATGTTAAACATGCTGTCCAGAATTTATAAAGTATATAATTAGGCTTTTAAAGTATGTAATTAGCATAAATTGATCATATAAATTAAGTAATGCATTGTATGGTTGATTAATGTTGTTTTTGAAGCTTTTTAATGAGTTTTGGTAATTTTATATTGCTGTCCATTTTTGTAAAGTGGCATAAAAATTATACTAAAGTTTTATAAAACATAAATAATTCCCAAAAACTAAGTAGTCATACAATAGAAAAGAAAAGTGAAGTATGGAATTGAATAGAGACCATATAAGGAATGTTTGGACAAGTTTCCAACATAGAAGTTAGTTATAGTTGTTGTAGAACTTAGTCAACAAGGATTTAATTTAGTTCCGGTTTTTCCCTATGTAGGAGACTTCGAACTAGCCCACTTCTAGAAGTTGTGGCGGAGCACCATTACTTTACAAGGTACGTAAGTACTAAAGACAAACACAAGATCAAGTTAGAATGCATGCTTGAACAATTCTTGATTACATGAAATCTTGTATGTTTGTTTTGAATCATGAATTGATGTGCATGACAAGTTTATTAGTAGCATGTTCTTAAAGTATGATGGCATTCCATGTTGAATAGGAAGTTAAGTTTTTATAAGCTTGAATTGGAATGTTATGATCAGTTTAATTTGGCCAATGGTTATTTGATCAAGGAAGGAAGTTATTTTTAAGTTGGTTAGTTACTTAATCGACAAGAAAGGTAGTTGTGAATTTTTATTCACATGATTAAAAGAACTTATGAGCAATTATTTTAGACATGTTGCCACTCACAGTTTAATGTGTGGTCAAGAAGAAAGTAAGTAATTAGCCACTCATAGTTAATGTGTGGTAAAGGAAGTTCTATTTTAATTAAAGGACACACATAAGATTAATTTTGAATCACATTAAATTGAAGATAATTAATTTGGCTTACTTGATTTGATGCATGTATTTATGTGATGTTGTATGAGAGTCATAACATTGCTATACTTGTTAAATCATGTAAACTGTAAGAGGACTTGCATCAAAACTCTTGGAACGTACATACCTTGAGTATGAACAATGGGGGGAGTCGTATGGAACAGTGATCTATGACTTCTAATTGGAGTACAAGACGTTGTACTCTTTTCATTTTTTTTAATGCGCTGGATACCGGTCACTTTATGTGACATAGTAATACCTTCTTGGAGTTGCTCCCAAGTTGGTGCCCAATAGGGTGATGATTTTAAGGAGGAAACCCGCTCGATGCAGGATTCATAAATTTAAATATACTAATTAAATTAATTGACTCCATGTATAGGTAAAAACGTAAGTTGAGTGCAAGTTTTATTTCTTTTGGTTGCTGCATAGTCTTTAGTATTTATGTACTCAGCTTTGCTGACTGTTTGTTTTGTGTGCATGGCTTTGTCTTGGACTTGGCCCTGCAATGACCCACTTGTGGTGAGTAGTTGTCTAGTAAAAGAAAAGCTGCAGGTACAAGTGCGCATAAGTCCATTCATGATGGGTTGGAGTAAGAGCGTTTGCTGTGTTTATGTAGGTTTTTTATTTTATTTTATTGCTTATGAAGTCTAACATTTTTGTAGATGTTATTTGATTTCTAAAGACTCTTAGTTTTGGTTTGGTTTTCAAGGGCCATTAATATGGTTCCGAAGTGTAATAAATTTAAAGTTGATTTTTAATTTGAGATTGTTCTGAAGTTTAGTTTTAAATTGTTTTGGTTTTAAGACTTCCGCTGTAGTACTTTGATAAATGCCTTAGCCGTTATCAAGGTGGCGGTAATTCTTTTGTTTTTCCATATTTAGAAGTTTTGATAAACATAATCCTTAAAAATTTTAATATGTCTTCCGAAAAAATAAGAAGTAAGAAGTTAGGAAATTACTGGGTGTTACAGATGACATCTCCTTCATAATATGGCTTCAAACGTTGACTAATGACCTTGAATATTTCACCTTTTTCGCTCTGAACTTCAACATAGCCAAATTTACTCACATTTATCACCGTGAAGGGACCACTCCATCTAGATTTCAGCTTTCCATGGAACAATCATAGCCTTAATTTGAATAATAGAACCTTATCGCCAACTTGGAATTCTCTTTTTATGATTCAATTATCGTGCCATCTTTTCATCTTCTCCTTATAGTTTTTGGCACTATCATAGGTTCCTAACCGAAATTCATCCAATTAGTTCAACTGAAGTAACCGTCTTTCTCCAGCAAGCTTTGCATCCACGTTTATCTCCTTAATTGCCCAATAAGCTTTGTACTCGAGTTCAACCGGGAGATGGCACGCCTAACCAAACGATATGGAGAAGTACCAATTGGAGTCTTGAAAGCCGTTCTATATGCCCATAGAGTGTCATGAAGCTTACTACTCTAATCCTTCCTCGATTTTGCAATCGTTTTTTCTAGGATGGACTTGATTTCCTCAATTCGAAACTTCCACTTTGCCACTGGTTTGTAAATGATACACCAGCCTGGTTCTATGGTAAACACCATACTTTTCTAGCAGCTTATCTAACCTCTTCTCATGGAAGTGTGTTCCCCCATCACTGATGATAGCTCTAGGGACTCCAAACCTAGGAAAAATAACCTGCTTAAGCAATCTCAAAACGGTGTTGGAATCGCAATGGGGGTAAATTGCTTCCACCTACTTAGAAACATAATCCACAACAAGTAAAATGTAACGATTACTGTTTGAAGAAGGGAAAGAACCCATATAATCAATAACCTAAACATCGAAAATTTCAACTTCTAAAATACCGGTTTGAGGCATTTCACGACTTTTTGAGATATTACCTGTTTTTTGGCACGAATCGCAAGATATAACAAAATCTTGAGCATCCTTAAGTATTGTTGGCCAATAAAAACCCGATTGTAATACCTTTAACATCGTTCTAGTGGGCCTGGCATGTCCTCCATAAGGTGATGAATGGCAGTGATGTAAGATTCCACAGACTTCCCTATCAGGCACACATCTGCTATCTAAACCATCTGCACACTCACGAAATAAGTTAGGATCATCCCAAAAGTAACGCCTAACATCATCCAAAAACCTTTTTCGCTGCTGATAAGTAAGATCAAGAGGTAAGACTCCTCCAATAACAAAATTAGCATAATCAACATACCATGGAGTATAGGAAAGCACAACTAAAAGATGGTCACCAGGAAAAGAATCATCAATGGGGGTTGAGATATCCCCATTGTCATACCGAATTCTAGATAAAATGATTGGCTACCACGTTCTTTGCTCCTTTCTTATCACGTATTTATAGGTCAAACTCTTGATGTAGTAAATTCCACCTAATAAGTCTCGGTTTTGCTTTTCTCTTTCCATGTAAGTACTTAAGAGCTGCATGGTCAGTATAGATAATAGCTTTTGAACCTATGAGATAAGAACGAATTTATCTAAAGCATATACTATAGCAAGCAATTCTTTTTCAATTGTAACATAACTAATTTGAGCTGGATCTAAAGTCTTACTGGCGTAATAAATAGCATTCAAAATCTTATCTTTTCTTTGAATTAACACTGTACCTACTACATAATCACTAGCATTACACATAATTTCGAAAGGCAAACCCCAATCAGGTGATTAGATAATAGGTGCTAAGATTCGTTTGCTGACTCGCCTTCCACCGGACCAAAAGAGAGATCGCCCTGCTTGTTTGATCAAATAAAAAGATTCAAGACATTCATTGGTGAATTTAAACTCAATATTTTTAGTAAAAATTGAGTCAAGGGTTTAGCAATTTTAGGAAAATCTTTGATAAATCGACGATAAAACGCTACATGATCTAAGAAACTTCTAACACCTTTTACACTTACCGTTGCAGGTAGTTGTTTAATAACCTAGATTTTAGCTTTATCTACCTCAATACCTCGTTCATAGACCAAATGCCCTAGAACTACTCCTTTTGTCACCATAAAATGACATTTCTCCCAATTAAGAACCATATTCACTTGTTCACATCTTTTAAGTATTTTAGTCATATTAGTCAAGCATGAATCAAAACCAGTACCATAGACACTGAAATCATCCATGAAGACCTCCATGATAAACTCTATTAACTCAGAAAATATAGCCAAAACACAACATTTAAAGGTAGCAGGAGCATTACACAAGCCAAAAGACATTCTACCATAAAAAAAGTATCATACGGGCATGTAAATGTTGTGTTTGATCTATCATCAGGATGTATAGAAATTTGAAAGAAACCTAATAGCCATCTAGATAACAGAAATATTTATTCTTTGCTAACCTATCTAACATTTTATCAATAAAAGGGAGAGGAAGATGATCCTTTTTAGTAAAAACATTTAATTTTCGATAGTCACATACGCCATCCTGTAACAAATCTAATAGAAATAAGTCCATTCTTATCATTACGCACAACAGTTGTTCGTCACTTTTTAGAGACTACCTGCACTGGACTTACCCATTGAGAATCTGGTACGACATAGATAATACGTGCATCAAGGAGTTTAAGAACCTCCTCCTTCACGACCTCCTGCATGTTAGGGTTGAGTCTTTGTTGTCCCTGTATACAAGGCTTATGACCTTCCTCTAAACGAATTCTATGCATGAAAAAATCAAGGCTTATACTAGTCAAATCATCAAATTTATAACCAATATCCTTTTTATGAGACTTAAGAACAACTAGTAACTTTTCAAGTTGACTATCAACAAGCTTAGAATTAACTATCATTGGATACATCTCATTCTCATCTAAGAAAGCATATATCAAATTAGAGGGGAGGGGTTTCATTTCAGGCTGTGTTACCTCCTTGTCAGAACATAATTGTTGAGGCAATGCATGGTACCTTTGGCTCTCTTCTAGAGTCATCTTTCACCATTGAATTCATGAGCTATGGCATCGACTTCATAACCTCCTTCTCTTGCAGTAGCATCCAAGCATAGAATAGCCTCCAAAGGATCCTTTTTAAGGGATTAAGGCATGTTAACTAAAACAATTTCATTCACAATAACAATCCTGTAACATGATTCCTCTAACATGGGGTTTTTCATTGCATTATTAAGAAAAAAACTCACTTTATTATCCCCTACAGGAAGAGTTAGGCTTCCATTTTTAACATCGATAACAGCACCTGGAGTACGTAAGAAAGGTCTACCAAGTATGATAGGTACATGAGCGTCCTCATAAATATCTAGAACAACAAAATCAATAAGGATGACAAACTTTTCAACTCTAACAAGCACATCATCTAAAACACCCTTGAGGTATTTCACCGTCTTATCTGCCATCTGCAAAGTAACGTTAGTAACTTTCAAATCCCCCATATCAAGTTTCTTGCAAATTGATAAAAGCATAACACTAACAATAGCTCCTAAATCTTATAAATCTTTATCAATGAATAAAGGAGCAATATTCCATGGAATTGAAAAGCTGCCCGGATCCTTCAATTCAGGTGGAGATTTGTTTTGAAGTATGGCACTGCACTCCTCAGTGAGTGCAACCGTCTCTATCACATTCAACTCACGTTTCTTTCTCAAAATATCTTTAAAAAATTTAGTGTAAGTAGGAATTTGAGTGATCAAATTAGTAAAAGGCACAATAACATGTAAATTTTTGACTATTTCTAAAAACTTTTGAAAAAGATTATCATTCTTAATCCTGGTTACCCTGTTCGGGAAGGTTAATGGCACCTTAGAGGGCGGCAATGTATCGGTAACTGAGTCAGTTGTAGGAGTTTGCTTCTTAGTGGCTTCCTTTGCTTTTGGTGCTTCATTCTCCTTCTCTACAATTGTGTCTTCAAGATCTTCAATCACAACCGAACTTATCTTCTTCATTCCATCTCCAACATTGCTGGTGTCATCAGTAAGTATGCTTGGACCTTCATAATAAGTACCGCTCCTTGTGGAAATAGAACTGCAATGATCTCTAGGTGGATTTGAAGGAGTAGGTTGAGGAGGTAGTTGTCCTTGTTGCCTTTGAGTGGAAGATTGAGAGATTTGTGCAATTTGAGTCTCCAATAGCTGATTGTGAGCTTACATTGCTTCCACGGTTTTCTACATTTGCATCATCATATTCTTCAGTTCTGAAAACTCATTGCTTGTTGGCCGAGGAGGTGCTGGGAGTGGTGCTGGAGGTAGTGGTCTATTGAAACCAAGTGGTTGAGGTGGTGCAAGTCGTTGCACCTACTGATGTAGCACAAACTACTATGGATTCTGAATGTTGCTGGTGTTCTTGTAGGAGAGGTACGAATGATCCTTCCAACCTGGATTATATGTGTTGGTGAATGTATTATTCTTGTAAGCTTGAAATGCACATACTTTCTCTACAGAACTATGACATGTTTGAACATTATGACCAAACGCCCGCACGAATCACAAAAGACATCATTGCATCCGAAAGTGCAACCATTGCAGCTACCGTCATTGGTGAAGAAGGTGTAGTTGTTATCTTGTCTAACTTCTCACTTATTGCATTGATTTGTGAAGCTAAACTCTCATATTAATCATCTATCACATGTTTCCCTCCTCTTTTAGCATGTCCTTTGGGATTACCGAATTAAGAATTATGGAATGCAATTTCCTCAATTAAATCATATACAGCATTATCCTTCTGATTCATGAATCGACCACTAGCAGCAGAATCAAGCGATGTTCTACTCTCGTTATCCAACCCATTATAGAATGATTGAACCAAAAAACACATCTCAAGATCGTGATGTGGAAATAATCTCAATAACTCCTTGAATCTCTCGCATGCATCATAAAGTGTCTCATTGGTTTACTGGTTGAAATTCGTGATCTGACTTCTAAGGGTTGCAGTTCGCTCCGGTGAATAGTACTTCCTTTAAATGCAAGAGCCAACTCATCCCAACTATTAATATTACCCATGTTGAGTCCGTTCAACCAAGCACGGGCCTTGTCCTTCAATGAGAATGGGAACATCATCTGTCTAATGTAGTCGTGAGTCACACCGGCTTGCTTAATCTTGTTGCAGTATTGGACAAAGCTATTCAAATGCAAATTTGGATCTTGCTTCAATGTTCCTGCAAATTGGTTCCTTTCCACCATGTTCACCAAAGTCGGCTTCAATTCGAAATTTAGAGCCTCCGTATCAGGAACTCGATAAGCACCTCCCACTATTGCAAAACTCGGCTAAGAATAATCCCTTAACGACCTTGCTGGTGGTGGTGGCGGCGGCGGCGATGGTGGTTGGTTGTTTTTATTATACTCGGAACCCGACATCTCCTCTTCTTTCTCAAAAATGCTCAAGTCTTCAAATAACCATGACAAATCAGTGATTGTACGTTCCGTAAGAAAAGTCCTTCTCGATCTCCACTTCCTTCTACGAATCCGCTTGTGAAATGACCTTTCAGGATCAGGATCAATCCAGACCAGCATGTAAATTGAAGATCTGCACAAGCAATAAAATTCCGAACGAATATGAGAATTGCCTCAAAGAACTTAGTAGTCCCTTGAGGCTAACAAAAACAAATACAAGAAATAACAGTTTAAACCCGACTAACAGAATTCAAAATTGCCTCCACGGCAACGACGCCAAAATTTGAACAAGGCTATCACACACCTCTCAAAAATAACCGAGCAATACTAACTAATATAGCTAGGGAAGTAGGGATCGAATCCACAGGGAAGCTATTAAACTCTATTTGTTCTACAAATTCTAAACTATATAAGGGGCTTTTGAGAATTTTTTTGCCTAAACTACTAAAAACTAGAAGACAACGGAAATTAAAACTAAAGAAATAATGAAAATTACGATTTAAACTCTAATAATAAAAACCTAGGGCGTTCGGTTCACTATGAGCAATCACCAAACTTATAAAACATTCATTAAACAATTCATTAACTTTCATTGAACTAGGGCTCACTAATTATCTCAAACTCAGACTCCCTCAAAACTCCTTTACCGACTCTCGCTCACATAAATTCGTTTTGCCTATTATTCAGTGGTCTCATTGTGGTAATTGTTGTTTCTATTGGAACACTACAAGAGGGGGGTGAATTGCTGTGTGGAACTTGAATGCTGAATTTAAACTATTTTGAGCGAATTAAAGAGTGCGAGAGATTTTTCTACGAGAAAAACTTCCTTGGCCCAAAGGAAGAAAACTCCACTTCTATTATAGGCCTGTAAAAACTTTTACAACCTAAATTCTCTAATTACACTCGTCAGTTCCTATAGGAACTTGATTCTCAATTCTCACTCTTTATCTCTCGTTTCTCTTTCTCCTTTTCTCCACTCTTCTCTAGTTCTCACACTTCTCTTTTTCTCTCAGATTACAACTCAGTTCAAGACTCTAATACATTCAAAAAATTTGTAAACTGGACTGGAACATCAATCTTAAACTTAGACTCGTTTAATACTCAAGTGCGTTCTCTGATGTTCTGCACTTCTTCTTCTGAATTTCTTGGCGTATTTATAGAGTGATTCTGCCTTTTAAACTTCAGCCTTCAACCACGTTCTTTGATCGCCCATAATCTCCATGACTTCTTCCATCATCCCACGTATGTAGACCGGGAGAATAGGATTTTGACTTGAATATTTTACTGTTTATTCTTCCCCCATAATCCCACGACTTTATTCCTATAATCTAGGATTCTTAATATTATTTGACTTATTAAAAACCCTAGATGTTGTTTTATTTTTCAGCAAAATCAGTCAAATATCTATCTCCTAATATTGAGGAAAATCTTATTATAACCTAGATTATATCATAAATTAACCTAGACCTATTTGTGGGATAGATTCGTTATTACTTCTAAATATGATGTTCCAACTAGATTTGAGACTCCAATGTATTTACAAAGATCCTAGAAAATTATTCTTATAATCTTCTTAGAAATTCTCTTCCCTTCATCAAGATACTTCATTGAAATGCCTTGACGTTGTTCGCCTGTTCCTGTAGGAACATATCTATTCTCGTGCCTTGATCCTACGTAACTGTGTTACTCAGGAACTTCACTTCTATCTTTTGTGTTCCTTTGTAAGATTCTGCCTAGGAACTTCTCCTTTAACTTTTCACGTTCATAGCTCCAAGTTCCTTACACTTTGAACCTGTGAAATCTCATAGGAACTCAAATTATATATTAGTTAAGTTTGTTTATGGTAGTCACCATTAAAACTTTATTTTCAATTCATGGGTCAACAGTAATCTTACCTCTCGACCTCAATTTCAAAAATTACCTAACTCACAACTAAACTGGCCACAATTTAATTAACGTCAATAGTAGTCAATAATAGGAATTCAATCCCTAAACAATCTGCTAGTTGGGGTTGGAGGAAGATTTGCATGGTGAAAGATGAGGTGAAGCAGTTGTTCATGGAAAAAGGGTGGTGGTCTTGCAGCCCACCTTACTCTATTGCTGCTGGTTATAGAGCCTTGTTGGGAGAGGGTGATGTGGATCCTTGGGCTAAATGGGTTTGAGGACAGTTCAATGTTCCTAAGCATAATTTCATTCTGTGGCTTGCTATGCTAAATAGGTTGAAAACAAAAGAAAGGCTGCATAAGTTTGGCATTGAGGTGAATGATTGTTACTTGGTCTGTGGAACTGCTATAGAGAGCATTGATCATCTTTTCTTTGACTGTTCAGAATATTACAACTGCTATAATAGGGTATGAGACTGGTTGGGGATTCCTCTCAATAACCAGAGAACAGTTTTTGGGATATGGCAGTATTGGGTGCAGATGTTGAAAAGTAGGATCGAAAGGAAAATTGGTGCTTGTGTGCAGAGCAGTTTGATTTATAACATATGGCAGCAGAGGAATAGGATGTTGTGGAATGTGCAGAGCTGGGATTCTGATGTTGTGTGCAGAAGAACAAAAGAGTTTGTTGTCCTGAGATTGCAGATGATTGAGTAATGTTTATGGAACCTGGATGACAAGCAATGGTTTCATATGCTCATGAATACTTAATGGTTGTGCAGGTCTGGACTCAGGTGTGGGGGCTCAGGCTGCAAGGGATGCTGATTGTGGCTTGTTTGCACACTGAGTGTTGTGGTTCTCTAGTGGCTGTGACTGTGATTGTGAGAGTCCTGTGCAGGTGTTTCTGGCTCCTGATGTTTCTGTTTTGGTTATGCAGCTGTGATCTTGCAGGTTTGTTGCTTGAGGTTGGGTGGCTGCTGGTTGATGATGGGGAGGTGTTTGGGGTGTGGATTGGTGGCTGGTTGTTGTGGTTCAGATTTGGATGCTCAGGATGCAGTAATGCAGTTTTGTGCTGGTTTTTTATTTTGCTAATTATAAGTGGAGGTTGTTGTTCTGAGATTTTTGCTGGGTGCTGGTTGTCTATGTGCAGTCTGCACATTGAGATGTTTTGGTTGTTTTTGTGTGCAGTTTGTGTTTTGGTGGTTTGTTGGATGTTGGGAAACAAAGTGTTCTTAGTTTTTTGTTTGATTTTGCTTCTTTTGTATAGTTCAAGTTGTTTGTGCTTTGTATAACTATGATTGGTTTTGGTCTACTTTGTGCAAAACTGAGTCAGTTTTGCCTAAGTAGATTTAGGTTGTAATTATTCGCTTTTTGGTAATAAAATTGCTTATATTTTTGTAAAAAAAAAAAAAATAGGAATTCAATTACCAATTAAGAATTAATTAACAAACATAAAAGTAATTCATAACATGTTCATAGATCCCCTAGCCCTAGAAAAATAGACTACTCACGCATAGTTATAAAAATAAGAACAAAAATGAAATTGATAAACTTGATCATAAGCATAAACTAATTAACAAGAATTAAAACTAATAAACTAATTAACTACTAGAAATTAAACTAATTAACTAACAAAACAAAACAAAATTAAAACTAAACTAAGAAGAGAAATAAACTAAAATATGAAACTAAAAAAAAGAAATTAAGATAGAAAAGGGAAAGAAATTATCAAAGAAGAACTTGAATTGAATTGCAAAGTTGATTAACAAACTAATCTATTAATTCTACTAATTTTAGAGAGAGAAAGAGAAATTAGGATTTCTAAGTCTAAAAATTGCTAAAAAAAACTAGGTAAGTCGTTCCACAACAATATGGCCTATTTATAGTACATGGGTCTCGATTAAAACAAGGCCACGGCGAAAACCGCGAAGAAAAACCAAGCGGGCCACAAAAACGGGCTCCTGCGCTCACAGCAGTTAAACTTAATTTACTCCCTCGTTTGGCCTCTGTGAGAAATTTGTTCTATGTTGCGAGCGCATAGATAGAAGCTTGAAATGAACGCTGCGCCCGTATGCATTATCTTTAGGCTCAATTTGATGATCTTCTAAATTCGTCGCTCGATTCTTTCAAGTCTCGTTCGTAGCTTCTCGTACTTTGGCATGCATACCGAGTCAAGCCCATTTTGCATTGGATCGTTTAGGTTCATGTCGACTTCATATTTCCCTATTACGCTCCTATAACACATAAAACAAACCGAAAACCACGCGTAATAACCGAGGAAGCATATAATTAACCTTAAAAGCTCTAGAAATCAACTAAAACCACTCCAAATCATAAATTAGCACCGAGGAATGATAATTAATCAAAATAGAGCCACAAACTTAGTTATTTAACACAGAAATCAACCAATAACTAGGGAAAAACATTATATAAAATATGTATATCAAATTCCCACAACCGAACCTTTGCTCATCTCGAGCAAACACAACGAAATTGACTACGCCCCATAAAAACAAATTAATCATTATAACTCAAGATAACATCCGAAGACACATAGATCAAAGCCAACCAATCAAGCACCCAATTACCATCCTTCCTAAATACGAGTCAAATAAAACCAACCAAGCAAGTTTAATGAATCGTTGACTAGAGTAGCACATGGGTGGTCACTCCGCACATTTAACGATGATCTTATACCGATGAAGCTCTAGAAATCAACTAAAACCGCTCCAATCATAAATTATCACCGAGGAACGATATTTAATCAAAATAAAGTCACAAACTTAGTTATTTAACACAAAAATCCACCGAAAAAAAGAGAAAAACATTATATAAAATATGTATATCAATGACATTTATAGACATTTTCTTTTTTATTAAAATAATTTATTTGATTTAATTATTTGGACAAAATGGACATTTACTTTTGTTTCTCCAAAACTCTAAAGAAAAGCTCCTTAACCCAAAATTTTCAAAACTGAGTTTTGATAAGATTTTTTTGGTACAAAATTCAATTTAAACCTCTTTCTCACCTAACACCCAAAAAATCCATCAAACCTACTTTTTCAAAAGAGAGTTTTGATAAGAGTTTTTGGTACAAAACTCTATTTAAACGTCTCTCTCAACAAACACCAAAATTAGAGTTTTGACTAGTCAAAACTCTAAAATCTCTTTAAACCTCCAATCTGTCGCAAACACCCCATACAATCTTGGTGGTTTTCCCCCCATCAAATTCTACATATAATTAGGCGTGTCAATTCGGGTTGGCGGTGTAGGTTTGGGTTGACTCAATAAGATTCGGGTCATTTCAATTCAAGTTAAATCCGATCGTTTCTTTCGTTTGGTTCAGTTCACATCATTTTGGGAGCAGTCAAAATAATTTGTTCTAAGTTTGGGAACAATTCAGTTAAGTCTCAGACCATCTTGGTCAGACCAAATTCAATTCAATCTCAAACGGATTAAGCAAAACCAACTTAGGCCCTGTTCTTCTCAACTTAATTTTGTTGAACTGAACTTATTTTTGCTGGTCTGAACTTATTTTTGCTGAACTGAACTTATTTTTACTTATCTGGACTTATTTTTGCTAAACTGAACTTATTTTTGCTAAAATCATTAACAATCGATTAAGGATTGAAACTGATTTTTGCTGAACTGAACTTATTTTCACTGATCTGAACTTATTTTTGCTGAACTGAACCTATTTTTACAAAAAATAAGACAAGGAGAACAGGGCCTTAGAATGATATCATGGTCTTTTTTAGGTTAATGTCAGGCCATTTCAAATTCTCATGAACATTTTTGTCACTTTGACTAAAATCTAAAAACTATGTGATATATATCCTTGTGAAATTATAAGATATATGTTAGGTCTATTACAACAAGCGAATTAAGAAAGTAGGTGGGTTTTGGTGTAGTTGAACATCAAAATAAACGTTTAATGAATACCTTTTAAGGAGTATATTTGAAATTTCCCAGGGTTGTTCATATTGATTCTAATGAACAATGTGTCAAGTTATTTTATATTAAAAGCAACTTATTAAGTTTTAAATTAAAATAAGATAAGCTAAATATTTATTTTTACATAACATTGTGTTTTGGATCTTTTATTTTAATTCACTTTCAATACAGTTCAGGTTAGTTCTGGTCAATCGATCAAACGGGTTGCTTGATGTTCAGTTCAATTCAGTTTGGTTTGATTTTTTTTTCGGGTTTTGTACAAATCAATTTCCATTTAAGCTCTTCTCAATTCAGGTTCAATTCAATTTAGTTTATTGTTCTAGCAGTCAATAACATTGTAGGACACTTTCAATTCAAGTCATTTTCAAGTTATAAGTCACTTTCAATTCAAATTATTTCAATTTTGATCAAGGATAGTTCACTTAACCCAATGGATTTAACCCTGCATACAATGTATTGTGTTTTATTCTCCCAAAAGAATCGCAATATATGTCATTTTTTCCAATAACCATTTTCTTAGGAAACATATGGAGGAGTGGAGGACTATAAGACTTACCAAGGACTTACCAACTTTATGTCTTTATCCAATGACACTTCCTGATAAGCTCAGCTCCTCGCATTACGTAGAAATTTCATACTTGAGAATTCAAGATATTGGTCACCTTAATAAGTTAATAGTGCGGTCAATAAATGATACCTCATACCTACGTTGTTTTCCTTTATAGACCAAAAGATAAAAGTAAGGTTGATCTTCAATACAATATGGTAAAGGTAAATGTCATTATTAAGTTTGGTAGTGTTAGCTCCACTATTCCAAATATGACATGCTACTGTATTATTATTTCCCACTGTTGTTAGAACAATTCAACTTTCTTTTTGCTATTATTATAAGACCATTTCTAAATTTCCAATTGACAATAAGTCAAATGGCTGCTTATAATTGACCAATCGAATGAACCAAATTATTTTTTTAATTGTATTTAATTGGACTAAATTGAAGGCGCATTAATTAGTCTTAAAGCAAAGAAGAACTATGAGTACGTACTACCTAGAATTTTTCAATAATGTACATCCTTGTGGTGAATAGTTTCGCTACTTGTAATTGCCTATAAATTGGATATCGTGGAAAACTATATTGTATTATCAAATTGAACATTTTCTTCTTCAAAAACAAAACTCTTCTCTCACTAAGCTTCAAGACTACCATTGTCATTACTATTTGTTGTTTTACAAACTCTTGCTTATTATCATGGATAGAGTACCTTCACTATTACAATCTCCAACTTATGGAGACTTGATTACGGTTCTTAGCATTGATGGCGGTGGCGTCCGAGGTCTAATTCCAGGAACAATTCTTGCCTTCTTAGAAAATGAACTTCAGGTAAACAATATGCATTATAACATAGGATCGATACATTTACGTGTCCTTCTACTACATTAATTCATTTATGCATAGCATAGAATAGATAGTTTGGATTGTTATATTCATAGATATCATACATTATGATAGGCAATAAAGAAAAACTAAATCCATCAATATAATTTAGGGTCCTATATTCTAGGTGCTTAAAACATATGATGAGTCCCAACTTACAACTCAAAAAAAANACCAAAAAAAAAAAAAAAAAAAAAAAAACCAGTTCAACACTATCATGCAACATATACAATTTGATGACAATCTAATACACTAAAAAGTATTGGGCTAGTGGTAGAATCATAAGACCCAATTTATCACCCCTTTCTTTACTCGGCATTGTAGGTTCCATACACTCTTAAACTAGTTTTTAATTTTTTTTTACCTTGTTGAACCCCATGTGATTTGCACTAGTGAGTTGTCTCATATCGGAGAAATAAGAGATGTTGAATTAGTTTATAGGCCTAGGAGTTACTCCTCCTATTACCAATTGGTTTTAGGATGGAATCTCCTCACGTTTGTGGACCGGTTTAACTCTCCTCCTCCTTGTTGGGTTACCCAGGCTCATTTATCTTAACAAGAAATTTAACATGCCTCTTTAAATTTCTCTTTGTTTTTTCACTTAGTAGTAGTACTATTTTGTTCATATTTGATACTAATACAAACCTTCATATTTCTTATTTTCTTGCTTATGTACGTACATCTAAATTTTATTTATTCCTTTTTTAATCGATACTCATTATTTAAAAAACGATGGAGTAACTAAGATATAATATATATATATATATATATATATATATATATATATATATATATATATCAGACAAAGTTGCACTTTTCTTTCTAGCTAATATAATCCCTCTAGCTCAATGTTTAACTTGTTTGATGGTTAATTATTTTAACTTTATGGTTTCATAATTAATTCATATTCAATTATAATTGGTAGATTACGTAGAAAATATGTACTTAGAAGTTACAAGTGATTGCCGGGTTTATTTCTTGTCCAAATGCGGTGAAAATTTTTACACACAACTCCTATGTTTTCATATAAGATATATTGTCATGAAAGTTTTATGTATTAAAAAAAAAATCATTTAGTGTTTCTTTTTTTCAATATTTTATTAAATTCTTTAATGTTAAAAAAAAAAAAAATTTAACCCCAAATCTGAAATTGGTGGCCCCGCCACTGGACGGACAACCACATCATAATAACTTGAATGTATACTTTATCATTAAAATTTATAGTTTATGTGCATTAATGGTTGTGTATTAGTTTCCCAACAAAATTGATTTTACGTTAAAGTCATACACATTGGTTTCTTCTAGTACTACCACAAATTACAGTACTATCATGCAAAGATTTACATTGTTTGGAAGGAAACATGCATGTAAATTTATTGACTATTAACAATGATAAATTTACTTTGACACAGCAATTGGATGGTGAAGAAGCTAGACTAGCGGATTATTTCGACGTAATGGCAGGAACAAGCACAGGAGGATTAGTGACTGCTATGCTCGCAGCACCAGATGAAAACAATCGGCCTTTATTTGCTGCAAAAGACATCAAGCAATTCTACCTTGAACACTGCCCAGGAATTTTTCCTCAGGAAACGTATGATTGTCTAACTATGGCTATATATGTTCAATTGGAATTTTTCTGATCTTATATTTCTAATATGAACTTTTCTGATTTGGTCTCTGATCAAAAATCTTTTTAGTTAATCTGAACTGAACTTATTGTAGTTATTTTTTGTACTTATTATTTTCTAATCTAATCTGAACTTTCTTATTTGGTCCGATCTGATATTAATTTTTTTTGGTCTAATGCGATTTGCATTTATAAAAATAAGTATTAAGGTGTTGGAATAAGTTGATGAACTGAACATATATATCCTACATATAACCTACAAATTATTACTCGCACTACGGGATCACTACGTTTTAGTTGCTTGGTAGTACTATAAAATACTACGGGAGTTGGGGAGTATATGGTATTATTGTTTTTAGTGTTAGGGAGCCACATTTATGACAAGTTAGAAATGATTCCAAAATTTTTTATAATTCGAAAAAAAATTAAGGTCTAATTAACTTTGTCATTCTCCTATTATTAATAAAATTATCATAATAGTACCAAGTAGCATATAAATGTAATATCTTCGTTCGATTACACCCTCCTCAATTATTTTGCATTTGAATATCGAGGAATTATTGGAGAAACGATATAAATTGAGTCTTGTATAACATATTTGATATTTTTTAAGTAATAAATCATAAAATTGACCAGATCAAGTAACTCAATAAGATGAGCAAATTAGGAATCACAAAAGGATATGAAATCAAAAAATCATTTATTATTCTCTCTAATACTCCGTGTGTAAATACTTATATACAATTTCCTAAAAACGGAAAGTAAGGTATTGGTATGTATTTTAAGGAGTAAAAGACCGAGCACTTAACATCACCATAATGAACATTGAGATCATGTTTCATTACTCATACTCTCATAAGCACACTATTAATTAGTGGATGAGAGTGAGGGGTAGGTCAAGTGGTAAAAGCTTCTCTCCCGGTTGCACGAGATTTTGGGATTGATTCTCATCCCCGTTCTTGTAGCTCCCTAGCACACGAGATTTTGGGATTGATTCTCATCNTGGTTTCTTCTAGTACTACCACAAATTACAGTACTATCATGCAAAGATTTACATTGTTTGGAAGGAAACATGCATGTAAATTTATTGACTATTAACAATGATAAATTTACTTTGACACAGCAATTGGATGGTGAAGAAGCTAGACTAGCGGATTATTTCGACGTAATGGCAGGAACAAGCACAGGAGGATTAGTGACTGCTATGCTCGCAGCACCAGATGAAAACAATCGGCCTTTATTTGCTGCAAAAGACATCAAGCAATTCTACCTTGAACACTGCCCAGGAATTTTTCCTCAGGAAACGTATGATTGTCTAACTATGGCTATATATGTTCAATTGGAATTTTTCTGATCTTATATTTCTAATATGAACTTTTCTGATTTGGTCTCTGATCAAAAATCTTTTTAGTTAATCTGAACTGAACTTATTGTAGTTATTTTTTGTACTTATTATTTTCTAATCTAATCTGAACTTTCTTATTTGGTCCGATCTGATATTAATTTTTTTTGGTCTAATGCGATTTGCATTTATAAAAATAAGTATTAAGGTGTTGGAATAAGTTGATGAACTGAACATATATATCCTACATATAACCTACAAATTATTACTCGCACTACGGGATCACTACGTTTTAGTTGCTTGGTAGTACTATAAAATACTACGGGAGTTGGGGAGTATATGGTATTATTGTTTTTAGTGTTAGGGAGCCACATTTATGACAAGTTAGAAATGATTCCAAAATTTTTTATAATTCGAAAAAAAATTAAGGTCTAATTAACTTTGTCATTCTCCTATTATTAATAAAATTATCATAATAGTACCAAGTAGCATATAAATGTAATATCTTCGTTCGATTACACCCTCCTCAATTATTTTGCATTTGAATATCGAGGAATTATTGGAGAAACGATATAAATTGAGTCTTGTATAACATATTTGATATTTTTTAAGTAATAAATCATAAAATTGACCAGATCAAGTAACTCAATAAGATGAGCAAATTAGGAATCACAAAAGGATATGAAATCAAAAAATCATTTATTATTCTCTCTAATACTCCGTGTGTAAATACTTATATACAATTTCCTAAAAACGGAAAGTAAGGTATTGGTATGTATTTTAAGGAGTAAAAGACCGAGCACTTAACATCACCATAATGAACATTGAGATCATGTTTCATTACTCATACTCTCATAAGCACACTATTAATTAGTGGATGAGAGTGAGGGGTAGGTCAAGTGGTAAAAGCTTCTCTCCCGGTTGCACGAGATTTTGGGATTGATTCTCATCCCCGTTCTTGTAGCTCCCTAGCACACGAGATTTTGGGATTGATTCTCATCCCCGTTCTTGTAGCTCCCTAGCACTAAAAAAAATAGTGGATGATAGTTATCTACACACCAAAAAAAAAAAAATGCAAGTGGATGATAGCGATCATGGTTTTTGTTTTTTTTTTTCAAGAATATCCGATTCTACATCAATGTCCATGTATGATTGCTATTGGCTAGTGAACTATCTTGAAGTTATGTACGGAATACTATGTTTTTTTAATTATATAAATACCTTATTACTCTATGATTTACTTTACTTTTTTTACTTTTGATTATTGATATTATTTAGTAATTACATTTTTTATCATAATTAATTGCAATTTATACTTAACTAAAACATATTCAGATGGAGTCTTAATTTGATTCAAATTAAGTTATTCTATTAGAATATCATATCAACTTTTTATAGTTTTTATAAATACAAAATTTAAAATCAAAGTGTTAGAAGATCATATTTCATAACTCATAAGCACATTCTACCAAGCAAATCATAAGTAATTATGTATCTATTCGATATGGATTAATTTAATATTTGATTACATCAAACTGTTGGTTACGGATTGTTTATGTTGTTTGTTACAAAAATATATAATACAAATAATAGAGAGAGATAGAAAGCGAACTTATTTGATGTTTTATACGTATGCAGGTCAATGCTTGGTCATGCAAGAAAGGTGATGAAATCACTCGAAGGACCCAAATATAATGGAGAATATCTTCATGGAATTGCAAGGGAAAAATTGGGAAATACAAAGCTTGGTCAAACATTGACTAATATTGTGATTCCAACATTTGACATCAAACATATGCAGCCAGTCATTTTCTCAAGCTATGAGGTATTGATGATTAAGTTAGTTATTTATCTATTTGTTTTAGATATTGCAAGCAGATTACACATACACAATTATAAAATGGTAATGCTAATCCAAATGTATGCAAGGCTGATACCATATTGTACCCTTTATATACTACGTTATGTGTAATGTGAGACTGTGTGTAACTACATGTGGTCAATTTAAATATTTAATTGTTTATGTGGGTTAATGTGCATGAATAATTAGGTTAAAAGAGATCCGAGCTTGGATGCACAACTTTCAGACATATGTATAGGAACTTCAGCTGCACCAACTTATCTTCCGGCACATTCTTTCAAGACCGAAGGGTCCAATAATGGAGAAGAGAGGGAATTTAATTTAATTGATGGTGGTGTAGCTGCTAATAATCCGGTAATTATGGTCTCCTAAACATTTACAATATATAGTTTGAATTAATTTGTTCTATCTAGAATTATTGGTTCATGTGGTGTACGTCTAACATACGAAATCAACTGAGGAAATTTTGTTTAATTTATGTTTTTATATAGGCGTTGGCAGCAATTAATGAAGTGTCAAACGAGATATATAATGGGAGCCCTGATTTCTTCCCAATTAAACCAACAGATTATCATCGATTTCTAGTGTTGTCATTAGGAACAGGAACACAAAAACATGAAAAGAAATATAGTGCGGAAATGGCAGCAAAATGGGGTGTGTTAGGATGGCTCACAAATGATGGGTCATCCCCTTTGATTGACGTTTTTTCACAAGCAAGTGGTGATATGGTTGATTTTCATCTCGAAACTGTCTTCAAGGCTCTCCATTGCGAGAAAAATTATATTAGGATCCAGGTATGATATTATTTAAAAAAAAAAAAAAACCGTTGCTAAAAAGTGTTATTGGAGTATGTAACATTGATATCGAATGACTTGTAGGATGATACATTAAATGGGGATTTATCATCAGTTGACATTGCGACTGAGGAAAATCTGCAAAATTTAGTAAAGGTTGGAGAAGAATTGCTTAAAAAGTCTGTTACAAAGGTGAATTTGGCTAATGGTGTTAGTGAACCTGCTAGCCGTCGTTCAAATGAGCAAATACTTAAGAGGTTAGATTTCTATTGGAATCTTTTCAATCGAATAAAATTGCTTTACACTACGTATAAGTTTCTGTAATATATTAATCCCTCTTTGATTTTTTATATTATTCACGATACTTCTTAGTCCAATGATCATATACCTATATGGTTTAGAGAGGATAGATTTAAGACTTTGTTATTAGAGTATTAACTTTGAATAGTTATTTATGTTAATGCGTATGATAACACTTAGCTGATTGTTCAGAGTTATATACTTTTTAAGTTATCTAAAATGAAACATTTATGACTTTTATGTTTCGTAAGATGGGTTAGATTACAAGTGTAAAATATTCATTTGCTATATTCTATACCTAAAAAGTTGAGCATAGCTTTTTGAAATTTGAGTTTAAAATAGAGTTTCATAGCAAAAACTCTCTTTAAAATATCCACACCAAAACTCAATTAAAGTTTTTAACTGACCAATAAAACTCTAAACCCTTTTGAAACGTCTCTTCACCCCCAAATATTCTCTCCACCAAATACCCTCGTTATATGCAATAGTGTATGAGGTTTCTTTAGATTGTATTGTAGACACCAACTTTTCAGCAAAGTTTCATATATAAATTATACATTCCTCTTATATTACCATAGTAAAGTAAGTTTAATTTCAAATTATATTATTATCATATGTAGGCTAGCAGAGATATTGTCAAAGGAAAGGAGGCTACGGTACATAAGGTCACCTCAAGGAGAAGGACGTGCTCGTTATGGAAGAGCCCATGCTGAACAGCTTAACATCTCTAAGTGATGAAGCTTTGATATTGCTAAGCTAATGACAATAACATTATAGGCATTCCATTTCATGTATAAGCGTCCTTTATTTTCTATTATATTGTAATATTCGTTATCGTCGATTAGTTCCTTTGTTATTTCCGTTTTTTATTTTGTAATTGAGCTCTTCCGAAATAATATGGTGGCTTTCATTATTATTATTATTACCATAAATTGTCATGGTTTCTACAAGGCGGACACTACAATGACATAAAATTTGCAGGGACCTAAGCAACTTGTAAAAATAGGGTTGTCTATTTAATAGATTCAATAGTCAAATTTTTTTCATAAATAAAATTAATTACAACATAAAATATTTTTTTTTTGTAAGATTGGAAGAATTTGTAGGAAATAAAGGGTGTTTTCAAGGCTACACATAGAAACGGAATTAATAGAGAAATATTTGGTGTGTCGTGGCAATAGGACCACTAACTTGAAAACGATAGTTCGGCACAACCGGGGTGCACATTGTATTTGCCGACTCGTTAACAAAGGTTAACACACCACCTTTACACAAGGGCACTCTTGGGTGAAGGTATGGAATCATATAAACTTATGCCCAAAATAAAGAATTGTGTTTAGCTATTTTGTGAGAAGATGAACAATGATTTATACATGGTGTATGGAGTAAAAATATTCATAGTATTATATATAGCTCAACAAGGAATATATAAGGGTTGAAGAAGCTCTTATAATTCCACTTAACTAGGAGAAATTAAGATGAGCACTCCAAGAGATTATGAGAAGAAGTGAAAAAGGAATTACACATAACTCTCAAGGTACACGAATAAATTAGAATAGCAAAGTTTCGATGTGACTTTTGTTATTAAACAATGTCTACTCCACAACTAGGTTGTGGCATACACACATGTACCACACCCAATTAGAGTAGCTTACATAACTTAGTAACAAAACAGCCTACTCCACAACCAGGTTGTGGCATAGGGAGATGTGCCACACCCAACTTGTGGTACTTATGATTCCAACCAAAAATGCCATTATAACAACAATCCCCCACTAATGGCTTTTAGAAAGAAAAAAAATGATATATGGGGAAAAGAAATCAAGGAAAATCAAAATTTTTGGGCATAAGAGAAGATTAGTACTTAACACTTGATATTACATAAGTAATTTGAAATCAAATGCTTAGTGAAATGAGGCAATGGACTACAAGCCCAAGGGTGGACAGACATTGAAACCCTTAGGCTCTTGATCAACGACTGGACGTACCTTTAAACTTAGCACACTATAGCATCCAGCCTGCTCACCAACAAACTGGATTGATCTACATAACAGCTCCACACAACATCTAAAAACAAAACCAGGCAGAACAAACCATCACAAATTGCAAAACTGCAATTCTGATCTGAACAGAACAGCAGCTATACCACTGAATTCACCAGAGCAAACAACTGAATTTCAGTCAAAATGTGAGTGGAAAACTGCATTACAGCAGCAGCTACACACCAGAACAACAAAAGCAAAGCCAACCACACAACACCTTCAAAAAACCAGTGAGTTAATTGCAATATTATTATGCATAATATTGCACTAACCATTATTTTGATTGCCTGTTATATGATCTTTTATGTTGTGATGACGCTTTTCCTCACATGTTAATCACATATTCAAATGGGAAAGTGGAAATATGGAGTGGATCTATACAACCACATGATGTTTGGTTCATGAAAGATGGATTTAGATTTGAGGTTTCTTTCAATCGATATTAGCAACCAATTAGAAAGGGGGGAGCAGTGCTTGTAAAGTTTATTTCAAATATTGCTAAAAATCCTGAGTTGTGTCCAATTGATGTAGAAAATTGGCGAAATATAAACCAACAAGTGCAAGCAGACATTATAGATCTGATTCGCATAAGTTTGTGCAATTATGGTTTCAAGATATATAAATCCCATCATCAATTTTATGAATTATTCTTACACAGACTTGCTATTTCTTTCTCCTTTTAGGGAAAATTCATAATTCTTGATGGTAGGACCTACAATGATGCAATGCTTAAGCACGTCGGTAAGCATCGTAGACAAGTGGAACATCACTCCAATGTATCACACTTTATGAATGTTGACTCATGAATTGAGAGTAAAGTTTTGATGATGACTAACACAAACAAGCTTAACTAATATATACTTTGAGTTCCTATGAGATTTCACAGGTTCAAAGTGTAAGGAACTTGGAGCAATATTGAAGGAACGTAACAAGCTAAACAACCAAGTTCATGGAGAAGTTCCTAGGCAGAATATTGCAAAGGAACACAGAAGAAAGAAAAGAAGTTCCTTTCGGTGCACTAACGAATCCTTGTGTCAAAATTTGCCTAATTTTATGAGCAGGGCATTTGAAATGAGCTTAGGGGAGTTAAATTTCTTTCTCTCTCGCTTTCAAATCAAACAAACTAAAAGGAACTTACATTCACCACAGCATATCAAAGGAACTCTCAAACATGGCATGGGAACATCAAAAACAAACATACTCCTATGGAACAAACTCCAGATTGGATGGGATCCCAGTGGAACAAGTGTGGATCAAAAGTTAATAGAGGCATGATAGGTCCTTATTATACCTACCTACTGCATAGGAACCAGATATGCTTACAGTGTTGGTTGTTTGTGCTAGGTTCCAGCTAATCCAAAGCAATCACACTTAACTGCTGTAAAGAGGATATTGAGATATTTGAAAGTCTGATACCTATCCTTATACTTCCTCACTGTGACACATTTGATAACAGGATTTGCAGATGCAGATTACCAGGTGACTTGGTAAATATAAGAAAAGCACATCAGGTATGGTTCAGTTTCTGGAACATGTTTAGTTTCTTGGAGTTCCAGAAGCAAAACACATTGCTTTATCCACTGCTGAGCAGAATATGTGCTGCCCGCTGCATGTTGTTCCAAGTGCTTTTGGATAAACAACAACTAGGGGATTTTGGTATTATCTATGATGCATTCCTATTTTTGTGTGATAATACTAGTGCTTATATGTATTCTAAAGATCCAGTTCACCACTCACCGTGTTAAACACATTCATATTCGTCATCATTTTCTAAAGGATAATGTGAAAAGGTTTGATAAAGCTGGAGTTTTGTCAACACTAATCAATTTGCAGACATCTTAACAAAGCCATTAAATAGAGAAAGTAGTAGAAGAGAGGATGGAACCGGATTGATCAAAGTGCAACAAAAGCCATGAAGTTCCTCCAGGTACGTCATTTTTATAACACAGTCCTATGTGCACTTCTCATCACAAAATCTTGTGGCGAAAGCATGTTCCCCACCGGAACTTAATATAAATCGCAAATGTCTTCAATTTATCCTTAGTGTCATGATTGCTTGTCTAAAGATGATTAATTAATGGTAGGCGATACGTCTCTTCTTTCACGTAAATATTTTCTTAATTTTATTTTTCCTCATAAATTAATTTCCAGAAATTAATTTTTATTTTGATTGTTTCATATCCTACCTATAGGATGTATATATTTTTATTTTTAATTTTTAACATTCCATGAACAAAATTTTGCTACCAATTACACGTAAATAGGGAGAATGAGTTTAGAAGGAATTTGCAACATAACCAAATTTATTATCCCACTAACATGCACCACTTTTCCTTAAATACCCCTCTAATCAACCCAATATTCCATCACATTCAATTCTCAGAACCGTCAAAAAACCTTTCTCTTTCTTCACTTCACCTCACTCCATAACCCCCCCAAAACTCAAAAACCTAACCTTGGATACTCAACACTCATCTTCCATTGACACTGAAATCCAAAACCCCCACAACCAAAAAAGCGACCACCTGAAAAAACCCTGACAAATCTGAGACCCAAACCTAGTTCCTCCATGACGGAGAGAAAACGACAAAGGGACGAAGTCAACCAATGGATGAGGAAGAGACATTGATGTTGTTGACGACTCTGGAAAAACGACGGAGTTGAAGCAGTAGTATGTTCCGGGTTTGTTTTTAGACTTGATTGGTGGATTTCGGTGGGTTGTGGAATTATTAGATGTTATAGAGAATCAGTGGTGGATTAAATTAATAATTTAACATGGATTGATGATACATATCCTAGAGCAATCCACAATTCTGTGAAAACTATGGATTTGCTAAAGGAACTATCACCACGTTCCGTGAATGATGTGAGATTTCGTTTGATGCTGATATTGGCTAATTTATTTGAGGTTCCAATGAGGGTTTTATGATTACTTTAAAGGGAGATATATTAAGATTGGGAAAGTATAAAAGATGAATTTTGACAGAATTAGGAGGGAAGAAGGGAGTGAACAAAATTGATCATATTCACTCTGCCTCTTGGAAATTAATGTTTATTTTGTTAGGAAACTGTGTTCCCACGAACACAGAAGAGAAATGAAGCTAACTTATTGGATGTGCGGTTATTATATTGTCTTTTGTTCACTGTGCAAGTAAAGTTTCCCAGCTTGATGTATCTCACTTGGATCACACAGTTCCAAGTGGATTGAAAGTTGGTTATTGGAACTTTACTGACCAAAATTTTCAACACTTAATGTACCATTAGGGGGATATGGGAAGGTTGGAATGAAGAAGGATCAGTACATTCATGTTACTCTTATGAATGGACTGAATTTGGTGTTTTAAAATAAAAGACAACTCAGTGGTACACTGAGATTTTTGAAGTTAGAAGAGAAAATGAGGGAGGAAAGAGAGAATCAAAGTGAGGAAGAGTGAGACTCCTTAGCAAGTCTGAGAGTGAGCCACCTAAAATTGATCTTGATACTGAGGGTTTAAAACTACTGAGATTGAGGTTTCTAGTCCCCTGGGAAGACAGAGCATTGAACATTCCTCAAGAAACTCAGAAAAATTTGCAGGATGTTGAAGTCAAGTCTTTATGATGAACAGGCCTTGATGTTCGTTTATGTTGTCTTGCGACAAGAAGCATCAGAAGTAATGGCATGCCTTGCGAAGCATCTTAAAATTGCGAAAGGAACTCCATCAACACCTGCTGAAATTGCTGCTGCTGAAGGCGAAGGGGAACTCACGTTGAAGAAGATGCACCAGAAACGAAGTTTCCCAGCACTTCAGTTCCTATACACAGCCCCTACCTCAGTTCCTGACGAAACCTCAGCGACCCTTTCCTCTAAGCATCATCTCCTGCCTCTTAACCCAATATACCATTCCTTCTCATTGCACTCTCCTTATTTA